>CM039435.1:2960000-3503639 GCA_022379115.2 Bauhinia variegata
GTTTTGGGATGAAGAATAAATAATCTACAAATATTTTCCAATAGACCAAACTATCAACAAAAAGATTGATCAAGTGTTGTCCATAGATATTGGGCAGATGAAATTGGAACAATATTTTGATGTCAAGGACATATTTCCTAAATTAATAATGTCGACCATAGGGGATGAAATGACCCAAGCATTTCTCAATAGCAAGGAGCCGCTCCATATTTATATCTATATTTGAAATCTGGTCTTGAAGCATAAATTAATTAGTAATAGACTAGAAAGTCAAATTAGAAGGCTCACTGGTATGTGGCTAACGCTCACTCTTCTAAAATAGGTGGATGAAACTAATAAGCTCAAGGTATACCTAAAAAGAAAACCATTGGTTTTGCAACAAATTTTGCATGAGAAAAAGACTTGCCTGAAAACCGTGCACAAAGACGACTATATTCAGTTCACGAGGATTACTTTGCGAAGCAGCATGTTCACTTACACCCTCAGAGCTAGGCACTCTTGGCGATAAGCTACGTGAATCTTTAAGTTCCACATGTCTAAGGTATGAATTTGCACTGATAGTACGCCGTGGTGCATTCATCACACGCTCTACAATCACAATTGGAATGCGTAAAGGATCTTCAAATATATGCATGTCTTGAATAGAGCGGTTGTTGATCTGCAAGAAAGAAATACCTGATAAATAGCCCATATGTAATGTACAATAAGATGCTAGTAACCCACACATAAAAAGGTGAACGCTTACCCTCATTTGTGCAATACTCCTTCGATGAAGTTCAGCACGCATAGCAGCAGCCTGAGGAGGCTGTATGAATAATGAATTAAGAAATAAATTCAGGGTTGTATCACTGCCATAAATTGTTTTTTCTTTACCATTTTCCTTTTCTGAAGAAACATACAAGTACTTACATCATCAGGTAACTTCCACAAACTGGAAACTCTTCTGTGGACACCATGGTGGGAAGACTCATCACTACCACTATTTATATAATGATGAGGCATTTCAACCTTGGAGTACACCATCCATATCGACCACTCAGCTTTCCGATCCTTCGCCCATGCATCGCGCAAAAATTCCAGAATCTTTGTTTTGTTATCCCTAAGAAGTGATTAGGAGGTAATTAAACAAGCTAAAGTAAAATTTCATGTTACAGAATCAAGCAATATAGCGACAACGAAGTATTGTTTTAAGGCTATTACACTGAACTAATCTCATGATACTCATTAGCCACCCCACCCCTATTAGCTATTTGGATCCAGCACTTAAAAGTTGTGGAAATATCATATTAGGAGAGGGAAAACAAATTCAAGTTGCCAGTATCATCATATGGCTGGATGAATCAGCTGAGCTTGTTTAAACAAATATATCTTTTGTTTTCAAATATTTTTTCTATCCGGTATATTATCTATTTGGGTGTTGTAAGTATATATTTAATCATGTCCAAGTATGAGCTTCATTTTGTCGATTTCCTCATTTTTGTTCAAGTCATTTGAGCTGCTATTTATGTTTATTAATGGCTGGTTATTAAACTCCGAACTTCAGTTTTGAGCTACTTGGACACTGGTTTTGATAACCGATTTCAAGTGATGTAACCAGAAATCAAATGAGTCGCTGAAGAGTTTATATTTAAAGAAACCCTTGTTCTCAAAGGTGTGAAGACAAGGTTCATTTCTACTTTCCCAACCATACGAGTTCTCCTCGGCAGACCCTAAAATTGCCTAATAGTGAAACTGATAACCCTAAACCATTCTCCCACCAGATTTTCCTAATTCTCAACACATCCCGGAGTTACTGTTTCAAGATACAGTTCACAGCTCTGGAACAGCACCTCTGAATACGTTTAAGTGCTGAAGTAGTAGGACAGAAATTCTGCATCAAATTATCCCCAGACATACCGATAATGAAGCAATTATTGAATATGCAGGACACAAGTAGCCAAGATAAATCACGTTCCTTGTGCTCTTTTTCTTATCCCCTGTCACTATAGAATAATCCTTATAGGATAACCTCATATAGTACAGTGATTATATATCCATGTCAGCATTAGCATATGGGGAAGTGAAACTATTGTTACAAGCAACCGCGTTGAACAAATTTATATGCCTTCTTGTTGAAAGGCATAATGTGAGAAACTAAACCTATTACACAAATTTATTAAAATAATTTAAAATAATAAATGGCCAAAAGCCTAAAAGACAAATCAGATTAAAACAAGAAATTTAGAGAACCGTGTCTATATCAAATTTCAGTGATACAGGATAAGAAACATACCTGTGAAACTTCAGAAATATATTCCATAAATACCACAATTGATCTCCCAGAGAATGGAAACAATCCCACAGATCACTCCTTGACAAGGAATGGAGCTTTTCAGCATTCTGAAGATCCAGAATACCATTTCTCCTCTGTAGAGGAGGAAAAAAATGAATTAACATGGACAAAACAATAAAAATAATGACTAGCAAGACGGATCATGTGATACTCTCCAGCATAAAATAAAAGTAAGGACCTCAAGACTATTTTGTGGCTTGCCTTGTCCTGAAACATCGGTAGCAACCTGATTGGCTTGCAGCGCAGAATTTACTAACGTCATATTATCCATATTTGCCACAAACTCCGAAATATCAATAGCTCGATCAATTGCTTCGCTAAATTTTCGTAGTTCTTCAAGCAATATATCACGAGCAGATAATAATGCTTTAACAAGCATGACATTTTTCACATCTATTGAAGTAACACCCCTTAATCCCTATTCAATCACACAAAGTATTCAGTCAATAAATGAACAAGTATTATCTGAAAATTCAGTCAATAAATGAATGAGCATATCTGAAAAAACTAGAGAAAGAGAAATATATATATGTTGAAAGGGAAAAGAATCTGCACAGGTCCTTAATACTAAGTATAAAAACATGTCAGTGGCCACACTCCCCGTGTTACATCTTTTTCAATCATTTTCACCCCAATTCCGATGACTCACACAGCTTTTTAGAAGCATATACACAAACCTGACTTCGTCATCCTTTCTCTCACTCAACTATTTCTCAGCCGTTTTGTGGGTATAAAAATAGTATATAGAGATCTTATCTTTTCATTAAACTTGCGCCATAATAGATTACTTAAGGAAGCAAAACACTTGTAAACATATTACCCTCCTTCATGTAAAACAAGTTCTGATAATACACAAGGTATAACTTTTAACAGAAAGAATGGAAGTACAAAGGCTGATACTCTCAAACTTTTTCTTCTACACCTCTTTTGCACATGTACACTAGGCAGCATTTAAATTTAGTAGAAGCACCAAAACTTCTATCTAACAGGTGACAGCTTAAATTAACTCTACAACCAATAATGTGGTTATTTCAATTTTGATGTACAAAATAGAAAACTACAATCCATGTGAAAATAATTTCCGTGAAGTCATGCTAGTGTATTAAGCGATTATCCCCTTTTTGACTAGGCACAGTTGAAAATATTAGGAATAATAAACGCCAGAGGGAAAAATTATGTGCATGAGCAACAAGTAATATGCAAGAAACCTAGCATAGACAGCAAAACAAGCAAGATCACAAACATGAAATAAGGAAAAGAAAGACATGCAATGACTAGTTTGAACAATAGTCATTTCCAAAGTGGTGTCAAACCTGGGTACCTTCCTTGTAGACGAGTGAGAAGCAGCTTTCCGTAGACTGACATGTACACTTACATCAACAAGCACTGCGTGTAAAGAATCAAAATGGACAGGACAATATGAATGCAATCCCAGAAGAGCTTTAGGAGGAATCCGAAATTCATGGACAGCAGCAGGGTAAGCATCCAGAGAAGATTGCAAGTCAGCACTGTCGGTGGAGCGCTCCAGCCAGTATAGCAGTGTCAACAAGAAGATACCAAAAAATAAAAAATAAAAAATAAAAACTCAAATCCATTGCTGAGGAAATATACTCCTTATACACTCACCCATTCTCAAATGTGGGAGCAAACATAAGCTCAAACTTCAAAATAACTGCAGTTGTAGGTGGACCCTGAAATTATGAACCACATAGAACAGTTAAACTCATTAAATGCGGTAAGGAAATGAAAAACCTAACATATAACTACCATGCCTAAAGTAGAGCATGCTAAAGTCCACTAGTCCACTAGTACATGTCCTGAGTTTTTGAGCTTACATTCTTTTATTGTTTGTTTGCCTCAATATGTACAAATGTGTCTTTGTGTGTGTGCGTATTTGTATCTGAGTATGTGTAGGTCTGTGTGAATAAATGTGTCTTTGCATATAAGAACACTCTTCCCCTTGATAACTGTAGGGAGGTAATAAATTCAAGACAATAAGAGAGAGAGATTAGTACCCTAAATCGACCAGGAGATAAATTGAATGAGATCATCATACATAAAAAAATGTCTTGCCGAGCATATTTTATCCGAAAGGGCTGCGTGGAAAAACTGTTGTCTGTATCATCAATCCTCCATATACCATATATACTGCTAGAACTCAGATCAGGAGCTGCAGCACAAAAAGTTTTCCACGTCCGTAATTAGTACAGCTTAAGAATAAACTTTCTGATTTTTCATAAAAACAAACATGTAGATCCATAAAAATTGCAATAAAAAATTCTTTAAGTAAAATGAAACAAGAAATCTCATGTCACGGATATCTTTATAACATGAAACAAGCAAGAGGATGCAGAACAAAACATAGGTGAAATGCAGACTGTAATATTGACAAAATTACCTTCATATTGAACTACTCTTGCTGGAGTTCCAAAAGGTTTATTATCACCATCCTCCCATCTTATAGTAATCTTAATCTGATACCATCTATGCAAATCATAATATAGATACAAGGTTATCAGGTTATGAGTTCAATAAGAAAATTAAAAAGGAATAACAATTTAAAATAAATAAATAAATAAAGGGCACATACCCTTGCTGGAAAAGGTCAAGATTATGAAACCTATGAATATAGATGGCAATCTCCTGCACAGTTTCTAACATAGCCACTGGCCTAACTCTGACAGAATGTGGTATCGCATCAGGCAACTTCTTTAAAGGCCATCATTTGTATTTACGCACAACATACGATCTTAGTTGCTGCCACATGCACTCCAAGTTCCTAGTTCAGATCTTGAGTTCCCTCATCCATCTTAATTCTTGAACCAGCTGTTAAAATGAAAAATAAGTTCCATTCCTAAACTCCCTCTATGATTTGTCAGTCTAAGAGCATTGAAAGCATTTACAGCTGCAAATAAGGATAATTGAAGAATCATACGTGAGTCTGACTAAAAAGAATCAATAAGTGAGCCTGTGTGAAGGAATGGACTTAACGAGAGTTAAGAAGCATTAATATCTAGCCTTTCTAAAAAGCATATGCAACAAACACATAGATACACTGAATATATCTGAAAATTTCAAAACATAGATTTTCATATTTAATAAATTAATAAAAGCATGCAAGTCCTTACCTAGGAGTAATCATGCTTATTCGTACAATAAGTAAGAAAATCGTTTTCTGATTCACTGCCTATTTAAAGTTAGATCTCCAGTAACTTGCATCCTAGGTAACGACGAAAATAACTTAACGCTGCCATAACACAAGTCTCACAGTCCCGAACTAAAACTTGTTTGCAATACCTTAAAAATACCGAAACCTTGGAGGAAATGAAGTAAATTTTACGTTAAATTCAACTTCAAAAAGGTTTTACCGTATAAATTTAGCAGCTTATATTTGAGAATATCAAGTTCAGCCCGCTTAAAGGAAAAAAGAAAATTGCCACTTGAACTCCAGCAAACAATTATTATGGCTACTAAATTGATTAATTGCAGGTCATTGATCACATTTCCCCCTATGGAATAAAAGCCAAGGCGGAAATTACTCAAACGGGTGGTGGCTACATCTAATGGGCTCGCAATTCTGACAATGAAGCTCGTATAAATGGAAATCGAGGTAAAACAAAAAATGTGAAACGAAGATTAAAAAACAAAAATGGCAATGAGGAGGCAAATACGAAAAAGAAGAGAGAGAGGACGAACCGACGAAATGGATATATGAAATTGTGAAGGGGAGTCGGGGATTGTATCGAGTGCGTTTGCTAGGGTTCGTACTCGTGGAAAATGGTGACACGGTTGCTCGGAGAAGAAGGAGGAGACGATGAAGACGAAGAAGAAGAAAAAATAAAATCTCGGGGATGTAGGACGCGCTAATTGCTCATGATTTGCTATGCCATGCCATGTATGTTAAAGGTCGGGACCACACGACCAATAGCGAATTGTGATGCTGTGACTTTAACGACATTGCGCGCCTGTTCGTTTTGATTGGTCTGCGCCACAATTCGGGGCTCTGCGTTGCGTTGCATGATTGCAACACACAATTGGGTTGGAGATGTTGACTTTTTGACTTTTATGTTTTGGAGAGGTTCCCAACCAATGACTCATTGACCCAATGAACTTGTGGGCTTCTAAACACACAATAACACCCAGCGTTAACTTGCCTAATAATACTATTACATTATATGGGCCAAACATATCAGTCCTAATCGCTCCACCATTCCAGAAAGCAAAACCCACTGGGCTAACATGATTCTGGACAAGAACCTTAACCACCCAAAAGAACGTAAAAGATACTGTAGTATTAATTATTTAAGATGTACTGTTCTGCCCGACATCAACATGAAATTACTATTCAACAAATTACCTAACTATGATTCCTAAGTTTTCATCCAATAATAAAGGAATCACATGGATAAAAAGAATAATGCGGGTAATGAATGCTGGCCAGAAAAAGAAAATATCTTGTGCTTTTTGGAAAACAGCTGACCAATATGGATTGGATTAGATGGCCATTTTCCATGAGATAAGGAGATCAGATTAGAAGACCAATATGTATTCTCATTTGACTGAGACACCTACAATTGTGGTTAAAAGGGGAAAAAAAATCTTCCAACTCAAATCATAAATAAATTTTAAAATAAATGTTATTTAGTTCTTTAAATCAGTTAAAAAAAGAAAAAAAGAGTATTTATTTTTAAATATATAGTTAAGTGATCTTTTTCTTTATTTTTGGTTACGCGAAAGTTATTTTTATATTGATAATAATATAATTATATGATACTAAGTAAAGATTATATGTGATATGAGAAGAACTAAATAAAAAAGAAAAGGATTGTCTCATCTATAGATGTCTTTTGGCGCATTATATAGCCTGTGTCAAATAAAAAAAGGCGCACTCTATGGTAGCGGTGGAGAATCAGAATGGGCTCGAGGATAACTCGTGAACTGGAACATTGCCTGCCTGCTGTCATTATCTCATAAAGAATAATATTAAAAGACAAAACTCCATTTTCCTCTCCATTGTCCAAATGTGAAATGAAATTTAAATTAAATCACCGTTTATATTGTGGGAGATTAATTTATGTTTAAAAAAAGCAGTAAAAAGATTTTTTAAACTCAATACTTTTATTTGGAAGCATAGATTACGTTTTACCTAACTCCATATCTTATTAGTATAATTTTACTTATTTTTTATGGGATTCAAATGATGACATGGATATTAAAGAATAAGTATTAAATTAATTAATGTGTAAACATTAATTAGGTGTTGTTATATAAGCTTTAACAAAGCCTTACGTCTTTCCCTCATATGTCAAAAAGCGATGGATGACATAAAACGTGGTCTGAAAGCATGCTTGGTTTTGTTTGTTTGTAACACATGCAAGCATGCTACTTGACAATAATGCTAATTCATGTACAAGACAGACAGACAGAGAGGTTTGAGTCAATTAAATTTAGACCGGACAGCATCAAATTAATGAATCTTGTGCTTTGGTTAATTTGTCATTTTTCTCTGTAAACC
Organism: Bauhinia variegata; assembly: GCA_022379115.2. NCBI lineage: Eukaryota > Viridiplantae > Streptophyta > Magnoliopsida > Fabales > Fabaceae > Bauhinia > Bauhinia variegata. The sequence continues at coordinate 2,967,848 of CM039435.1, forward strand.
TCTTCTCTAGCATGCATGTGGATGTGGGCATAATCAACTGATCTCGCTCTTTTGTTATCTGAACGTATTCTTTCATTTCCTTACGCGTTCACGTCTCTTCATAATCATACAATGTAGATGTGTGGTCATTACTCACAATTTTCTCCTAACGCTAAATAACAAAGACTTCCAATTATTATAGGCACTGCATAGACGACATTTAGATGTATATATAGTATCCTTGATTAGACAATCTATATATATATATATATATATAGTTGTTTATCCTTCATCATTGAGTTATATTGCTGAAAACACATGCACATGGAAGGTGGATGAACCCATGAGAACTGATGTTTTAATTTGAGTCTGTAGAAGAAAACGATTAATGGTGATATATGTGAGGTGGCAAATTTGAATGATAAAAAAATAAAACTGTCATTTGCCATTAGAAGTTGATTTGGCTAACAAAGTTTTTTTTTTTTTTGGTTTGAATCCCATTACAACTATAGTCTCTCATTTTGATAAACATTTTGAGTAGTTTTAGTCTTGAAATGGGGTTGTCTCTCGTTACCCTAAACTTTTGATGAATTTAATAATTAAATCGAAGTACGTAAATGTTATAAAAATGTTACTCATGCTTTGCCACATGAATTTGACTGGTTGAAAATCTGGGTATGCATGGTCCCATTTATTACGAAAAAATTCCTATTTAAAGCTCGTGAGGGGTTCTGTCTGTCAATGCGTTTAATTTCTGTCACTGCATGCGTATATATAAACAACAAAACATGTCTCGTGGTTGGTTGGTTTACCAAAACAGCTGAAAACAAAGGTCTAAAACGGAAGCTTCTCCAGTTCAAAAGTGTGTTTTAAAAGTCTTAGTACTGAAAATAGAGATACTTTATTGGATTCTTTTCAACTTTCAAGAACGTACGCTTTTAATATTACACATAGAATGGAGTTTCAATCGTGAGGGGCATTATTAAACTGCTAAAAATATTCTGCAGAACAAGAATTTTCAAGAAAGTGAATAAACCAGATCGAATATTTAACCCTATTATGATTATGATTATGATCATCAACAACAGACCAAGAATGTTGACTCTTCAATATAGTCCGTCCATTATTAGAGAAAAGCTAGGTATCAATTTGACTAAAGCTCACAATCTGACATATATTTATGTAGCACCATTCACTAATTGTCGCCTACGTTAACATAAATTAACATATTATTCTTTTGTTAATTACTATTATGACTTTGCTGTTACTCAACTTGCCAGTAGTTGTTAGTAATAGCGAACAGGTCAAACCGTCCAAGTTTAATAATACTAGGTAGCTTGTCACTGTAACTTGGTAGCTTGAGATTGGACTAAATTCGAGTTTCCTCGTTATGTTGAGAATAGATAGCTAATATTTGCAGCCTTAGCTAATTTTGTTTTTCTCCGAAACCTTGCATAGGTTTTATTATGGATAACTGTTCATTATTTGCTATACCTGCGCATAAGGGACCAGCAACCTTCATTATCCGGTGACTCTAATGGGATGGGAAAGGACAACTAGGCCAATGGCCACAATTGGTTACACAATTCATGAAGCACTGCAGATAAGCACAGAGACGTAGATAGTGATGGAACAGTTCCCATATTACCAATCGCTTGTACTTTAATTGAAATGATGAAGAAACCCATAAGAGTAATGGACACAAATTCGATTCTTATAGAATGAAATAAAGGGAAAACTATTCTCTTTTTCTGTTTTTTCCATAAAAGTATGATTTTTTTTGGGTCATTTATTGCCCATCTGAGATCACAATTGCTAGAGTTAATGTTCATCTGATATTTTCCCTCATAACACACATCATCATCAATTATAGAAATGAAAACTTGAGGTATTGAGTTAGGTCAACGTCTACGTCTGGAAACCAATCTAGCAAGTGTGGACTTTGCGGTATACTAATAAAATCTGCCAAGACCAAGAAAAGAAAAGGGAATCGACAATTCAATCAAGTATTTCTACTACTACTAAGCATAAGCATAAGTGTGATAGAATGGCCATGCATGGTGCCTTAGTCAGAGGGATTTCTGGCACTTTCAAAGCCCATAATCAGTGGTTGCGATAAAGAAAATCTCCAAATGGATGGTTTAAAACCCAAAATCACCAAAAGTGTGGGGCCACTCATTCTTCCCTGACAGATCGACCAGAATCTGCCACCTTCAATGGTTCATAGCTCTGTCAAAAGTTCCAACCTATCATATCAAGTCCTCTATTTCTACCATTAACTAAATGCCTAAGCTTTTGGTATTTTCTATCATTTCTCTCTATTTCATTGCCTTTTCTTTAAAGTTAGCAGCTTTTATTGTTTAAATTCCTCACCTATCGTTGAATTACATGTGCCACTCCAACAATTCCGTCCCATTTGACTTTGCTTCTCCCTCTCTATTTAACCCTTCATTGTTTTTCTCACTGATTATCATTCCCTCTTGCTTTTTCTCTAATTCAAATATCTCTGTTCGGTGAACTCTTTCCACTACCAAGGAGCACTAGAACAAGCAGACAGAGATACAGAGAGAGAAGTTAAGCCTTTTTGAGTTGGCACACAGGAAAACACACTCTCACAACACACAGAGATGGCCACTGATCGTCAGTTCCAGAAGAACAGCATGTACCTAGAAACCCCAGAAGATGGAGCAGTCAAGAACTTTGACGACGATGGACGAATCAAAAGAACTGGTATACTATAATAATGTCTGTCTTTTGTTTTTGTTTTTAATGGTCGATTGGTTAGTTAATTAGTTATTCTGGTTTTTGTTATGGATGTGATCAGGGACATGGGTGACTGCGAGTGCCCATATCATAACGGCTGTGATTGGTTCGGGAGTGCTGTCGCTTGCATGGGCAATAGCCCAAATGGGTTGGGTGGCTGGCCCTGCTGTTCTCTTCGCCTTCTCTTTTATCACCTACTTCACCTCCACTCTCCTCGCCGACAGTTACCGTTCACCTGACCCTGTCCACGGCAAGCGAAACTACACCTATTCCGATGTTGTCAAGAGTACTTTAGGTGGGTAAACATTTTCGTAAGTACCAAGTAGGTTAATGGCAATCTTTGTCGGAGAACCAAGAATATCGTATATGCCAAAAACAAAAAGAAAATGAGGACTAGTTAAAAAGGTTTTATACAGGTATATTTCTTGCAGTAAAAGCAAATGATACTCAGTTCCTACGTGTTTTACCATAAGTATTAAATGAATTAATTAATATATAATTTTATATTATTTAATAATTAATAATATATCACGTTAATAATTATATTAATTTTTTTTAAGGACAAACATTCTAAATCCTATTGAAAATGCGTAATAACTTCTTTAGAATTTAACCATAGCTTTCTTGTTTTGTAGGAGGAAAGAGATTTCAGCTGTGTGGATTGGCCCAGTACATAAATCTCGTGGGTGTAACAATAGGCTACACAATAACAGCGTCAATTAGTATGGTGTAAGTTAATTATATATTTACTTTTGACTGAACTGAAGTTGCTATATATTTAATTTTAGTCATTTATTATTTATGAATATTCATGGTCTTTTTCAAACGATGATCAGGGCGGTGAAGAGGTCCAACTGTTTCCACAAACATGGACACGGTGACAAGTGCTACATATCAAACAACCCTTTCATGATCATCTTTGCGTGCATCCAAATCGTGCTCAGCCAAATTCCAAACTTCCACAAGCTCTCATGGCTCTCCATCGTTGCAGCCATTATGTCCTTTGCTTATTCCTCCATTGGCCTTGGCCTCTCCATAGCAAAACTCACAGGTTAGTCTTAGCTTGATCAACAACATTAATCAAAACCTTAATTAGTTCAGTTTTGAGTCCTAGAATTACGTTATCATCCATGCATGTATATATATATTACGAAAAAGTTAGGTCTGATTAGACATTTGATACCCGTGAAGGAGGGGGGCATCATGTACGAACAAGCCTAACTGGGGTGCAAGTTGGGGTGGACGTGTCTGGATCAGAGAAGGTTTGGAGGACCTTCCAAGCCATTGGTGATATTGCCTTCGCTTATGCATATTCTAATGTCCTCATTGAAATTCAGGCAAGTTGATGTTTTATTAATTGCTCTTATTTATTTTATGTTATAGTTTTTGTTATTTTGCTAACACATATATATCCTCCATTATATTATTTGCATGTAAGGACGCGCATACCTATATATAGATCCTTATCCTTAATATGCATGTAATTGATTTATCTGTATTATTGGTGCATGTGAGAGTAGTTGGAAGATAGAAACAATACTTTCAAGAAAAAAATATTAATTTTGTGTAAAATTATGGACTTATAAATTAATTATAACCATTTAAAATGGGTATAATAATCATAATTATATATTCTAAAGAAAACAAAGTTTGGTAAGAGAAAATTTTCAATTTATCGTAATGCATGCTGTGCAGTTGAAATGTGTACCTGACTTGAAAATTTGCTAAGGCATACTGTATGCCAGGTGGTATGCCAAAGTTTTTTTGGCTTTGCCATATGCCTTTAACACTGGTTAACATCCTTGTTTATACATGATAATTTCTCATAACAACATATTATAAGAGAAAAAATATTATTTTTAATAAAAAAATTACTATCTCACTTTAATATTTTATGTTTGTATATTAGTTAATAAAAAGATTTATAAAATAATATTACGTTTCACTCATAAAATTTACTCTTGTCCCTAACACCCAACACTTACAATTATAAGTCTAGAAGTAGAACTATTTTTGTCACCCTTAAGGGTTGTTAGGATAGTGAGTTAGGTATGGTGCTATGAATGTCAAATCCGGTATAGTGTCCAAGTTCATCAAGATCATGATTGCATGCATTAACTGAGAAAACTATGGCAGAGCGGAAGGCATGGTATGGGGGCCTCAAGGGATATGGATCGTCTGCAGTCGGTCCATGTCTCTGTAGTCGTGCAATCGGCTGCAAGAGTCAACATAAATTGAGACGATTTGCAATCGATTGCAGACGATTCAAATCCGGCCTCAAGGGAGCCGGTTCAAATTGATAGGTTGGGCCTTTATATGATTTTCAACAAACCGAAACGGAGATTTCTTAGCACACTGTCATGAGTACGATAAAGACCTTAGCCGAATCTACAGGGACAATGCATATGGGGTTGGCGAGAGAAAGAAATGTCCTAAAAAACAAAATAGAATTAATGAACGTCTCTTAAGTGTTAGGTCTGTGGCCTAATTAATGGTGGAGTAGAGCCAACCAGATACGTTCTCATCAAACATGACCCAAATAATTTCCTTTGCCAATATCGACAGGTTTCAGCCAACTAGAATTTATTTAACTACACAGAATTTATTCTTATCACCTATCATAACTTAGATTCTTAATCTTTGCTTTTCCGTAGGATAGAAAGTAAGTCAATATTATATTAATAAATCTAAGAAAAGATTCTAAAAGAAATTCTCTTTTCCATTAAACGAACGTGTATTAATTACTTACCATCTATACCTGCCTCTAGACAGTGGGTAGTGGATCACTGAGATTCCTCTCCTCAATGGATGGACCTTCTCTATCTCCAATATTTAGGCCAATAAGTGAAAACAAATAATGAAATTTCAGTCTGGAACCATATCTTATCTAGTTTTGTGTTCCAACACCCAACACCCCACTGCCTGCTTCTTTTTTTGACTCTTGTTTATCATCTGCCACTGAACTTGCCAAGCAGATTTTTCCCTCACCTATCCCCGGTGGGTCTATCGACGGGCTTGAATAGAAGGATTGATCGCGTCAAGTCAAGTTGTGCTTTCTTTAAATACACAAAAACAATAGCAAACATGTGCATGAATCAACTATTCAAGATAGAAAATTTTATCGACTCAAATTTGAATTAATTTATATAATTTATAGTTAATGTAATATTAAATATCAAAAGTTTTAAAAGAAAAAAACAAATTATTTGCTAAAGATATCTTAGCTTTCTTGCTGATAGAATCTAGCGGCCTAGGAACTACAAGGGATTAATATGATATTTTAATGTAAAAGAAAATTCTATATGGTACGCGGATCAAGCTCGTCTATAATACCTACACGGGACGTCTGAAGGCCTTTACAAGTTAACATTATACTTCATAATTTATATTTATAATATTACATATATATATATAAAAGCTAAGAACCTAGGGTATTTATTTACAATATTTTCGAAGAATATAATTACCACTCAGTGATGCGTGTAAAGATAGAGCTTTCATGCCCACTATAACCGGACCATATGATTACAATTTACAGGATACCCTGAAATCAAGCCCACCCGAGAACAAAGTGATGAAGAGAGCAAGCTTAATTGGCATCATGACCACAACCATATTCTATGTCCTGTGTGGGTGTCTCGGTTATGCAGCATTTGGAAATGATGCACCAGGAAATTTCCTCACGGGCTTCGGATTCTATGAGCCCTTTTGGTTAATTGACTTTGCCAACGTCTGCATTGCCGTCCACTTAGTTGGGGCCTATCAGGTAATCAAGTTTTATTTAAAGCCAAGTTTTTATACTCTTAATATAAATATAATACTTTGATTTACATATTACTTTCTTATATGGCTAGGTCTTCTGCCAACCCATATTCGGGTTCGTGGAGAAATGGAGCAGGGAAAGATGGTCTGAGAGTCAATTTGTTAACGGGGAATATGGTTTCAACATTCCCTTCTGCGGAACCTATAACATAAACTTCTTCAGGGTGGTGTGGAGGACAGCATATGTTATCGTCACTGCTGTGATAGCTATGATATTTCCATTCTTCAACGACTTCTTGGGATTAATAGGGTCACTGTCTTTTTGGCCATTAACTGTCTACTTCCCCATAGAGATGTACATCAAGCAATCTAAAATGCAGAAGTTTACCTTCACATGGACATGGATGAAGATATTGAGTTGGGCATGCTTGATCGTTTCTATTATCTCTGCTGCTGGCTCCATCCAAGGCCTCGCCCAAGCTCTCAAGAAGTACCAGCCCTTCAAAGCTCAGCAATAATAGTCAGTTCCAGTGCTATAGTTTTCTTTTCTGTTGACTCTTTTTCTTCTTTTTCTTTTTAATAAGTCATCAGCAAGTCAATGGATAATGAAATGTTATCACGTGCTCATGAAAAGAAGAACTATAAACTTAGCTAGCTGGAGTGTATATGCACTACCGTATAAGAAAGTATAAGAAAGCGGGCATGCACAATTGTATTTCGATATAATCAAGCACCACGCTTAATTATGCACACAATTGTATTTCGATAGCAAAAAGTTCACCATAAATTCTAAACGAATTTGCTAGAAACAGAATTATCTTTGAACATCAGGAGCCAAGATTACATTTCTTTGCAGGATCATATTTGCCATAAGTTGGAGGGAGGAAACACATGCATATCAGCAATGAATGACCTTTACATGGTGTCAAAAAATAACAAATGATGAAATTTTTAAAGGATACCTTCAACTTAAGCGCCAAATCTCACTAACTGGTCATGAAATCCCATAACGTCATAAGTAGGAAGAGGTTATGAAGGCAGTTAACTGAATAAATTTCTGTATGTAGACCTGATTCGTAAGTCACTAGGAAACAATCACCGATACAAGAAATTAGACCTAGCATATCTTGGTACTTAAATCAGTAAACCAGATTGTCATTGATAAGTTTATTCCATTTCCAACTGTCCTACGTTCTTAAAGTAACTTTCTATCAAGTTAATGCCTTAGTGATTACAGAACAGGGGGGATGCAGCAGAGCAAATACTCCTTCAATATCTTTTTTGTTTTCCCGGGGGAGGGGGGGCTCAAGAAATGTCGGAAACTGCTTGATAGTTGATAAACTAAATTTGTGACCTACATGCATCAAAGCAGCACTCAATCAATTCATTCATGACAGAAAAGGCATGGTTTTTGTGAAGATGGAACTTAGCTTTAAATTTGGAAAAGTTGAACCACGTGCGTATAACACCACATTAGGGATGTAAACCTGTTTGTATAGAAGTATAGAACATATTTAGCATCTCACATCACATCCCTTCCAGAATTTATAGCACTATCGAAGTAATTATTAGCATCAAAGTTGGCTCACTTACAACAGCCAAAAAAAGGAACAACGAAACAAAGTATTACCCAAATCGAGACATCAGCTAGACTCCCTCTCACTCATGACAAATGCCTGAATAAGACTTTGCGCAGCATGAGTTTGCTCTGGAGTGCCAGATATTATAATTGTAGTTTCCACTGCTCCAGGCTTTGGCTCAGTAATTGTGACTTTTGCATCAGAGATGGTATAAACATCAAAATCATCAAGATAACTGAAGCAATTCATGAACAACCATATAAAGGACTCTCCAAAGATCTGCTGTTCCAATTAGAGAGTAACAGAAGGCAGTGTGTGGTATTTCCATTTTTGGTTGAGAGGAAGAGGTGGAATTGTATAACCATAATGTTCAATAAAAGGAAGCTGATACGGTTGCCGTCTTGCTGACATCAACATACACCAAATTTTTCCAACCATTTGCAAAGTAGGAAAATAAATAATTTCAATAATACTGAAAGATGTCCCTTTTGTGTGTCATGAACATGTGGAAACTAGCCTTTGTAAAGTCTGAGAATATTGGAGCACGTGTGGTGTGTGGATGTAGGTGAGCTTTGAAAGTCAGCCAAATTATGGGGAGCATATAAAACCGTCGGTAACAGATATATAAATGCTCCAAATCAAACTAAAAGTTAGTTAGGTGCACAAGGTTCAGTATGCCATGCCAATTTTTACGACTTTATATAAACTAGATGCTTACCATTATATCAAAAAATTTACCTGCCGTATTCGTTTGAAGCACTCGCCATCTTCTCCATATATTACAGGCACTGCAGTACGGGGAACGACTACTTCAATTGTTGTGCTTGTGATAATTGGTTGATGACTCCCTCTACATAATTAAACAAACAGTTATCATTGAAAACATAAAGGAGTAATCAAAGGGATTTGAGAAATGATAATAGTAAGCATAATATTGACAATGATGGACTCACCCAACAAATCCTGAAATTCTTCTAGGAGGCCCTCCAGCAAACTCTGGATATCCCACGGGTCCACCACCTTCAATTAGCCCCTAGAAACCAAATACTAATTGAACACTTAGTAGCTTTATCATAGTGTAACAATATGAGATGCTTCAAAATATAATGACTACTTTCAACAAAAGCACAATATGTTATTCCTTCCAACATTCTACCATTGGGAAAAACAAACTAAACTGACCAGTTCGACCATAATAAACAACAACCCCTTTGGGACCACTGACTCTTGATCCTTTATTTTCCAACTCAATTTTCAGAACAAAGGTTTCAATTCTATTCCAGTGGGACACAGAAAATAGCCTAAATGGCACATAGATACAATGTAAAGGTAGTAGTTAAGCAAAAATTAGCACAAATGAGAGTAAAGCCGGTCCAATACCTGAGGGCTCCAAGGTTTCCTTTCAGATACATGATGAGGAACACCTGGCCTGTGCACATTATGCATAAATGGAGGATGATCATCATGAGGAAAATGACCATGTCCATGTGGAGGTGGAGCACCAACAGCGTCAAACTTGTGAAATGGGGGACCTAGCTTAGCATACATTCCTGGAGGTGAGAATTCCCGCCTCATGTACATTGGGAAGGGAGGAACTTGATCCAGAAATCCAGAATTTGAAGGATAATTTATAGAAGGATATGCATCACGAAAGAAATGATGCCTTAGTCTAGTGGTTATTTGCAAGAGAGCATCTTGTACAGCGTTAAAGTCTCCACTTATCTGCAAGAAAAGAAGCAGGATAAGCAACAAGCATAAAATGACTCAGACAAAATTTGCTCGAAATTAACACATACCAATCAGCAAGCAAATGAGTTATGCAACTAAAAGGATTTGCATGAATGAATAATATGTAAACAAAATGATCAGCAAGCTTTTTGAACCACCCCCCCTCTTTTCCAAACATACACAACATAAAATAATTACATTTTGTAATTCTGAAATTATTCTTGATCCACTACATTGCTGCAGTTCTTTGTACGTTTTTAAAACTGAGGGAAGCTCCACCAAATAATTCCTAACAAGTGGAGGCTAGTTTTATTTAACCTAAATATTTTACAAAGTATAAACATCTTCGTGTAAATGATACATCACATGAAATAATATGGCACATTTAAGTTTGCAGTAAGGACAAATTTGATAAAAAGACACATATGCCAACACACCTGAACTACTTCGTCTTCTGAAACACTCTTTGGAACCTGATCCTTTCTTGATATACGAATATATGCTCCAGATAGCTTTCTCATTTCAGCAACGACGGAACCACCCTTTCCAAGGAGACAACCTATTTGATTGGAAGAAACAATAATCCTTGCTAACATGCTATGCTCCTTAGCATCAGGACTAGCCCTGACTATTCTAGTTTGCACACGAAGTACGACATCTTGCACAGGAGATATCCTATCATCTGGGTGCTGCAATTAATAATATACCATTAGAGAAAGAAAAATTTTGGTTTCATAACAATAACTCCAAGGAGCAAATGGGAAACTTGCACCATACCGCTGGACCAGATATGATAACAATGCGATCTTCTGGATCAGAAATACCTTCAATAACATTGATTTCACTTGCTGTCTCTTGCTGAATAATCTTTATAATTGCTCCACCCTTACCAATTGACACAATAAACGAAAAGTTAGCATTTCCTGTGAAGGCCGATGTCGACCTTGGATGGCACCTTCATGAAATTTGGGAACCATAGGATGAGGAGCAGAATGAAAATCAGAAACATCACGAGATCCCACAGTAAGGTCCTCCATGAGCAGTAAAGGAACGGTTGGGTGGCTGGAACTGACCAAATGAATGAGAAGATGGTCCTGTTGGATTGACAGACAGAGATTCTTGATCCCGAGGTGGATTTTCCAAAAGCTGCTGAGAAACAGATTGAAGAGCTTTCCTGACAGCATCAACTCCCCCAGTAATCTGCAGCATAGCATAAATGTGGAAAATAATATTGAAGCAAATCATGTACAAATGATAGTAGTATACATCAAGAACTACAATACCACATTTTGAAGTCAAGTGCTGCCTGATCCCAGCAGGGATTAAGATCCTTGTTCTCATTAAAAAAAAAAAAAAAGAATTAATTTTCCATATTGCATTGATTTCAGACTAGAGATGTAAAGAACTAAATTTCTTAAACAAAAACAGCGGTTAAAATCTTAGTTACTGAGAAAAGAAAAATTTAGTATAGGTACAAGGACAGAGTACGATTTCATGTCATGGTAAGTTAAGAGAATTTGCTTTTATCGCTCTATATTTTGATAAAAGAGACTGATATACTTATAATTGGATAATATTATCAGAAAGTTATTGAATGCAAGCTTAAAAAATATTAGCAATGATGCATGTTGATACAGTGATAATATGCAAAGATCATAATTAGAAACGATGGCATGTGAATTAGATGGTATCATCAAAATTTACCTGAACTAACTCATCAGAAGATGATGCGCAGAGGGGAAGTTTGTCCCTAGGAAGAATCCGAATCTGCGCCCCACTGTCAGCTGACATTTGCTTGATTACACTACCGCTCTTTCCCAAGACACAGCCAATTTGACTGGAGAAGACAAGTAACCTAAAAACAAAAGAAGAAGGCTTCTTACTTTCATCACCACCTTCAGTTGTCCCCTCTTCTCCTTCAACTATCCTCTCAAAAATAAGTAATAGCGCTTTTTGAACAGAGAAAGTTCTCTTCTCACATTGTGAATCTTCAACATGAATAGAATCTTTATTGTCATTATTATGATGATGTTCTTCTGTCTTATCACCCTTCCCATTGCTATCAGTGTTTTCCTTGCAGACCTCGTTGCTCCGATCAGTATCTGCATTTTCCTTGTAAACCTCTTTGCTCCGATCAGTATCTGTATTTTGATTGCAAACCTCCTTACTCTGATCAATATATTCTTCAGTATCTTTATCAGAACCTAGAGTAGTGATAACTCTCTCATCACATCCAGGAATTGTATCTTCAACTTTAACTTTTACTCCAGTTTCTTGACGAATTTCTGATATGATGGTGCCACCTTTACCGATAACACTGCCAATTTTAGAAGTCAGACAGAGCAATCGGAAGACAACACTCCCAGGAGAAACTTTCAAGGCTTGACTTGATGAATGAACGCCTGCTAACTTTTGCCACTTCCCTTTCCCATTTGACTCTACAGGGCCTCTATCATTTGGCCTCTTAGAAGGTGTCAGCGGAACTGACATGACTATGAAATAATGCCACACCTATTCAACACCATTTCAACATCTAGAAAAATAATTCAAAGCACAGATTAATTACCTCTAGAAACCTTAATATTAAATAATTGAAACTCTAAAGAATGGAGCACATCTGTCGCAAATACAAGAGATTGAATAATAATTATTTCCATATGACTATGCACCTTAAGTTATGCTATTTACACAACACATCGCCACTGTGCTCTGCTTTTCCTATAATCCAAGGAGTTCCTCAACGGCATCAAAAGAAAGAAAAGAAAATATTCAACCTTGTTCCTCATTATTTTGAGTTATATAACTAATTTCTGCACCATTTGGACCTTTTATATGAACAAAAATGTCAACCTCATGTTGCTCCATGTAACTTAATACAAGCAAATAGTCTTACGTTTTAGACTATTTGACTAAAACATGGGGTAGTGCTTTAAGCCACAAAATATCTACCATAGAACATCCACATGTTCATTTTTTAAGGGGGCACTGAATTTCAGCACAAGAAAAAAAAAAAAAACCAACTGACAATTAAGCTAATAATAACTCTTCTAGCCAGCATTTTAATATCATTCCAGAAAAAGGGGATGAAGCAGCTTTAAATATAATTTTTCAATTCCATAAAGAAGGGATAGAAGAAAGAAGAAAAGTAAGTTAGGGGGCTAAGGAAATGCATACACATATGTATATACACTAGCAATGTTTAGGCGTAATAAAGTTCCAAATGTTAGAACGTTTCAATACTAATATAACAATCAGAACAGGGAAACCCCCACACTTCTGTCCATTCAGACACAGTGAGGTCAGCTTTACCATAAAATTAAAGAAAACAAATTTATAGGGAAGTAGAACAAGTTAAACTTTCGAGAATCAGGTATAGCTCCCTTTGTGATCTAAACGCTGAAAGTTCATGAATTGTAGAGAGATAACTCACGTTGAATAAATACAACAGCTCCCTGAATACCCAGCGTCGACGAACCGGGGGGAGAGATTGACGGGAACCGGAACGACCGGATTGTCCAGTGACTTAAGGTCCTTTTGTAGGAAAGAGTAAGAAAAAAATGGACCAAACGAAATAAAAAGAAAAATAATTGCATTATTTTTATTTATATTTTTATGTAAATATAAATTTATCATTATTTTAAAATTTATATATATATATATATATATATATATATATATATATATATATATAAAATGTCTCTACTTTTAACTTGATTATCATAGATTTTATAATTGATATTAAAAAAAAAAATTAACTTTTATAATATAATTTTATTTTTATAACTTGGATTGATACACAACATTTTAATGTAATTTTAATTTTAATTTTATAATATAATTTTATAATTTTTATAATATAATTTTAATTTTATAATATAAAAAATTAAATTTTATCTATAAACAAAGTGATATAATGTAATTTAAATTTTATAATTTAAATTTTTTTAAAATAAAAATTTATTTTTTTCTTTTTCCTTACTTTTCTTCAAATTTAAAAAGAAAGTTGTAGTCTTCAAATGATAGAAAATCGTATCTTGAGGGAATGGGCTTTATTTTACCTTAAGTCTACCAAATAGTGTAAAACGAAAAAAAGTAAAATACTCCCTTAGGGTTCATTGGGTATACGCAGGAAGGGAAAGGAAAATAAAGGAATACACTTTACCTTCCTTCGTTTTGTAATGTTTGGTAGCTCTAAAATAAAGTAAAGTCAATTTCCTCATGATACGACTTTCTATCACTTAGAGTAGGGGTGGGCACTGGTAGGGAATTTGGTAGTCCCGGTCTCTTCCCGAAATATTTTTTTTTTACTTTTATCCTGTCCCACCCGTCCTGTCTCAAATTTTATTTTTGTTTCATCATGTCCCGTCTTGATTTTATATAGCCTTTTTCCAGTCCCGTCCCGGTTAATTTTTTTTTTAAAAAAAAAGCAAAAAAAAAAAGCTGTTAGAATGGCAAATGATAAGTGGGTGTATAAAGTAATAAAAGGGGTGTTGAGGTGATGTGTAAACAACAAAAATAGAGGTGTAAAAAGTAATAAACAGACAAATATATATTGTTATAGGGACGAGACAGAATGGCACGGGACATATTTATATAAAGTTCGGGACGAGATTTTGCTTGTCTCGGTCTCGTCTCGAAAATTAATTGGGACACAATTTTATGTCCCGGTCCAATCCCAATTCCCAAATTATCCCGAATCTTTGGGGCCGAGATGGAACATCGGGACGTCCCGTCTCGTGCCCATCCTTAACTTAGAGGCTACAACTTTTCTTTCAAATTCAAAAGAAAATCAGAGAAAGAAAAGGAAAGAAATTTTTATTTACAAAAAAGTCTAAATTATAAAATTAAAATTACATTATACAACTTTGTATATTTATTAAAGTTTTTATTTTTTATATTATAAAAATTATAAAATTATATTATAAATTATAAATTATAATTATAATTATAATTATAAAATTATATTATTAAAGTTATTAAATTATAAAAGTTATAAAATTAAAATTACATTATAAAAGTTTAAGTTTTTTTTTTTTAATATCAACCATGAAATTTATGATAATCAAATTAAAAAATAATTTTTTTTTATATATATAAGTTTTAAAGGAATGATAAATTTATATTTACACAAAAATATATATTCTATTCTTTTAATTTTTTATATAAATTAAACATTATAAAGGAAAAAATTTACTTTCTATTACATACTAAACAGACTCAAAGGTTATTATTTTTCTTTCTATTTCTTTAATTAATTTCTTTTTTTACTCTTTATTTTTTATTACAGCGTATCAAATGAATCTTTAAAACTATCAGCACAAAATGAGAAAAGTAAAATATACTTCTTTCTCTCTCTTTTCTTGCATACCAAACATCCCTAAGGAGTTCGCTTCAGTCAATATGTTAGTAGGCCAGCCCAAAAATAATAAGGCTTCAACAAGTATGGTTCCAAGACCCAACCCTCAACTAAATATCATATATAAATTTGATGACTTTTTTTCAGAAGCCGATTTTTATCGATTCAATAAGTACGCAAAATATATATACTTATATTTCCTAGGACGAAAACGACACCAGATTAATGTCGTACTTTTTAACTTTAATAAAGTTTCGTTTTTTCTTCTATACTCATCTGTTCATATTCTAAATTTCTAAGGTCAAAGGGAAAGTTAAGGCCATAAAATAAGTAAAAAGAAAGTCAAAAACATAAGGCATCTTCGAATCTCTTTTTTTACTTTTTTTTTTTTTAATTTTCCTTTGGGCCGAAGAAAACAGGGAACTAAGTTGCTTTCTATCCTACGTGGCAATATTTAAAACTCTTTGCTTAACCCCCAAGTCATTTGGAATTGTGGTCAACTCGTCATGCTTAAGCCTCAAACAACACGGTTTACTTTTATTTAATAATAAACGAAATGACCAAAACAACCCTCGTTCCCCGGAAAAAATACGGTTACCGACTTAAATGTCGCCAGGTTATTCAGTCATTTGACCTTTACCTAGCCGATGAGAGAGACGGTCTATATAAGGAATTGTGCGAATAATCCATCGCCCTGATTCTGCTCGTTGTGTTGCTGCTAACGTCACAGAGCCCAATTCGTTCCAGTACAACGTAGAATGACAGAATCCGTTCCTTGCCTGATGAACCAGACAATGAAGGTGAAATCAATTGCTGTTGGGGTTCCACAGAGTTCCTTGTCGCCCTCACATCCCAAGATAGATCATGAGGTTCGTCGTAATCATGTCTCCGATTGTTGTTCTGATCAATTGATTATCCAGAACCACGACAACTTCAAGCGTAGCGCTGCTCCTATGCGGTGCATGTTCTACCATGGATGGTCCTGGGTTGATTTCCAGAGCGACGTGGTTGAATCTTTTCGGTCTGCATTCCGTGAGGAGAAGCCGATGATCGAAGTGATAATCGGAGGATCCGAAAATGTTTTTGACTTCATTCGCATGGTCCAGATTGATCTTGGCTCCGGGCATCAGAGATCGATTGCCTGGATTGATGAAACCGGTAAACCTTTTTTTCCTAAGGTCTTTCTCGGCGAGGATTGGCTGGAGGATTCGGGAAATCCTCAAATTGAGATTGATGTTCGGATTCATGGGCTTGATGTCGATGGTAAGAGAAAGAGCTCGGCTTTAGATGAATTTGATATTGAGGTAAATTCGTCGAGCAAAAAGGATGAAGAGGAGGTTGTTTCCAAAAGACTGAGGTTGACCTCCGCCGCCTTGAATTGGCCCAATGCGAAATTGCTGAGTAAGAAAGATAAACAATATTTACTTGTAAGCAACTTATTTCTGTCTGGCATCAGGAAGGTTGGTCACGGAGCCACTATTACTGCAATTCATCAATGGGAACGCACAGGCCCACTTGAGAAAGCTCGTCTCCAAGTTTTTCAAAGACAGAACGAGATTACAAAAGCTGCTAGAAGTGCCTCTAATGCAGTTTTTGCTTGGTATGCGGCGCCAGCAAATGCAGTGCCTGGAATTTTGGCTCACGGATTTGGCTTCCCTAGCAAGATTTCCGGATCGCCATCTTATGGAATTGGCGTATATTTGTCCCCTGTTGGCTTGCCCCATCTTAGGTAATTATATGATGCGTGCTCACGTGATAAAAAAGGCGTTTGATCTTTCTATTAATTTTTTGAAATTTGTTGTAGTGTTATGCAGTTGGAGCCAGATGATAACGGTGAGAAGCATATTATACTATGCCGCGTTATATTGGGAAATATTGAAAAAGTCGAGGCGGGGTCTCAACAACGGAGTCCTTCCTGTGCGGATTTTGATACGGGTACTGATGACCTTGAGAATCCAAAGTGGTACGTGGTATGGAGCGCCAACATGAACAGACATATAATCCCCGAGTGTGTTGTGAGTTTCAAATCCTCCACTCATTTGACAGGTAGTGTGTGTGTGTGTGTATATATATATATATATATATATATATATTTCATTTCATCTCTTTATGTATTATTTATCTGGAATTCATCGTTTTTATTATTATTATTTCAGGTCAATTGGGAGCACGTAATTGTACAAAGTATTCACTTAGTCTAATAATTTCAAAGATGAAGAACCGTCTTCCTTACTCCAAAGTGCAGGAATTGCTGACTTTGTATGGTGCTTTCAAGGTCAGTTTCTTGTTTCTTTACCAAATATTTGTTTTTTCATATTGATCCCCTTGTTACAACGTGAAAGTATTGGCATTCTTATTTGAATTTGTCTGTGGTTGGGCATCTTTTAGGCTGGAAAGCTGGTCAGAGAAGATTTCATAAATCATATGCGGGCAATTGCTGGTGATAAATTGATTATGTCCATAATTCGGGAGATTCAGAGTGCAGGATGAGTTCTTCCAAGATTTTGTTCATTTGGAAGCACCATAATGCATGTTTTTCATGGCCCATATAACCTATAGAGCAAACGTGCTGGTAGTCCAGTCCTAGGAAGAAAAGAAAGTTTAGATATGATGTGTTACCACAGTAGTAAGATTAGTGGAAAAAAAAAAAAAAAATTCTAAGAAAGATTACAGAGTTGTTTTTAGAATAATAATAACACATGTTTTCTCTCATTATAAATGTAGCAACCATTGACCGGGAATTGTTATTTATAATTTCTTGCGTGTTTTAAGCAAGTATTTCTCTATCTTTGACCTACGTGATAAGAACTTTTTATTATCTTTGACAATTATGTTGGGGTAAGGTTACTGTACTTGGTTAATTATTTGTCCCATAAACAATTATACGGTAGCTTAAAACTTACAGATAGACAAGTTTTAATGGCCAAACGGGACAAATGGAAATTGGAAGAAGAGGTATATGTGCATGCATCACGTGTCTGGGGTATGCGGTGATTTAAAGCTTTTTTTGTTGGGTATTGTAATGTAATGCAGAATGTCAATTTGCTGGGTGTTTGGGCATGTAGGTCATATTTCATTTGCTGTTATATTGTCAAGGGGTTCGTTAATAGTAGAAATTGTGTTTATGAAAGAAACGATATTGAAGATTTTGAGTCCACAGTGAAAGTTTAACAAGAAAATGCACGAAATGAATTAAGTTCAATACATGGGTATCTCCGGTACATCTTTCGTGACATCATTTATAGAGAAAAATCAACCAATCAATAGATTGTGTTCAATTGACTTGAATGCTTTTCAGTTAGTAGTCTGTGTATAGTTTGCAAGTAATGGATATACTGAGTAGAAGTCAGTGTAGTGTACTGGGGTTAAAGTCAGGTGTAGTGTTCATTACTTGCAAGAGCCATAATTCTCTCTGGTTTGATCTCAATACTGATTGAATATCTGTCAAGTTTGATGGAAAATGATGTTGATGAATCATTTATTTACTCAAGCTCTGAATTAATTTCCTTGTTTGTAGTAATCTCTTTTCCTCCAACAAAATATAACACATTTGAAACGTTATGATAATCAGGATCTATCATTTGACAGTAGTAGTTAAAGATCCTGAGAAAATCTCAGTTGGTATATTGGTATTTTTTGATGCAGTTTTGTACTATTTTGCGTCTAAATTTTAATGCTATCCCCCTATTTCTCTCGAGGAGGGGGGAGGGATTGTTTACAAAATGACTGGATTTCCTTTTTCTGAGACGTCTCGGATGTAAAAGCACTTTCTAGCAGGGTTTCATAAAACTTTTTGTTCCACATCCGAGAGAGTAAAAAGGAAATGCAACTGGAACATGGATAATTTCCCTCACTGTCAATATGATGAGTAGAGTAATGTCATATGTTCTTTCTTCCTGTTTCATATATGCATGTGTGTATATATCTATATATATTTGCTCATTCTCATGGATTAAGCTGCTAGTTATGGTTCATGGAAATATGTAGGTAACATGGGATTCTTACCTATTCCTTTAATTGGTAGAAAATTGTTTTCCCACATGTAGTCGATTCAAGTTATAACCATTGTAATGTCTATATTTCAATATACAAAGCATCTTTCCTGCGGTATGAACTGTTCTTGACTATTTATTCATTCCTAAACATTATGATCTAGTGAGAATTGTTTTAAAGAGTCGTTGAATCCTAAATGAAGTCTTTTTGCGCTTTGCTTATTCTCATCAGAGCGGATGATGGGAACTGAAGAGAGAACAAAAGATTTTTGCTTTCCTCTAGGGTCTTGTGTTTTGGTCACAACAATTTAACTGCTTCCTTTCTCTCTTGTTATTCTAAATAATCGTTGGATACTTAAAGAAATAGTATGGTGCATTGTTTAATGATATCGCTTTTGTTACTTGTTTTGTATGTTGAACAAGAAGTTTTCTGCAATGTATATTGTTGCAAATTTTGATTATTGGCTTGCTCTAATGAGTTTTCCTAGGGACGGTCCAAAGTCTTTTCATTGAAGTTGTGATCCAGGAGATCCAAATTCTGAAAGGGAAACCAATATCTCAGCAAGGTGTGTTTCAGTTTGTCCGCGAGAACCCATGTTCTTGTAACTGCAGGTGGCTGGTGAACGCTGGCAATGCAAGGGGATCTCTGGCATTAACGATTTCAGTGGAGAAAATTATTTCATTGGAAGTTCAGAATTCCGGTTACGAATTGGTAAACAGATTAACCTACTCCTGGATCGGCTTTGCTGCTTTTTTCTCATGTCATGGTGTCATTGTTCCAGAGTCCTGCCATAGTGTCTATTCTTTTCTTCCGGTTCCAGCTGTTAATTGAAATTACCCAGTAAAAATACTTTAAAATTTTTCAGCCCGTTTAATTTGTAATTCAAGAGGCAGAACAGGCCAATTTCTGGGACTAAAAGCGAACAAAATCCCTTTGGTTGCATCGGTGATGAGTTGCAATACGAGGATCCCTTCTTTGCATGCTGGCATTTGTCTTCAAGGAAGGAAATTTCTTACATGGACTACCCACTCAGTGCTCACTTATGACCGTGTGGCTACCTAGGCAAGAATTTTCTCAAATGGACTAAACAGAGAGAAATAAATGGAAATAATAAATTTAGATGTGTATTTCGTCTTGAAAGTCATTTTTTCAATGGATTTAGATGAGAAAAGTATTTTTAGATTTGTTGAAAAAAAATTTATCTTGCAAAATATGTGTTTTATGTTTTTTAGAAACATCTTTAAAAGTGTATATTTTTAGATAATTTTTTATAAGGTAATTTTAGTTAAAATAATTATTTTTTAAAGAAAAATTCTGTGTGTGTAAAATATTTTTCAACACTTTATATATTTTTTTTAAAAGTAACCCATTATTTTATAAATAATTTTTTTAGCTTTTTCTCTTTCTCTTGGAAGTAAATCTGCAGCCACGCAGTTTTTAAGTTTTTTAATCAATATTAAAAAAAATTGATTTTTGGGTTAAGTTTTGCCCCTTTTTTTTTCCGTTATTGCACTTTTTGCAAAACTTAGTGCCCAACAACACTAGGGTAGTTACCTTTGGCCACTCCCAACTTTGCCATTCACCACCCCAAGTATGTGAGAAGACTAAATTGCCCTTCGGGCTTAAAGAAACTCCCTCCCCTTCCCCCCCTCCTTTTGCGAATTCTTCGGAACCCTAACCTCCAAACCTTCTTCGTCTTACTTTTTTTTTGCTTTGAAAGGGGAAATTAAGTAATTTCTGAGTGTGTGCTGTTTGTTTGATATTCAATCGCAGTATAAAATGATGTATGAATTTAGTAATTTTGAGTAGATCTGCAAGAATGACTCTGATATGTTAAATGGATGTGTATAAATGTTTTAAGGTGAAAACGGTTGTTCACATCCGTTTAGAACTCAAAACGGATGTACAGAGCTGTTTTCACCTTAAAACAGCTCTATACATCCGTTTATTATATCAGAGCTGATAAAAAAATGGCTGTATAGTTTTAAGGTAAAAACAGCTCTGTACATCCGTTTTGAGTTCTAAACGGATGTAAACAGCCGTTTTTACCTTAAAACAGCTGTACACATCTGTTTGGGTGAGAGGGGGGGCGCATTATGGGTTTACAAGGGCATTTTTGGAATGACAAAAAAAAATTAAAGGAGGGGGGGTGGTGAATGCAAAAGCTGGGGGTGGTCAAAGGTAATACCCCAACACTAGCAGAACTTTCTTTTCACTTTACAAAATCAACTTGGCATGGGAAAAATAATTTTCATAGGCTGCAAGTCTGCCTCACGTGTGCAGCAAAGGACAAGCACAATTAATGCTTAACTGATTCATTACTCTTTAATTGTGGGTTAAATGATTAATCAATTGGACAATGCAATATTAGCCCATTTTATTGGGCCACGAACTGTAGCAGCATGGGTTTGGACAGGAAGTTATCTAACAACTCTTTTTTTGGCAACAACTCCAGTCCAATAGCAACTGTAGTTGGCTCCAGTCCAAAAATTTGATTC
Source organism: Bauhinia variegata (assembly GCA_022379115.2). Classification (NCBI taxonomy): domain Eukaryota; kingdom Viridiplantae; phylum Streptophyta; class Magnoliopsida; order Fabales; family Fabaceae; genus Bauhinia; species Bauhinia variegata. The sequence goes on from CM039435.1 coordinate 2,989,507, forward strand.
TGTAAAGTGTCCAGCCAACCCATAATTTCCTGCAAAATAGAAAGACTGGTGGAGAATAAGCAAAAAGCCCAACGTGCAACATGAAACAAATGGCAGCAAATATTATTATCACTTGGACAAAGTTTTGCACAAGCAACTAAGCTCACCTAGAGAAGAGAAACTTCCAACAGCTCAATGATGATGTTTCCAACAGTCATATTTTCAAATGGCTATATAAGAAAGGGGGAGCTTCATGAGAAAGGTTAGAAGAAGAGTTTACAAAAATTCATTTGCACATTCTCTCAAAAGCTCTCAAGTTCTCATCTTCTTCTCTTTATTTTCGTGCACTAATACTCTCGTATAATATATGATTCTAGTGTACTGAGATTTACTAGGAAATCTGTTGAAGAAGTAGCACACTCTGTACTTCATTTCTTCATCTCCTCAAAACTCTATGTAAAGGTTGTCGTGCCTTATTCTGTGTTGTAACCCTAAAAAAAGAGTAGACATAGTCTAAACTATAAAGGTTTTTGGTTCATCCTGAAAAACCAAGCATAGGCACTATTGCTGAATTACTATGTAGCTGTAAGAGGTAGCTAGAATCCTGTAAACCAGTGAAGATAACTCTCTCAAAGGATTTTGAGAGGAGTGAACATAGGTCTTTATTATGATTGACATAAATAGCTGAGTATTTCTCTTCCTTATACTCTTTATTTTCAACATATATTTACTGATAGTATAATATTTTTGCTTAAAGTTTTGATTTATCATGCTTTAAAAATGTGAAGTTTTTATAATCAATCTTAAACTATTTAAGCCAAGTTTTATATACTGTGTTTGATTCTAGAAACTAACAGTTTATTCCGCGAAAATTTTTATTTGTTTTATTCACCCCATCTAAGACTTATTTACTTGCATTTTCATAGGCTATATAATTAGGAATACAGTAGACGAAGAGGAAAAAATAAAAATCTAATTTTCATTGGCACCTACATCTTGTGGGCAGGTTGTCATCACTGGGGCCTGCTAGCTCTCTCACCGGATAAAGCGTGATAAGCAACATGAATAACAGAAATTCTGTAATAGCCATTGGTATATTATAGAAATAAGGAGAATGGAAGTAGAACAGAAATTTTTGGATTGTATAAGTACTTTTTTGTTGAGAGGAGATGATCATGATCATGATCTTTTTGATGAACAAGTGTTTATGTACATATAGAAAATTTGCTTGGAGCATCCATCATGGTTTGCTCCACAAGCACTGGTAATACAATTCAGTTCCTAATGCAGACTGCATTTAACTATTCTGGAATTTTCTGATACAGAGAAACAGTGCAGTGGTAAATGTGGAATCATTATGCTGCCGTCATTACAGAAGAAGTTGACTTTAATCATAGAGACTTCAGAACTATTATAAAAGTGATTCTTGTAGCTCCAAGAGATAGTGTTGCTTGGCTATCTTCGTTTGTTGCATTCAGCATCTTTCTCGGTCAACTATACTTTTTGTTTTGGTGCCTCAGGCATATCAAACAGTCCTATATATGCTGTTGGAGGGTTTCGACTTATCTTCTCTCGGGCAAGCAAAGTGGTTGGGTAAAGAGAGATAATTTGAATGCAATTACATGTTTCTTTTTTAAAAATAAAAAATTGATAAAACTGGAAATTTGGGAAATGGTAAAACCAGAATTATGAGGAAAAGATGAGAGTATCATCTGAGTCTCGTCTTAATCTGAAACATGGAATTGTAGAATGAGAAGATGCTGTAACCACTAAGCTTTTTGGTGGCTGTCGATGAATTGCATAAAACTAGTGAAAGGCAATTAAGCACAAATTTAGAAGAACAATGGATGGAGAATTGTGTGGGTGTTGACCTTAATCATGGTTTTGGGTATGAATATTCGTTGGCCTCTTTCCTTATCTGGTTGCGAGGGGTGTGGCTGTGGCTGTGGGGTATTAAGAATCATAGAATAAACCAAGTGACTCAGAAACAGTCATGTCCACTCAAATCTAATCAACTTACCATCCGTAGTATTGCCATTACGCCTAAAAGTTGGAATTTTGTCTCGCATAACTCCATCATGGTAGCCCACCATTTGGTTCCTTTATTATTTATTTCATCAGAAAAAAATTTGAGAATGAAATTCTTATAACAGTAATATTTGGCTAAACCATCTCCAATTCCATATCTAAAGACGCGTATTTACGTAAATGGATGACATTGTACAGAGACCAGACAGTGATCTCAATAAAGAGAAGAAACTCTTTCGAGTGAATATATACAAGTAGTTAATAGAATCAACTTCCGTTGGAATATTATTGGCTAATGCAACATGAAAGTATTTGGAATTTAGAGTGAAGTGAATGGTTATGGAGTTGACCAACAGAAACATGAATAATAATCTTTTGCATGGCAAGTGGTTTGAGAAACTGATGATGAAGCAATTAACCTGTTAGTAGTGTACCAAATTAGCAAGAGAACCTCCTTGGAGTGAATATATACGAGTAGAGTATATCACAGTTAATGGAATCAACTTCCGTTGGAATAATGCAACATGCATGGCCGAAACTTCACTTTAAAAAAAGTTAATGAATGGAGTTGACCAACAGGAGGATGAATTTTGGATTAATATTCCCCAGTGTTTGTTGAAATCAAATTGTAACATCTGATTCCATCTCACTTGCATTGCTACTGTTGCATGCCCAGAATGTTAATAATGCTCCTCCACGACTACTTATCCTTGCAAATGGTTTGGAAACTGAATCTCAGATCCATAATTAGCTACAAAAATTAATTGTCACTTCTTTCTTCAACGGAAAAGTTTCAATGCGACCCTTAACAAATTTAGATTTCCTGTAGTCGCTGCAGTCGTATAATTGACTGCAGGTCGTCCAATATGTGTTGACTATGCAACTTCAATAGATCAAACTGCTTACAATTGACTGCACGACTGAAAATCCGGATCCACCCTTAACAGACTATTTGGTTAAAAAAAGGGAAGGGCAGAGATTTTTACCTCAAATATTCTCTTCTCTCCCCTCCCTTCTAACATGTTCAACCAAATCCAAACACTTCCAACCAAACATTATGTAACTTTCATCTCATGATCTGCTACTGATAAAAAAAGAAAAAAGAGTGTCATGTTAATGGATTGGCATGCATGCATTTCGCTTTTTTTTAGTCAAAAGACAATGCTTGCCAACCAAACTGAAGAGGATGGCACTGCAAAATCAGATCATGCAAACAGATTTTTCTTGCTTTCTTGATTTGGAAGTTTATTGAACTGCACATGAAACGACAAACTTGTTTCTTCTTTTCATTTAGAACAATACCTAATCTTTATTAATCCACCCTTAATCTCTTGATCGACGGCTCATGCTATCTTTCGTTGCTTTTCATATATATGTACATTTCTCCACTCATCTCAAGGAACAACGTACGGTTCACTTGATTACCATCTCTGACTAATCTCCTTTCCCCCAGATATTGTCTACTTGTGTAAAATGTGTTGGGTAAATTAAATGCACTTATCCACACCCTTCCCACCCACCCACCATATCATTGGCTTCCTTTAAAGTGTCTTTAATTAATTTATAATAATCTGTAATATAATTAGAGTTGCCACCTTTTTCAGCAGTCAACACTCTACGTCTATTTCCATATATTGGCCAATTCCACAACACAAATCAAGTGCCCATATCTTTAAATCTTTTTTTATACAAGATATGCTGTGGTACATTGATTTTTTTTTTTCTTTTACATCGGCTTTTATATTTTTATTTATAATTTTACTCGAATAAAATAAAAAAGGGGGGCACAATAAATATATACAAGTAAGTGCAATGATTTCATTTCCATCTCTTTGGCATATTTAACTAGGAAGTGCCATTTGTAGAAGCCAATCTTCCATGGCATGTCCTTGTCAACCTAGCTAGCTACCTAAACCTAAAAGAAACATAAAACTTTGTTATATTTTATGTAGGATAGACACAGCATAACTAATACAACATAAGATGTAATGTAAACCCAATATATATAAATGCACGAACATTAAAAGTTTGGAAGCTTTGCATGTTGCTCGTATATTATATTATAATTAATAAACAGAAATGAATGCTTATCCAGTTTTTCTGTTAAGCGTGCATGTATATGTATTCCATTAAATATGAAATATTTAGCTAATAATGCAATGATTGGCTAGTTCATGTCGATTGCCTTTGCTTGCAGCTTAAGAATCTTTTGCTTAAATTTTATGAGTGTTTCTCTTGACCAGACAGACATATGGTCCTTTTATTTATTTTTATTTTTATTTTTAATTTTTTTTTTCGTCGCCGGTTCACACCACTGATATCTTATTAATTAATATTACGATATATTTCCCATTGTTATTGTGTGCAAATGAACCTAACTATAGGTTGAGCTGTTTTGTTTTCTTTGATAAAAATATCTACCTAGGTTTTCCTCTTTTTTTGGTAATTTAATGACGGTCAGCTCCAAATTAACTATGCTATATTTTTCTAAGGTATATTATTTTTAATTTGCTATGACAAGGGCTCAGTCCCATCACGTTGCTAGATGAGCAAGACACCGACATAGGTTGGTAATAGTAGCTGCTTATATATTATGTCATGCATACACTACTGTAATTTTTGTAATGATTTTATTGGATTTAATTAACTGATTGTGCTGGCATTATTTGTTATTATCGATGCCAACAACAATTCTTTTAATAATTTTTCTAGTTGCTTTTTTTTTTAAATACATAGTACTATCTGGTATTCATTTAGATTATAGCATATTTAAGAAAAAAGAATCTTATCTAAACAAACCATACAGTTTTTTTTTTTTTTTTTTTAAAAAAAGCTCTAAACAAATTAATGTGTACATGTCCAATGTGGGTCTTTCTTAAGCTTAATGCATGCATGATTATGAATTCTTTTGATATTTCATAGTACTTTTCTACTGCATACAATCTTGCTTAATGTATTTTTGGTATTAAATGTAAATATATCTTTTAATAAGAATTCAAATTTTAAATTATAAAAAATTAGTCATTTTTGATAAACTCAACATTTATTAGTATAATTAGGAATTTAGTACATTATTCTTCCATACTCGAGATTAATGGTATATTTTATATGTATTTTTAGACGCAACCCTTATTAATTGTATATACTTTGCAGATTAATTATTCACACGTACGATTAATTGTATTATATATATACATATATGTCAATCTATAAATTGCATTAATTTATTTAGACAGGAAAACAATTTACTTCCATTTACATATGATATTTTAAATTTTAACAGTACATACCCTCTCTCTGTTTTTTGTTACTATCGATATTTGAATTAAGTAAAATTATAAAAATAATAAATTTTTTATTAAAATTTTAATATAATTATATTTTTAAAGTTTAAATTTAAATTTTTTTAATTAATTTAAAACAATTACGTACAAATATACATTTAGTAGTTCCTTAATTTTTTTTTTCTGCATCAAAAATAAAATACATAGATATTATATAGACAAGAATATGCAATGATAAAAGAGTTTTAATTATTTCTTTAATTTCTTATACTAAATGTTTTTAAAATCGCCGTTACGGATAAACATGACTCATCTACTCATCCACATATGTAGATTCTTCAATCTTGATGGGTATTTTCTTCCTTTTTTTTTATGGCATAAAGATTGAAGAGTATATGCTCCTTCTTTATGGCGTTTGAAATGATGATTTCTTCCTTCTCAGCATTCTAAGTGCAATTGTATCTTCTCCTCCCCCCGCTTGAATAGGACTTACGTTGAATTGAATTTTTCTTAAAAGGTTAAATAAAAATAAAGGATATATTTTTCTTACGGTAATAATAAAACCATATAAATTAGCGTCTAAATTTAGAAAATAAAGAGGTATCCTTATTTTGCGCTTGGTGCAGGATAACGCTTATGGGGTGAGCACACACATGGCCCCAACCCCAAGCGTGAATCCAACGCGTGGAATTATGAATGCTGCTTAAGTAACTTTTTCTGTATAGCTCACCTTCAGACAATCTCTCTCCCCACCCTCCCTATAAATACCCCTTCCCTCCGAATTCGCTGCCAGCGTGTTTCGTAGCCTTGTATTGTTTTATTTCTTTTCAAGCACATCTGCGCTCGTTTTCTTTCCTTTATTTCTCTGTGGCTCTCCTTTGCCTAGCAATTTTCCTTCTATTTCGCTCGTTGTTTTCTTCTGCAGATCTTCCATTGAAGCAGTCACTTTCAATAGACAGCGGTTTCGAGCTCCAGTCCATCTACTACCTATTTCTTTTTTCCCGCTTTTGTTTTTTGTTTTCCAGAAAGTTCGAGAGAAATTTCGGAATCTGCGTGAAAAATTAGCTAGGGTTTGGTTTTGGTGTGTGAAAGTGAGAAAATGAGATTGAGGGAAGAAAAGCCGCGTAGAAACGAAGGTGGAGATGAGATAGAGGAAGAAGAGGAGGTAATTATGAGCCAAAATCAATGGTGTCCAGTGGGGAATGGTGGAATTTATTCGCATAAGAGGGTGGTTGTGGTTGGCTATGCCCTCACATCTAAAAAGATTAAGAGCTTTATGCAGCCAAAGCTTGAAGGTTTAGCTAGGTAAAAAAATTCATTGGCAAATATAAGTAAACATTGTTTAATCTGTACTAGATAGCCAATCGTTGCTTAAACTCGCGCGCCTGTGTCGTTAATTAACTGCAATTGATTTTTTTAGTTACGAAAGTGACTTCATCATGTGCAACAAGTTTGATTTATTCCGAAGATGGTTATGTATGGTTCTTTTCCGTTCGTACAGCGTACGTCATTTTCGCCTGGTTGGCGAGAAAGTGAAAGGGAATTGTGTAATATCCGTTGCTTCTGCTAATAATGTGAAGATATTTTACCATTTGATAGGAAATTGAGAGAAAAGTTCATCACCTCTGACTTTTTGAATTTATTTAGGATACAAACATGGCATTCTAGAATTTTCTATGTGATTTTCACTTCCGCTTGTATGCATACTGCCTTGATTTTCAGTACTTTCTTTTCTACTCTGACTGGAAAAAATCATGTGATGTGCAGGAATAAGGGGATATTGTTTGTCGCTATTGATCAAACTAGGCCTCTTTCAGATCAAGGTCCTTTCGATATTGTGTTACATAAGGTGATCAGTTTTTCATTTCATTTTATTTTTTTTCTTGTTTTACTGCTTCTCGCCTTATGTGCTGGTGCACGCAGTCCACGCAGAATAGTCACAGATGTTGTACTCGCTGGCTTTAACTACACATCTCTTGTTTCTGTTAATTCGTTGCTCTCGTCAACTGACAATTTCCTTTATTTGGTAACTTGAAAAATGCAGTTATCGGGGAAAGAGTGGCGTCAGATTCTTGAGGTTGGTCCGATTTAGATTTCACCATTTTTACAATTCTGAAGAACTTGTCCATGTTCCGTATGGATTAACTCTAGCGGTTTTGCTTTCTAGTGGTACCACATTACTTCTCTGTGTTTGCTGCTAATTGGAGGGACGAACTAAATGCTGGAAAGGCTGGTCAACGACCAGTTTTTTTAACTTACTGTCTGACACAATTTGCAGAGTGATTGCTCTTTCTTCCATTATGAATCTTGAACCAGTAGTTGAGGTCGTGGCCTCAAGGTTCCAGCGAGTGAGGATGTTACTACTTTCATGGCCATCTAGCTGATATTTTCAGGTTTTCTTTAACAAATCTTTCAAAATTTTTTTTTTTTTGAGTGGGTTCATTTCTCCTGGGTGTTCTGCTAGCCCCATTTTGCTGGATAAGTAACAGATGGCTCTTCAAATCCTTTTATATACTAACCCTCTAGTTTGTATGCTCGCTACCCTAGGTATTATAGGTCGCCTTTTCTTCGAGATTCTTTTAACTTGTCGTGTTGTAGGACGTTAAGTTTTTCTTGAACTTTGCATTTGCTTCTCTAACTATCCTGATCAGTTTACAACTTATCGTGCACAAAGCATGATCATTTGTCTGTGTAATTTTGAAACTATTTCTTGAAGTGTTCTTTCATTTGAAACTTGCAAACCAGGGCTTTTTAATTCAATTAAATGGAGATGGAGTGGTTATGGTCAATTTCTGATTTTTTTTTTTAAAAACTTTTGCATTTCCCTTTTTTATTTTTTGAGATGAGGAAATTTATGGGTGAAATACCAAATGAAAGAGTCTTCATTTGTTAACTTCTACATTCCAGATATTGCTTCATCAGCTGTTACTTCATTAAAATATTTGTAAATAACATGCATTTCATGTGTATGATTCTCGTTTATCAGTGATGTAGGTTCCTTCATGTGAATCTTTTCTGTGACTAACACAATGAAATATAGATGAAAAAAGAAGGCCGTTATATTGGGTGGAGATAACATGGAAGATAATTGTTACTGATTGTTTTGACCTGTGTGAGGTATAGAGAGAAATGCCCTGGTTTGAAAGAAGAGAGGAACTTAAGTTGGAAATCTAAAGAAATGTGAAAGAGCATAGAGAGTTGCTTTGTAGGATTTGATTAATGTATACCCCAGAGATTTACCGTGAAAAGTCCTTCTTATTCGTATTCTTGTCATGAGAATTGAGATGTTCAATTCTATTTTATTCATACATTCTGATTCTTCCCACATTGCCCCTTATTATTTATAATCTTATGTCCTATCCCCACCCTAAATCCACTCTTCTGGAATCGCGGAACATGTTACAAATGACTTTCGTCATCTATTGAGCATTGATTATTATTCCTCATATACTATTTGATTGAATGCCCCTTCCAATTAAACTACTCTTTTTGTAAAATAAATACACTGAATCTACTCCACTGTTCTCTCGGTCTATCTTTCTGATTATTTTCTCCTTTATGAAGTAAGATAGTTGCAGCTGCACGCCATTGCACTTTTCAATAATTGGCACCCTGACTTTTACACTTCTACTGCTTATTATTATCATACAGCACTGATCTTCAGCATAACATTTCTTGTTAATATCCTTGATATCCTAGTTGGTTTTGGTATACCTTGCTTCTGGATGAATATCTGGGTGTCGTGTTTTAATTATTTCCCTTGAAGATGAAGGATGCTTCATCCTTTCGGACAACTGTCTAAACAACATGACTCGGTAAATATCAAGCAGCGCCAGTTTCAAAGCATCTAAAATTTTCCATTATGATATTGTTAAAGATTTTCCCGGATAAAGCTTCAGTCTTTAAGAATGTGTTTGATTCAATCATCATTTCTATTTTCTTACCATTTCATTCTCAAGGGAATATAATGTGTTGCTCGTGAGAGCTGTTAATTTTTATCTTATTTTTTTAAAGCAAAAATGTGAACTGAACGATTCTCAAGGGAATACTTTTTACTTTGATTCACAGGTGGATAAATTTTCTGGGGATTTATTTAAAGAGGAATAGCATTGTTTTTGCATATTATGGCTGTACCTTAACCGAAATTGTTATTTATGTTATAATGGTATTTAGAAAATCAGTGATCTCCTTTCTTACCTCCTTCTGCCTATATCTGTAGGATTATAGGCTGTCGCATCCTGAAGTTACTGTTCTGGATCCTCCTGATGCCATACAACATTTACGCAATCGTCAGCACATGCTTCAGGCTGTGGCTGATATGAACTTTTCTGATTCTTATGGTAATGTTCTTTAACCTTGATTGTTAGGCTGGCTAATTTACTCTTTTAAAATAAGCTGTGCGCACAGTCATGTTAACCACCATACAGGTGCAGTTGATGTTCCTCGGCAATTGGTTATCAAGAGAGATGCATCGTCTATCCCTGAGTTAGTAACTAGAGCTGGACTGACATTACCCCTGGGTATGTATATGCTGTTTGTCCAAGTAGTCTTGTCTTGGCTACGGATAAGGCTTTATTCATTTTTTCTGAGCATGGTTGTTCAAGTAGTCACGGCAATTGGTCATTGACATTTTGAGTTTTCCATTTATGTTTGTAACATAATCATTCTAGTTGCAAAGCCATTGGTTGCTGATGGAAGTGCAAAGTCCCATGAATTATCCCTTGCCTACGAGCAGTACTCTCTTCAAAAGCTTGAACCCCCTCTTGTTCTTCAGGAGTTTGTAAACCATGGTAAGCAATTTCTGTTTATATCAAAATCAAAATTGTTAGCTATTTTTTATGAGCTTATCATAAGATATTTGTCGTTTTCTTTTATGGTTGTAGGGGGTGTTCTCTTTAAAGTTTATATAGTTGGTGATGCTATTAAGGTAGTGAGACGGTTCTCTTTACCTGATGTCCACAAGTGGGAGCTCTCCAACGATGCTGGTATATATAATTTTCCAAGAGTTTCTTGTGCTGCAGCTTCTGCAGATGATGCAGATCTAGACCCCACTATTGCTGGTGAGATATCATGTCTTAATCGTTGATTGGCAATTCATTTTGGGCCTCTACTGCTAAGCACATTATTCCTCCTAAAAAGAGTGAGGGATAAATAACCTCTAGTAAGCAAATCAGGCCTTAAATAATCGTGGCCGTTGATGATAAAATATCATAGGATATAATTGGCCACGATTGGTTATACTTGGATGAGATGTATTATTTTTGTTTTTGACCTTGTAAAAATATATATGTTGCAAGTTAATGTTAATTCCTACTCTTTTGCAACTATACAAATCCTAATTTGTGTGATCTTATATGGGGTTGGGTGGTGATGGCGGCATGGTTTTGACAGTTGAAAATCTAAGCTCTACTAACTTGTTAGGTTATTTATACATTCAATTTTGGAGGGATATATAAAGGGATTGCACTTTAAGGGCCCAGGTATCCAAATAACAATGTGTGCTGCAATAGTCTTGAAAGTTTTATGTTTCGTCACAGCTCACAGTATTTGGTACTCCTCTCTAATTTGCATTATTAACGTCTCTCTGCAGAGCTTCCTCCGAGACCTTTACTTGAGAGACTTGCGAGGGAACTTCGTCGGAGGCTGGTAACTTTCAAATTCTCTTTGTTGATGGCCCAATTTAAATTGGTAGAAGGACTATACCTATTAATTTCATCGTAATTGTGATTCACTGCTCACGTGGCAGGGTCTTTGTCTATTCAACTTGGATATTATACGAGAGTATGGGACAAGAGATCATTTCTACGTGATTGACATAAACTACTTCCCTGGCAAGTGGAAATCTTTGTTTATAAACAAGATTGTTTTTGTTCACAGTGATTAAATGCTTATTTCTTCTGGTTCCACCAGTTAGAATTTTTGAAAACATCATCAAACTATTTCTGGCAAATGAGTATTTCGCTTTTAAATTAGAAGATACTCCGATTTTGAAAGCCGTCGATAATATATATGTTTAAAATACTGTTTTCAACTTGTTGCAGGTTATGGCAAGATGCCTGAGTATGAACACATATTTACAGACTTTCTCCTGAGCCTGGTGCAGGGGAAGTACAAGAAAAAAGCAGGCTGACATTTCTTACAGCCTTTGTTATGTAGGTGCCGCTGTAATGTGAGTACTATTTACATGCATCTCTTTTGTTTTGAAGGTTAAATTGTACCTGCTGTATCGTTAAGCCCGAATGCTATGCTTTTAACAATTACGATATGTGGTTGAATGGCAGGCAAAGAATCTCATGTTTTGGGGATTCCTCTTTGTGCGGTTCGGAACTACTGCTAGTCTAATTGTTTGATGGAAATTTTAGAAAGAAAAAATGGTGCTGTGGTACAAGGTCCTATTAAAACCATTGTCGTGTAATTGGAGCTCGGTTTCAACCTCGTAATTGTATAGCTGACTGCCATTCGAAGGAGGCGACGGTTACAGAAATGCTGATAGCCAAATCTTCTAGTTTAACTTTAAACAGTCACGATAGTAGGTCGATGAATTTCGCATGTATCATGACTCTTGTGTATATAGCCGTAAGTGAAGAAATGGCTTTTCCGGTTAGAATCTATCGTAAATTCACTGTTTACGTGCGTATTGCCTGCGTCGCATAAATGCCCAACTTTCCGTGTTAAGACTTGTCGACAAAAAAAAGCAATTATGTACTCGTGTGAGCAAGCGTGGTAAAATATTATTAGTCTCATCTCATTCTCTGTGAGCTATTGGTGAGTCTAGGAAGAACGAGTTGAAACAAAACAAGGGCATCAGTTACTTGGAACATAACAGATAACAGATTACGTTTTCTTTTTTCAAAGAATTGTGCCTGCGGTAATCAGTAATCCTTAGCTTGCTATATGGGTTTATTACTTGGAGAATGAAAGAAATGATGATAATAAAAAGAGCTCACCTCGCATGCCAATAGGAAAGCATTACATTTGCAAATCAAACGGACAGACAGACATACAGAAGAGTAGCATTATTTGTCAGCCTTAACAATATTTAACTCGGAGAATGAAGCGCTGAAAAGAAGAAATAAGATAATGGTAGTTTGTTACGAAGCAGGGGATGCGCCTTGTGGAGCGGGAGAGGGTGACGGTGCAGAAGGAGGAGGAGATTCTGATGAAACCAGAGTCCAATCAGGAGGCAGGGGAGGCAACGGAGGGTACACTGTGGGTTTCCGCTTTATATCCCATGGCTGCGTCTTCCGTGGCCGGGTCTTCATGTGATGTGCCGTTGCCTTTTTATTTGGTCTAGATGAGCACTCTATCTCCATGGCCACTCCACCGCCGCCACCATTTCTGGCTCTCCGGATAGCCGAGGCCTTGTTCAAATTACCGGCGGCTAAGGAATGTGGTGCTATCATCACTCTGGACCCAAATATAGCTGAGACGGACATGCTTGATGCTTCCCTCCTCTCCTCTATCGCTGATTCTCGGATAACTTCTCAGCTCACCACACTCTCCTTGTATCCTTTTCCCAAACGCTATCCCGGCGTCTCCTTCACGCAATTCTTAAAATAACCTCGCTTTCGGACCTTTAGAATTCCCGCTTTTTGAGCCGAGAATTAATTATTTGGGCTTGAAAACCCATTGCTGGGCCTCAAAGGTTAAGATGTAGCAAATGGGCTATTTGAATCTTGGCCCAAATATATGCATATGTATCTTTACAAGGAAGCAAGAGCAAAAACCTCTCCGGACGCATGCGCTCCACTGTACCATGCGCATAAATAGAAAGTTAAGAATGGTTCATATGAGCAAAGTGACATTTAGCTGACGTTTCATAGAGATATAAGTGTGGAACAATGTAAGCTTTTCTAAATCATTTTATCTGTTCCATTTTTCTTTTACTTTTTTTTTTTTTTTTTGCTAGACAATATATTTGAGATGTGGGCGAACTCATACAAGAGTTTTTTTAATAACGACAAAACAAAATAATCATGGTCTCTGCTTTTATAATACTGGTATAATTATTTATTATTCATAATGCGCATTTCCAGAGAATCAAAATTAGAAAAAGGCGCGATACCGCTATAATAGAAAGTCCATCTATTTATAAATAAATTACTTTATAAAATATTATAAATAAACAATTTTTAAGCATTCTAGTCGCGTTCCTTCATAGGAAACCAAAATCAGATCAGATGACTCACATAAACCATCAAAACAAAAAAGCCACCACAACAGATAGATAGATGGATACATCGATTGATTATTATTATATTAAATAGTTAATTTAATGACGCATGGCATGAGTTATGATACGACACCGATTCACTGGCTCCCAAGATCTACGGCGACTCCACGTGTGAGAGACATACACCTCACGCTCACGCTCACGCTCGCAGCATAGGGATTCCCCACAGCCAGCCTACTACTCTTGGCAAAAGGGCAATTCCGTAACCCAAACCTAATTTTTTTTAAAAAAAATTGTTATTTCAATTTCATAGCAACAAACTGCGCCGATATGAAAAAAGTGGAGCCCACCAGGCGTTGGTTATAAGATAGAGATAGAAAGAGAGTGAGAGTGAGAGTGAGAGAGAGAGAGGGTTTTGGTCAGGCGAGGCGAGGGACCTCAAAAACCGTCAACTTGGGTTTACTGGCGACAGCCTGTACCCAGCTGTCGTCCAACACAACACCACCCTGTTTTATCTTCAACTAATTCCCTCCTTTTTCTCTTCCTCCCTCCCATACCTACTAAGTAGAGAGAGAGAATTACCCTCCATTTCAGATAAGCCAAACAAAACCCAAACCCACGCCCACGAGAAACTACCCCTACCTCTACCACTATCAGTATCTATCTGTACTGTATCAGATGAAGAAACTGCTCCTACACATGGACAAGCAACTACCCTTGTGCTGCCGCGCTCTTCGTGCTGCCGCTTCTGTTTGCTACCAGTCTACATTGCGCAACACCGGATCTTGTCTCGCCGCACGCATTCCCAAGCTCTACCTCTAAGCCTCTCGCATTACTCTTCTTATTCTTATTCCTACATTCGCCGTTTCTGACCACTGCAGGACTTGATTGACTCAGAGTAAGAGAGAGAGGGCTAGCGGTTGCCCACCATGGATCCCTGCCCTTTCGTGCGACTCACCGTTGGTAATCTCGCTCTTAAGATTCCCGTTGCTTCTAAGCCAGCTCGCTCCGTTGTTCACCCGTCGTCTTCTCCGTGTTTCTGCAAAATCAAACTTAAGAATTTCCCTCTTCAATCCTCTGTCGTCCCGTTTATTCCTCCCGAGAGTCAGTGTCCTGACTCACAAGTGCAGCCAATTGCCGCGACCTTTCACTTGAGTAAGTCTGATATTGACAAGCTCGTCGGCAAATCGATCTTTGCTGGAAAACTCTGTCTCAAAATCTCGATCTACACTGGCCGGAGAGGCACAACTTGCGGGGTTAACTCCGGCAGGCTATTGGGTAAAATATCAGTGCCCTTGGATCTTGCGGGAACGGAAAACAAGGCTACGGTGTTTCACAATGGATGGGTTACCGTAGGCAAGGAAGCCAAAGGCTCGTCTGCGCAATTCCACGTGAATGTGAAGGCAGAACCTGATCCTAGATTTGTGTTTCAGTTCGATGGTGAACCTGAATGTAGCCCGCAGGTTTTTCAGATCCAAGGCAACATTAGGCAACCCGTCTTCTCCTGCAAATTCAGTTTCAGAAACACCGGTGACCGGAATCAGCGCTCTAGGTTTGTTTGCTTAAGCCTTCACATTCTTAGGTCTCCGTGATTTTACTTCACTTTTTCCACTTTTAGCGGGTTTCGACTTTTCTTAGATTCCAAAAATTAGCATTGGCCTATCAAACCGTTCTGTACTTGTACGATTACTCCCTCTGTTAAGTTTCTTACTGCTGTATTTCAAACCCTTGGAAGAGTAAAGTTTGCTCGGAAACTGTACGGTGAAGCCGCAATAGGTACACGTTCAATGTAGTTAACTTGATACTGATGCACTTTACTCTATGGGACACACCGAAAGTTAAAGTGGAACACCAACTTCCTCAAATCAAACGAGTTTGCTTCAAAATTACCCTGATACCGACTATAGCTAGATACAGTGTTTGATTCCTGGGTTCAAGTGGGTTTAGGGACTAAGGTGTGGGGATTCTTAGTTTTAACCTTTTAGAAAGTGAGACTGACTGTTGCTGCGTGGGGATGTTTGTTCTTTGCTTGATGTTTAATCTGTTCTCATGGAATATGATATTTTTGTTTACAGATCTTTACAGTCAGAGTCAGGCAGCTCGAGAAGCTGGTTGAGCTCATTTGGCAGCGAGCGAGAGAGACCGGGAAAAGAACGCAAGGGTTGGTCAATTACGGTCCACGATCTTTCTGGTTCACCAGTGGCTGTTGCGTCCATGGTTACTCCTTTCGTAGCCTCACCCGGTTCAGACCGAGTTAGCCGGTCGAATCCTGGGTCATGGCTCATTCTTCGACCGGGCGATGGCACTTGGAAACCTTGGGGAAGACTCGAAGCTTGGCGGGAGCGTGGTGGTTCAGATGGACTTGGCTATCGCTTCGAGCTTATCCCAGACACAAGCGGCGGCATGAGCGCCGCCGGTATTGTTCTCGCCGAGTCCACACTCAGTTCGAGCAGAGGAGGAAAGTTCACGATCGACTTGGGCGCCGCCAGCTCCAACGG
The DNA here is from genome assembly GCA_022379115.2 of Bauhinia variegata. Classification (NCBI taxonomy): domain Eukaryota; kingdom Viridiplantae; phylum Streptophyta; class Magnoliopsida; order Fabales; family Fabaceae; genus Bauhinia; species Bauhinia variegata. The sequence goes on from CM039435.1 coordinate 3,005,469, forward strand.
ACGCGCCACGCCGGGTAGATCGACGTCGCCGGTGTGCAGCCCGAGGAGCAGCGGGGACTTCGGTTATGGCCTTTGGCCGTTTTGTATGTACAGAGGTTTCGTAATGTCGGCGAGCGTTGAGGGTGAGGGGAAGTGCAGCAAACCCAGGGTGGAGGTCAGTGTGCCGCACGTGAACTGTTCTGAGGATGCAGCCGCATTCGTGGCGTTAGCCGCAGCCGTTGATCTTAGCATGGACGCATGCAGGCTTTTCTCTCAACGGTTGAGAAAGGAGCTTTGCCAACAACAGGATACTCTTGGCTGATCCGGGATTTTCTCTTGTCGTTTTCCTGTTTTTTAGAATTTTTAATGGGGTTGTTAATTTTTGAGCAAAGGGATTTTACTACTAACAAACATTTTACAGACTGTACAGGGATCCGGAGGGAGAGCGGGCGAGAGGCATATTAGACTGCACACTCTTTTTGTTTTTACTGATTTTCCCTTATCCTCTTTTTTTTTTTTTTTTTTTTTTCTCATGGGAAATCAAATCTGGCTTTTGTTGCTTTAATGTATCGCGGCTAACTCGTGTCTATTAGTATTTTTTAATGCTTTTTGTCATTCAATCTGTAAGTATGGTGAACCGAAGGATATGGTATTGTCAACATATGGTTGCCAATGCATTATCTATGTTTATGGCTATTTATTTAATATGAATGTCTTGCATATTTTTTTGTCTTAAATAGACTGATATTGATAACAGCTGTAGTGCACTGGGTTGGGTTGCAGAGTACTGGTACTTAGTTAGGGAGAATAAATAGATAAATTAAAACTAGGTGGATAATTATGGTCAGTTTGCGGTGGATTGATGGGATTTAATGGTAGGGTAGGAATGGAAGGAGTCTAGTGTAGGCTTGCTGTGCTTGACTTGAGAGCTGTGAAACACAAATATAATATTTTTACTTTTTTATCTTATGGCTACTAGAAATTGTATTTCTAAACTTCAATTTAAGTTATTTTTTGGTTAAAAATTTAAAGAAAAGCAAATTTAAAAAAACAATTAGAAGTGTTTTATTTAAAATTTTAAATCATCTTCAGATGTAAGTAGTTAAATCATCGTAAGAATTAAAATTGACAAAAAAAAAATTTTAATTAAATATTATTTAAAAGTGTCTAATATATGTTATAAGAATATCATGTCAATATTGGTAACTTGGACACTTTCGCACCTCTCTGAATGAAGGGATGTCTGTAGTTCTTAACTTGAGAGCGAAGAACGTAGATATTACCAAGGGAAGAGAAGAAACGTGAGTTGGGAAAGGAAGAGAAATATTAATGGGATGCATAACACAACACATGTTGCACGATCGAACGAGTAAATATTATAATTTAAACCATAACATAATAATAATAATAATTATTATTAGAGAGATGATTGATTGATTGGGTGGCGCAGTGGCGTGGGAGTGGTGGTGGGTGGGGACGGCCCAGAGACTGCTGAGTGAGGTCCGTGAGCGTGGGCGTGGTCCCCTTCCCTCTCTCTCTCTCTCTCTGTGTTTCAAGTTCCAACTAAGCAAGAAGGTTTGGCGCGCTTTTTTCCCTTTGGGACCGAGACGGGACCAATCCTAAATATACAAAAATTGGAGAAGCTGAAAAAGGAAAGAGAAAAACAAACCATAACTTGGCCTTATTCATTGTTCGAGTCAGGAGGAGGTTGTGGTGGGTACTATGCGCATGTGCATGTGGGTAACCGTAATCGAGTAGCTAGCTCACGTTGGTCGTTAGGGCAGAGGCTGACAGAAACACGAGCTGGCTGGGCGGGTGAGCAGAGCGCCAGAGTATTACATTACAAATAGAGTAGCCACCGAATCATGTGACTACGTAGTCAAGCGACTACAGTTTGCGTCTCGTTAATACACATCATTATGTTACACGTGTCATATTTAAATTAATCAATCAAGAAATTAATTCATCAAATTTTTAAATTAAATTGGTAAAAAGAATTTCGATTAATGATAAATGTGGCGAGATGATGTTTTTGCGTAAGTTGAGATTTTCTCATACTCTCGTGCAATGACTTGTCTGTGTCAGGCTTTTGTTCGAAAGTGACGAGTGAGGCCCCGACTGTGACTGTGACACCGCCAAATGTGCCTCACAACTTGCTTTCCCGCTCAGTTTTTCATCAACGTAAGTAGCCTCGTTAGTGTCAGTGACTCACGTTTCTTGCTAAATATAATTAAATACTTAAATTATTATTCCTACAACACACACACACACACACACACACACGCCAAATAATTAAAATGTTGCTTTTTATTTAATTTAATTAGGCAAACTCATCTGAGGCGTTATTTGGTTTCTAAGCAAGGAAAACGTTACCTAAAAGACGATATATAAATCTACGTGTCTTGCGCGAGCAAATTCCATAATAGATTTTGAATTACTTAGACTTTGCTTCTTTTTTTAAAAATTTTTTTTTTTGATATAATAGATTTTTCTTGTATTGTATTAACTGTACAAAACATATTTTGTTGCTTTTAAGGGATAAAAATTAAAATTTTCACTGGCATTTAACCGCAAAAGGATATTTTTGGTATAATTATTAAAAATTTATTTGATAATACTAAATTTAAATAGTTTTATTTAATCTCTTGATATGTATTTATTGTTTATTAATAATAATAAATTTCTGTATTAGATATTAAACCAATTAAAAGAAATAAATAAACCCCAAAAAATCCCCTATGGTGTCGAAGGATTAAAAATCCCTTGCCGAGCGACGTCGTTCTCGCAGTTGTATAATGCTTGAATTCACTGTTACCTAAGAATCAGATCCCTCATCGCAATCAACTGAGAATCAGAGTGCGGCTGAAGCTTGAAGGGAGACGAAAATGAAAGCGTTAGGATGGTGGCTAATGCTCGTGGGAACTCTCCGATTAGCCTCTGTTTGGTTCGGTTTCTTCAATATTTGGGCACTTAGACTCTCCGTCTTCTCCAAGACTACCAGTTAGTTCTCTTCCCCATCTCTACTTCCAATTTTTCGCCTTTTTTTTATTTTTTTTAGAAAAAAACTTTTAATTAAAGCTATCTGTTTTCAATTTCTTTGATTCATTACTGGAGTATACTAGTTTAGTCGTTCCTAGCTTGGTTCAATTGAATCGATTTTCAAGGACCATCGTTCTTATCAGTGAATCAATCCCTGTCCCTGCATGTTCCAAGGATGGATATTATCGGGTATGCAGGGAGCTTCTTCCTAGGTAGCCTGAGGCAGGGTGCCGTTTCAGCGGCTGCAATGGGGTTCTTTGTCTTTTTTTGGGAGCTAATTATGTTATGATGGTCAAACATACAAAACTTGGGAGATCCAATGTATGAAATCTTCTGGATCCCAAAGCCGAAAATTCTTGCAACTTTTTGTAGTTTCCAGTATCTTTTTGGATTTTACTAGGAAAAATCAGTGCACCTGCTTTTTCATCTTACAAGCAAATCGGGTGTTTCCTGAGAAGTTGCCCCATTCCTTAGATTTCAAATTTCAATATCCTTTTATTTATGATGGGAAATTTCCCCGCTTGGCAGTGTTTTTACAAAAATCTCTCAATTTTCCCCCCTCCCCCCCCTCCACATTCTTGTATCTCCATACCACTTCGCTTTTCGGGGGGCTTTCTGTGCCGTGAAGTATGCCTCACAACAAGTTGGCAAGTCATCCAAGGAGTTTGATAAATTTGTTTGCTAAAATTGCTAGTTTGAAATTGCTCCTAGAAAATTATTCCTTTCGAACACACGCAGAAGAAAGCATATAATTGGGGAGTAGAAACGTAAAACATATTAAGTATTTCATTTCCATTATTATATGAGAATGAATTATAAAGTACTATATAATGAAATTTTCTGTTCCAAGCATGTTGGAATTGGTTAACGTGTTCACTTTGATAGTATCTAGGTGGAAGAGAATGGTGGTAGGCGTGAACTTAAAAGAATTATAGACAATCTGTATGGGAGTCGAGGTAGCTGAACGAGAAAGATTTTGTTCATTAATTTCAACTTTAGGCTTTAGGAAACCAAAGTTATGTAACCGACAGAGACTTACAATTCTGCCCTTTGTTTGAGAACAAATTAAGAAGAGAAAGAAAATAGAAGGGATGAAAATGAGGAATTAGAAGATCAATTTGGGTTGGTTTTGAGGGGGAAGACAAGGGAGGGGATGTCAATCACAAAGCACAAGGTGCATTTAACTTTTCTTATAACATGATATACACAGATGAGTAAATATAGCTTATGCTTTGCCATGTTTATCACAAATCTTCAATTTGTTAACATCCAGTTCTCAATCCTATTTGTTCCCCAGAAATCAGCTGTCATACGTTAAAATGATTATTGCATTTATACTGCCCACAGACATCCTTTGACGACAGCTAAAACTGTCTTGTACGTATAAAATTCATTTACAATAATTAATTAAAGTTTTTGTATCAACAATTGTTTCAAGCGTTATCTTTCTAATGCCATGTGAATTTCAGAAAGCTGACGCTTCTCATTAATTTTTGCTTAGTGACCGACGTTCATGGACGCACTTTTGGAGTTTGGACACTTTTGACCTGCACTCTTTGTTATCTTTGTGCATTTAATCTTGAGAACAGGCCTCTATATCTGGTTACTTTCTTGTCATTCATCTATGCATTTGGTCATTTCTTGACCGAATACCTGATTTATCGTACAATGGCAATTTCAAATCTCACTACTGTTGGAATATTTGCAGGTACGAATAATCCTCTCCATGTAATTGACATCTATGCATTTCGTTATGTTTTAAATCTAACTTATAATATTATTATTAGGGACATCAATAGTATGGATGCTATTGCAGTGGAATGCACACCAGAATGTCCACTTGAAGCACTCTTGAAAAAGTTAGCTAGTAACATTTCCTCCATCTTTTCTGCTTGTGGAGATGCTTTTCATTACGGGATATGCTGTCCAGAACCTATTGATTAGGAGTAAGATCCCAAGTTTTTCCCTCTCGTGATCACAAAGGAAGAAGATTGCGTTATTGTTGAACCTTGTTAGAAAACGATAGATAACGCTCTGAATACCCCATCCCCGTACTTGACTTTCTTTGTGTACTTCCAGATCAACAAGCCCTCTCGAACTCGTTTTTGCATATTTTTTTTGTTCAATTATATGGGCCAATAATGAAAAACAAAAAAAGAAGAAAAAGTGCACTGTTTTGGGCTATGGCAATCAAGATAGAACTTTGGTGAATTCTTTTGGCACGCCGAATAATTTCTAACTACAAACCCTACCTCCACACCATAAATTCTATTTCCCCATTTGTATCACATGGGATGCGTGGTAAGAAAATATGAGTTATGTCAAAAAAATTCACCCTAGAACTTTTATTTTGGTTTTCATTTCAATCCAGGTGTTTGATCAATATAAACATACTAGATTAATTATGTTTACACGCAATGCGTGGTTAGTGACCCGCGGACACAAACCCAAACTAATCCAAAAACAAAAAAAAAAAGGACATGTATCATAATTAATTAGAAAATGTGGGTCAATGTAGAATATTGATTTATAGAACAACAACCATCCATCGTATTAATAGCATTATCGATAAATCTTGGCATTGCATCCGAAAACATGTTTTAACTAAATTCAGTAATATTCTCGGCTGAAAAAAGGTGCTAATGGGATGAAAGGATGCATTATCGATAGTCTATCTTTAACTTTAAATTTTTGAGATCTTACTTACTCCGTAGCAGTTTCCTGGCTGGCTTCAACTTCACATGATTTTTCTTTGAATCCCATGCTTGTGGGGTCTCTGAAACATATGCTGATTATCAGCTTGTTTTAATATTGATTGATATGTAATTTCCTCGTTCTAATAATGTCAAGCATATTCCAAGATTCTCCTCTTTGGCAGACCCTGAATCACACGGATTTACATTCTAATTAGCAGTGAGTTGTCCCATTTAAAGAACCAGAAATTTCTAACATCATCCATGTTCAATTGTCTCAAGTTCTATCACCTTGGGACTTGGATGGATTCTAGGGACAATAACTTGATCGAGGTTCGGGCTTTTCTTCTTCAGCTCAAGTGTTTTCCTTCTGCTACTTTGTTTTTCTTGCGCGACTGCCCCGGAGGCACCATTCTCTTTATAATGCTTCTTCTCACTTGCTTCTTCTGCATTCTGTTCTTGATCTTCTAATAAGCCAATATCCTCTATTTCTTTCCCTATATCTTCACTCTCTTCTTCTTCTTCTTCCCTCTCCTTGTCTTCTTCGTCAATCAAGTCCTCTACTTCCTCAGTTTCTTCCTCTTCTGCTCTATCTTGATCATTTCCAACGATTTCATCATTAGCTCCTGCTCTTCCTTGCTTCATTTTTTCCAGTTTGCTGCCTTCTGCATCATCTATCTGGTCGTCTTCCGTCTTTGCCCAAGGTTGGAAGCCTTTCCTCCCAAGTTTTATGGTTTCGTGCCCAATTTCCAGCTTTTCAGAGCTTCCCTCATATACTTCCTTCTTATCATAAGAGTGTTTGAGTTGGTAAAGCAACCAGAATCCAACAGCAATCAACAGAAATACTTGAAAACCATGTTTTACATTGGACCCTTTTGTCCTCTGATTTCTGCTAGGCGATTGCTTCAACATGGCTTATGTATCAAGTGCTCAACAGAATCTGTAAAATATCATCAGCTACAATTCAATAGAAAACATAAATAAATAGGAAGAATCTTATACACTATCACTATGAAGCCAAAGTCCCCTCTTCAAAAAAATAAACATTGAGCAATCAGCATCACATGTTAGTTTCAATTTCTAAACAATAAAAGCACAGAAATTTCCCAATTAGGACATACTACAAGCCAAGGTCACACAAATTAGATAGCAATTATACATACAATTTCAGAAAAGTGAATAGAAACGAAGGTCACTTATCTAAAACAGAGAGAAAAGTACCCTGTGAAGTTGGGTGCTAGATTTCTTGAAGATTTGAAAACTTAGAGCACAACCAATGAAGATTTCATACAAGAAGCTAAAACAGCGAGGAAAATGGCTCTAGTTCAGAGCTTCACCGCATGGTAACTCAGTGATAGTGGCGCTGTTTGGTGGAGGCAACAAAGCAAACTCCATAACCAGAGAAAAGCAGACAGTGGAGATAGCGAAAGCTCATTTGTGGCATGGAGGTCACGGGTTAGTCACAATAAACACGTGTACTAGCACTGCGTGGTCCGTGCTGGGTTAGGAGAGCAATGGATTGCTTGCTTGGCCTCTGGGGCATTTTGTACGTAGATTCAGACGACGTCGTTTTGAAAAGCATTTATTAGTGACATTAAATTTATTCCGCCATATCTGGTGTGCGTTTGAGAAAAAGATTTTCATATTTAATGCCACGTCATTGTCCAGTCCTTTCCCCCAAATTTGTTGAATTTAATAAGTGAATTCGTCTATCCTCCTCTCCTCTGTGTAATGCAAGATGAGATGAATCTCTTAATTGGGAGACCACACTCACTGAAAACCTAAACCTTTCATTTTCTATAGATACATGAGATTTGGAGAAAAAATTAAGTTTTTTAGATTGTGTAATTAATTCCATATTTTATCAAACTGCCAACTACCATTTTGTATCCTTAGCACACAACGTTAACACCTTTGCCGACAATTATTGTCGTCTCTTGAAGAATACCATATTTTTACCTTACTAAAAGTTTTAGATAGTTTCCACTTGGGAGTTAAGGGACGAGAATAATTCTCACTGAAAATAAATTAAGCTAACTTAAAATTAAATTAGATTGGTTTATTAATAATACTTTATCATTATAAAAAAATTATATTATATCATTAAATAAATGGATTTAGACGTTTCCATTTTTATAATAATGCTTTATATTATGGGCACTCATAACTTATCTCATTTTAACAAATTAAGTTAAATAACCATAGAAGCTTGAATTGGGTTATGGGCATTGTAATTTGTATCTTTTTGATTGAAGAAATAAAAGAGAAAGCTTTTAGGGGAAGAATGAGAGGGTGATACTGATCATAAAACGAAAGGGGTGGGAGTAATCTTTTCTATTAGTGTTTTTTCTTTTTAATTGAGCTTGCAAGCTTCAGCTTTCTAGCTTAAGTTAAGAAAATAAACTCTCTTCTCGTAAAAAAAAGAAGAAAAAAGTCTGTTAATTAAATAAGCACACTCGTTTCTATCCTTAATTTCCATGATATCCATAGCATAATGAGTTGTAGTTTTAAGTTTATATTGAAAGAAATGTCTATGTGTAATGTTTACTAGGATTACAAAGACACTTTTTGTGATTTTTTTTTTTTTTTGATAGTTGCCATCAAAAATAGCTATTTTCCTTCATTCACGATAAAAAAAAAAGGTTGTAAATTATTTTTGTTCAGTGATTTTTAAGGAAAGGAAAATAAAATCTCGAGAAAATTTGATGACAAAGGGAAAGACCATACATAATAAACAGAGACTGGCGAAGATCTTGATAAAGGGTGATGGTGAATTGGTAATGACGATGAAAGGGGCGACCGGCTTCATAAATCATAACATGGCTTCACAATACTGATATTGTCTCACTGCCAAATTCAGTAGTGACATTAAATGCTCTTCACCAAAATATAAGAACCAAGCAAGAAATGCAAGTCAGCTTTCATTTCCCTCTTAAACCTAGGTGGTCCCAACTAACGAAAAACCGCTCAAACACCAAATCTCTCACAAATGACCACAAGGAAGGCTCTTTTTTTTTTTTTTTTGAGTATAAATAAATGAGATGAGGCAGGCATGCTGTCGTGGATGTTGTTGTATATATCTCTTCGAGGTCTCTGAATTCTGATGCACATATCTTGTAATATACGAAAACAGAACTGTCTGACATAAACTTCTCGTACCCTCTCCCACCTTCTTATCTCGTTTTTGCAATCATCTTTCACAAATTCATCCCCCACTTTCTCAGTCTTCTAAAACAGTTGAGAGTTTAAACAAAAGAAAAATCCCAGGTTTCTTGTTTGCAAGGTTGAAAGAAAACCAAGATATAGTAAGATGGTTGGAATATGCAAAACCAGCTGATAAAGCAAAAAGGGTTAAATTAAAAAAGAAAAAATACGTACAGTTCTTGCCAAAACTTTGGCATATATTGTTTTTACCCCCCAAATAATGTATGGGTATTGTTTTTTTTTTTTTACTTTGAATCATCATCGTCATGGGTTGTAAAAGTTGTCGCCGCACTTGCATTTCCAACCGATAGGTTTATAGTTGGAAACGTCATCTCCTCTGGAGTATTCAATGGTAACGGTGGAGATTGCTTTTGCTGCGGAGTGGGTTCTGTGGGTCTGGAATTGAGGTGCAACTGGGACCTGAACTGCTTCGCAGTGCACACAATTTCTGCATCTTCTTTCACATTTGGGAGGCCTTGACCCTATCTGAGTTCTTCTCACCATCACTAACGCCTCCTCTTTCAGGCCCTTCTGCGTATACATATAGTTACTATCCTACGTTAATTACTTGCCATTTTGGGACATAGAAAGAAACAGAGGAAGGAAGCTCATAAATCATCATATAAGCTTAAAAAACTAGAAAGAAAGGAATTCACTGTTTTATATAAATTAATTTCCTACCTGGGCAGCCTCAATTAGCTTGGAAATCGCTCTTCCTGCATGCAAATACATAGGAAATTAGCAAAGTTGGAAGCTTTTTCTTAACATCTTCGCTAACGTGCAGGTAGAAGCCAACTAACCTTCAGCCACGGACGCAACACCAACATGGGTCAAGATTGAAGAAGAAGCAAAGAGAATGAGCATGTAGTATATGATCATTTGTCTATATTTGTGCAAGCATATGCAAATTAGAGTGCTTCCCATCTTCTTAAATAAAGAGAATGCAGAAGAAGAGGGCAATTGTTTGGAATTAGATGACTAATAAAAACTTGATCTGAGGAGATGAATGGAAGTAGACAAGAAACTGTGTGGGCGTAAGAGAGAGAGAGGGTGGAAATGTGGCAGAACAGAAGGCAGTGAAGCTGAAATACTGAAAAAGTTGTCCCAGGATGGGGTCAGAGATTGAATGCCACCTCAATCAAGCAAGAAGAAAATAACTCTTTTTACCCTTTAAATAATTTCCCCATTAATTGATCAGAAAGGGTTGAGAGCCAAAGACATGGACGTTATTACGTTAAGAAGAGAGTGAGAAAGTGGAAGGACTCAATCACTCAGCCTCGTTTCCCGAGCCCTCTGAAAACTCTAACTCGTACCATATGGGGCAAAAATAAAAATCCCTTCAAACCATGTTCTGCAATAAAGTGAAGAGGCAGGACAGCAGCAGCAACCATACGAAAATATATACAACAAGGGAAAAACCAAAACTCAATAACCAAGTGCACGGGCCATCGAGCTCGAGCTAGAGCTAGCTACCATGGATCATGAGGATTAAATTAAAAGTTTCAGCTTCATGGGTTTTCACACATTCATTTTTACACTTTATTAGGTAAGAATCTGCTCATGATCTTTATTTCAACACGCAAGAATCTCTTTTATATTCCCAAGCAGGTGACGGAGGGTAGGTTGCACAGATTGATCTGATTAAGGTATGAATTTCCTTCAAATGTTGAATGGGACCCTTACATTATTCAGATTCTAAGGAGTCGCTGAGGTCGACAGTTGCATACTATTAGAACATCCAAAGGAAAGGATGATGAAAATACATAATGCATGCCAAGGCTGTTGATTTGGTTTACCCTTTACCCCTCCTCTAAATTTACTGAAACATGTACCAATTTGGGCCCATGCATGCGTATTGACAATTGTGTTGGACCACATCTGCTCCAGCTCAATTGTTCTTCACCTGAACAACAAAAGTAAAACAACATTCGTCAAGACAATACATACGCTGAAATTCTAAAACTAGACAAAATGGTAATAGACCCCTAATACTGTAGGATGGTTTGGGGGTGAGAATAGAAATATTGGGCTGTTAAAAGAAATCAGCCCTTTCTCGTTAATAGCCCAATAATGAACATAGTAGCAACGGCGCTCAGCCCAAAGATTGGCCCTGTCCACAAATGACTGAAAAAAAATAAATTCTCGATAACATTTTTTTCTCATTAGATTGTATTTCAATTCAATACCTCAATCCAATTATATTAATTGATTAATGTTTCTATTATTTTAGAAATAAATATTTAAGTTTGGATAATTGATTGATGATCCCATCAAAATGAAAAAAAGAATAAAGTTTAGATGATATGTAAAATTCTTACCATCATTTAAGTTTAGATGGTTGAATAATTGACGGCGTTATTATTGCAAAACAAGTTAACCTCTGTTTTTTACTATTATTTTGCGTTGAAGAGTGTTGGATGAGTTTCATTCCAATCAATTATGATTATGATTGCATTTATAATAAATACTGAATGAATGAATGAGCATAAGCAAATAATTCATAAATATAAATATTGTCCAATTAAAGAAGGAAGCACTTCTGCGAAGCACTTTTGTTCATGGAGATTCAGACGCGTGTTCTAACTTTCCACCTTTTAATATTTTCAGCGAGCGTCAATAAGACAACGTGGACGAGCACACCACGCCTCAATTTTAATTTTGGCGCAAGGATTGTTAGCTTGGTAACATGTCGTTAAGTCGTTTTCAATGTCGTTTCGTCTGTTTCTTTTTTTTTTTTCCTCTGATTAAGGGATGGTCTTAAACGCTCTCTAAAGCGGCGTGAGGCGACGCAAACGTAAATGATCGAGCACTGTGAAGGTCTAAAAATTTATTTAGATGTGCCCAATCGGCATGATCCAAGTGGAAGAAATTCAGGAGAAGTGGCAAGGATTGCATGAGAGAAGCAACGAAAACCCTAGAGAGACCAAGCTCGTGTGAACTTTACCGCTTCCAATCATTTCCTTTATCTCTGCTGCCAAAATTATTAATAAAGCTCCCTCCTCTTCACCGGGTTTCTTCTCTTCCATTTGCTCTTTCTTACTCACACCTCTCTCGCTTTCCCCCGCCTCTGAGCGATTTTTAGGGTTTTCGGTGGTATTGTTCTTCCGTACTTTCGCAAATTCACAATTCTGGAGAGGTTTCTTTGCCGTAGTTGCTGCGATGTGTCATTGCATGGGATTCTGAATCAATCTTGATTCTGAATCAATCTTGCTTCTGGAATCCGAATCCTAGCTCCCCAATGTAATGACTTTTGTCACAAGTGAATGGCTCGAGTTCGGTTTCGGCGTCTTCGTTTCTTTTCAATCTTCTTGCTCACCGCCCTCTTCTGGAGGAATAGAGTGTGTGGCAAATCCACGAGCAACGATTCGGACCATGATTTTTCGATAACTGAATTTGATTGGAACGTTTTTCATCAGGATTACTCCCCACCGGCTCCACCACCACCTCCACCACACCCACCGTCAGTTTCTTGCACTGATGATCTTGGCGGGATTGGGTCTCTGGACACAACGTGCAAGATAGTGAACCATGTGAACCTCACCCGCGACGTGTACATAAAAGGGAAGGGCAATTTTTATATCCTACCTGGGGTGAGGTTTCATTGTCCGAGTCCTGGTTGTTTGATAACCATTAACATTACCGGTGATTTTAGTTTAGGTGATAACTCGTCGATTGTTACTGGAGCTTTTGAGTTGGAGGCATATAATGCTAGCTTACTAAATGGTTCGGTGGTGAACACGACGGCTATGGCGGGGCCACCTCCTCCACAGACGAGCGGAACCCCTCAAGGGGTGGATGGGGCAGGTGGAGGGCATGGCGGGAGGGGCGCGTGCTGTTTGACGGACCCAACTAAGCTTCCGGAAGATGTTTGGGGAGGAGATGCTTATTCTTGGTCTTCACTACAGAAACCAGATAGTTTTGGGAGTCGGGGTGGGTCGACGAGCAAGGAATCTGACTATGGGGGGATAGGTGGTGGCCGAGTGATGATGAAGATTTATATGTTTCTTGAGATGAATGCTAGTGTTTTGGCTGATGGGGGCGATGGGGGAATGAAAGGTGGAGGTGGCTCTGGAGGCAGCATCTTTATCATGGCTCACAGAATGTAATGATCTTAGCTTCCAACTTTTTTTGGTTAGATGTAACATACAGTTATTATCGTCCATATTGAATATTGATGACTGATTGGAAAATTTGGGCTATCTTTCTACTATTGTAGTAAGCCATACCTTTACGAAACAAAATCTACCTCAAATTTTCCACTGGTTGGATATAGTTTGCAATATTGATATTGATGCTAGAAGCGTATTTTCTTTTATTTTTTTTAAAATAAATATCATGCTTAGTTTGGCTATTACTGTAAATGCTTTTTATCTAAATATTAGTCTTATCTTTGAGTTAGATTACTTTGCTGAACCCTCTTGGAGAAACATGTGGGAGAATGAAGGTTTCTTGTGACGTTAAGGCAGATGTTATCAAGGCACGGCAGAAGTAAAATATGGGTTTTCTCATGGTTTTCTGATTAAGGAGCAATAGAGTCAATTTAATTACTGGATGAATTAACTGAATTCAACTCAAAGAATTGGGTGGGAATTATAGTTTGTTATATAGCTTCTTTACTTCTAAAATTTCTTGTCGCAGATATGTTCAATTGTAAAATGTTGTAGAATTTTCTCATCCTGAAATGTAATTAGATATGAATGTCTATTTTGCGGATCTAGGTTTTGTGCTTCTTTCTTGATCTGTTTTATTTGTAAAGAGCAGGACTGGTAGTGGGAGGATAAGTGCTTGTGGAGGTAATGGTTTTGCTGGTGGTGGTGGTGGAAGAGTTTCAGTTGATGTTTTCAGTAGGCATGATGAACCCAAAATATATGTTCATGGTGAGGGTTTTCTTTTTTCTTGTATTGGTTAGCTCTTTGCATATATGCTTAGCAGAATGCCTTATCTGCAAATTGAGAACTTGTATATGCTCTAATAAGGTTTCCTCTTTTATAAAAAAGGAACTTATATATGCTAATTTCTTAATATATAATTGTTATATGTTCCTTTATGTTAGGGAGGCAGGGAAGCCTCTCCTTTGCTTTCATGTATACATACATTTCAAGCTGCATATTCTTTATAGCCTCAGATGCTTCTGTTGGTAATTACTGTTTTAGACTGGATATGGGCTGGTGGCAGACGGTTTTGTAATTGTATTATTTTATTCTTTTCTCCAACTATTTTAGGGCTTCAATTTTATAATCAGTCTTGTTGACTGTATGATGATTTCTTATTTTAGGTGGCAGGAGCTCTGGCTGTCCTGAAAATGCAGGTGGTGCTGGGACTTTGTATGATGCTGTTCCTCGAAGCCTTACAGTTGACAATTATAACATGTCCACTGATACAGAGGCGCTTCTCTTGGAATTTCCTAATCAGCCTCTTTGGACTAATGTTTATGTTCGAAATAAGGCTAGGGCTTTGGTTCCCCTGCTTTGGAGTCGTGTCCAGGTTTGACATAACTGCTTATAACTAAAGGAATGAAGTTCCAAGTACTGTAACCTATAAGTGCTTGAGGAATGTGCCCCTACAGATGCTTGAGGAATATCCCCTTGACTTGTGCATTGCTTCTTTTGGGAGAATATTGACGTGTTATATTAAGCCTTTTTATAATGTTTTTATTGAATTTCAAGTACTCTCCAGTTTTTCTATAGCTCTTTTGGTGTCAGTATGAATGTGATGTTCATTATAATTGTATGTAAATATCGATAGCACTATAGCTTCATTTTGCCTATGTGATGCTTTATTTTCTACATATGGGTAGGCTTTTCTCCCTCTCCATCTCCATGTTGTGATGTATGATCCCCCCTCCCTTTTTCTCGGGTTTGGGAAATCACTTTGCATGTCAGGATGAGTTCCAACTATCTGCTCATTTTGCATGATACAGGTGCAAGGCCAGATTAGTCTCTTGCAGGGTGGAGTATTGAGCTTTGGGTTGCAACACTATGCTTCATCAGAGTTTGAGTTATTGGCTGAAGAACTTTTGATGAGTGATTCTGTGATGAAGGTAACTGGAACCTTTGTATGTTTCTGTTTATCCTTTTCCTGGTTCCTTGGGTCATTACTCTGTGCTAGTTCCACAATCTGTTGCATCTTCCAAAATGTGATTTAAAACTTAAGAC
This sequence comes from Bauhinia variegata, assembly GCA_022379115.2. Taxonomy (NCBI): domain Eukaryota; kingdom Viridiplantae; phylum Streptophyta; class Magnoliopsida; order Fabales; family Fabaceae; genus Bauhinia; species Bauhinia variegata. The sequence goes on from CM039435.1 coordinate 3,020,539, forward strand.
TGTGTTCATTTCATGATTTTTTGTTATATGTTTTACAAGCAACTGCTGAGCATAATTTAGAATGTCATGCATAGGCTAAATCTGATGTTCCTTTCTGCAAAGTTCTTTCAATGCATGATTCAATTTAATCAATTAACGACTTTGCTCTCCCTGCATTTGTAACGAAAAAGGTATATGGAGCTCTACGCATGTCTGTAAAAATGTTCTTGATGTGGAACTCAAAATTGCTCATTGATGGTGGGGGAGATATAACAGTTGCGACTTCTTTGCTTGAGGCCAGTAATTTGGTCGTTCTCAAGGTGAATTTCAACTCTTCTGTGTGTTACTGCATATGCTGTGTTTTTTGTTACATTTCAAATTCTATTGACAGGGGTCTTCGGTGATACACTCTAATGCAAACCTCGGAGTCCATGGACAAGGTCTACTTAATTTGTCGGGCCCAGGGGACTGGATTGAGGCACAGCGTTTGGTTCTATCGCTATTTTATAGAATTAATGTGAGCCAATGTTCTTTTATTTTACTTCTGATTAGGTTTATGTAGTGCACTTGTTTATCTGGTAAAGCATTCTCTGGTCTTATGAATATGAGTTTCCTTGTGCCATTTGTAGGTCGGACCTGGATCTGTCTTGCGTGGTCCATTGGAGAATGCAACAACTGACGATGTGTAAGTTCATATTTGGCCTAATCACCACTGCTGAACTTTGCATTCTATGCTTTAGTTTTTAGTTCTGCTAAATCTTATGTTCTCATGATTTGCAGGACACCAAAACTCTACTGTGACAGCAAAGATTGTCCCAATGAGTTACTTCATCCTCCTGAAGATTGTAATGTGAATTCATCCTTGTCATTCACCCTTCAGGTGTGTGTGTTTTGGAGGATGGTGAATTGGTTTATGCTAACATCTCCGTAAACAACTTGAAAGTTCTGTATGTTTTCCCTTCTAGATTTGCCGAGTTGAGGACATTGTTGTTGAAGGCCTTATAAAAGGTTCTGTTGTTCATTTCCACCGGGCAAGGACCATAAATGTTGAATCTTCTGGAACAATATCTGCATCTGGAATGGGTATGTTTCCTTTAAGCCAAGAGATTATTATTGTTTGTGAACTGGAAAATTATGGCTCATTTCCATGATATGTTCACTACCTTGAAAAATGATTGGCACAGGCTGCACTGGTGGTTTGGGCAGAGGAGATCTTCTAAGTAATGGTATTGGCAGTGGTGGTGGGCATGGTGGGAAAGGTGGGAAAGGGTGTTTCAATGATGATTGTGTTGAGGGTGGCATTACGTATGGAAGTGCTGAACTGCCATGTGAGCTTGGTAGTGGAAGTGGAAATGACAGCTCAGCTGGTATGACATCTGGTGGTGGAATCATAGGTAAGCTTATGTTTATCCCAGCGAGGGGTTCTTTTTTAAGAGAGAGAGATTCTCTGATAGCTAGAAGTTCCCTTAAACTTTCATTTATATGTTTTATCTTGAGCAGTTGTTGGATCATTCGAGCATCCTTTGTCAAGTTTGTCCATTCTGGGTTCCGTAAGAGCTGATGGACAAAATTTTAAAGGGGCAACCAAAGGGGAAATTTTTGCCATATTTGGAGGTTTAAATGGAGATCCTGGGGGTGGATCTGGTGGTACTATACTTGTGTTTCTCCATACCTTGGCCATTGGTCAGTCCGCTATTCTTTCTAGCATGGGGGGATATGGCAGTTCTACTGGGGGTGGTGGTGGAGGTGGTGGAAGAATTCACTTTCATTGGTCTGACATTCCCACTGGAGATGTTTATCAGCCCATTGCCAGTGTGGAAGGATGCATCCATACTGGGTATATCTTTAACCTTTCTCTGCAACTCTACTTATTTTATTTTGATTTTACTTAATGTGCCCGCTGAAGCTAATATATCTGATATTGTGTCTGGTCTTGTGTCACACACTGTCAATTTGTTGGAAAATCTCAGCTATAAGCTTGTAGTCTGCTTATCTTTCTTCATATCAGGATGGTCACTAGCTAAGCTATTATCTGTTTTTCCTTTTCATGGGTTTGTGTTTTGCAGCCTTTAGAGAAGGAATTTGAATGTAGTCTTTTGAGTTGAGCAAAATGCTAGTGGGGTAATTCAACAGGCTTCGTTAGGAAATTGGATTTATTTCATACATGATTGCTTTATTTTTCCCCCCAATAATATACTTTTTGGAATTTCAAACATACTGACCACTAATTGGAAGTTACTTTCGGAAATGGAGTTCAGACTTCGCTTTGGTTTGGAATTAAGGAAATGTTATAATGTTGGGAAATATCAATGAGGAGAGTGTATGACATGTATTCGTTGGTAGGTAACTTGAAAGTTGTAGAATTCATGTATTGTTGATGCAGTGATACACTGCTTGATGGCCTTTTTGTTCCACATGGAAATAACTTCAGTTGCAATTGATGTTATGTTCATTTGCATCGGTTGTGAGTTTTAGCTTGTATATTTGATTAATATATTCTAATGAATGGTCACATGCTTTTCAACTGATATAATAGGGGAGGGAAGGGTAGAGGCCAGGGTGTCGCTGGAGAAAATGGAACTATTACTGGCAAAGCTTGTCCCAGAGGGCTTTATGGTACATTTTGTGAGGTAGATTATCTTTTCTCCTTTTGTTCTTAATATTTTTATGATTTCATCTCTGTACATGAGCGATGGCTTTCTTTCATATGCATAACATGTACTTGGAATAATTTTTAACTCCTTGGTGGCTTTTACTTTTAATGGCTTAAAATGTATTGTATAGAATAATTGAAAGGAACTTGTGGTCTTCATCACAATTGAGGTTCTACATCATTTATGGTGACCTGAACAGGTTACCTGGTGATGAATAGGTAGTGTGTGGATTTACATATGTGACAGTGATGTATCCAAGGGAGTTGTCCTTAAGTGATGTTAAAGGTAAAGTTTTAGTAGTCTAAGTGGCAACTTTATAACTATGCCCTCTTAGGTTTAACTTAGGTTTAAGGGAGCTGCTTAATAGTAGAAGTCATGTTTTCCTTCTTTCTCTCCTGTTGTCTCCCTACTTCCTTGCTTTCCTTTTTCTTGCGGTGACAATTGATGACTAATTTACTAACTGATTGACATACTTCTTGCTTACTCCAGGAATGTCCAGCTGGCACTTACAAGAACGTTATTGGATCTGATAGATCACTTTGTCGCCCCTGTCCTGTTCATGAGCTTCCGGACCGTGCTGTCTATATTTCAGTCCGAGGTAGATTTTACACTTTGGTGCATATCTTGTTATGTTTTATATGATGAAAGATAAACATTTTTGAGACATTCTGCATTCATGGTTCAACATCAATTTATTTTTGGGGTGGGGTGTGTTTCTGAATGAAATATGCATTTTTGTTTGCTTGCTGATAGCAGCAAAAAACTGAAAAAAAAGAAAAAGAAAAAAAAAAGCATTTTTGTTATATCGTTTAGTTAACCATTGCACAAATTCTAAGCTTGCCCCATTGTACAGGTGGTATTGTTGAAACTCCCTGCCCTTACAAATGCATTTCAGATCGATATCACATGCCAAACTGTTATACAGCTCTAGAAGAGTTAATTTACACATTTGGTGGGCCTTGGCTGTTTTGTCTCTTTCTGATGGGTCTCTTAATCCTATTAGCTCTGGTGCTTAGTGTTGCTCGAATGAAATTTGTTGGAGTTGATGAATTACCAGGCCCAGCTCCCACTCAACAGGGTTCTCAAATAGATCACTCTTTCCCTTTCCTGGAGTCACTAAATGAGGTTTTTCTCAGAGATTGTTGCTCTTTTGTTATGTTTCTTTACAATGGCATTTGAGAGTAAAGATGTTGTACTTCTTATCATTGGCTGTTTTGTCCCCTTCCCCCCCTTTTACCTAATATTTTCGAGCTTCCCCTTGTTGAGATACTGATAAGTTACTGCCCGATGGATAGGTTTTGGAAACAAACAGAGTTGAGGAATCCCAGAGTCATGTGCACAGAATGTACTTTATGGGACCAAATACCTTCAGTGAACCCTGGCATCTTCCGCATGCACCTCCTGAACAAATAAGGGAGATTGTGTAAGTTGAAATTTCTGCTGTTGGATTCTTGTAGGTTCTCTGGGTGGAATTTTGGGATGCCCATTATTTTATTTTATTTTCTTATAATGTTTGGGTTTCATGTTGAGATGGAATTATTTTTTTCAATTTATTGAAATTTTAGGTATGAGGGTGCATTCCATTCATTCGTGGATGAAATTAATGCTATAGCAACTTATCAGTGGTGGGAGGGAGCAATATATAGCATTCTTTCAGTCCTAGCATATCCCCTTGCATGGTCATGGCAACAATGGCGTCGCAGAATGAAGTTACAACGATTGCGTGAGTTTGTTCGATCAGAATATGATCATGCTTGCCTCTGTTCTTGTCGTTCACGGGCTCTGTATGAGGGGATCAAGGTTTGACTTTAAGTAACTTAATGGTCAAATGCATTATGGCTTATGGCTTCTCTGAACCACTGATGTTTGATAATCTTGTGATTGTTAATGAGTTATGTTGGATATTAGGTGCATTATTTGATCCAGTTTGCGTGCACATGTAGATCTGCTATAGTTGTCCTCTGTATGGAATATTTTATGATAAGCAACTGGATATCTTGAGGAAGAGAATTTGCTTTTAGGTTAATTTTTTATTTTTGCTTTTGAAATTGTCAATTAAATGTTCTAGGAAAATAGGGGTTTTCTATTTTTGTTATAGTAAGATACGCTTGTCTTGATGCTTTTGATGCCTACATCGGATTGGATGGGGAAATTCATGTTATGTGATTTCTCAGAAGAAAGGAATATATGTCTGCAGTGTATTTAATGATTATTTATCTAGAATAGGATTAATTTTAGGATTGCTTTGTAACTCTGCTTTCTGGTATGGTGTCTCTAATCTGAGTATTCAACAATCTCTAACAATGGTAATTGTTATATAAAATTTTAGGTAGCTGCAACTTCTGATTTGATGCTTGCATATGTGGACTTCTTTCTTGGTGGGGATGAGAAGAGAAGTGACCTTCCTCCTCGATTACATCAAAGGTTTCCTATGTCGCTTCTTTTTGGAGGTGATGGAAGCTATATGGCTGCATTCTCCCTTCACAATGATAATATCCTTACCAGTCTAATGAGTCAGGTTTGTTTAATTTATTCGACTCAATGTTTGGTTTTTAACGGCCAAAATAAAAGTTTGGTTTAAGTATATAATACACATACTTGGATACATTGTAGGTATTCAGAGAGAAAGAGTCTAAATTCTGATTCATTTTCAGAATGGTTGATTATATATGTTTTTTCTGGGGGGATATATTTTTATGGTTTTAATGTGTTTTGCAGTCAGTTCCACCTACTACATGGTATAGACTGGTTGCTGGTTTGAATTCACAGTTGCGGCTGGTTTGCCGTGGACGACTAAGAGTGACATTTCGATATGTCCTCAGATGGCTTGAGACTCATGCCAATCCCGCATTGAAAGTCCACGGTGTGAGGGTTGATCTTGCCTGGTTTCAGGCTACAACTAGTGGTTATTGCCACTATGGACTACTTGTTTATTCAATTGAAGAAGGTAACCCTGTATTTACTAGAGGAAGTCTTGACGGAGCTATAAGAACCGAGGCAACATCAGGGTAATTGTTTCTTATAGTCATGGTGTATAGCTTCAACTGGATGCTTGTCATATCATGTTCAGTGCATATGTTCTGTAAATTTTTCATAATAGCTAGCATGATAGATTGATATGCTAGTGTCTTGTATATCGTCATATTTTACTGGTTTTACTGTTTCTATTGGAATCCATTTTCTTTCTGCGTAAATATTGTGCGATTATAATGCACAATAATTAGCATCATATACTTAAGAAGTACATAGACAATATACACATGGTCCATTCAAACATGATTCAATGTGGTTAAGATCTGAAAAAACATGCTTGGTGCAATTTACATGGTTTATTTCATTGTTGGTTCCCAGGGTTTGGAGCCTTAAGAAGGAACTTCCTTCTGAGCTTCCAAGAGAACACTTAAGCCTTAATGAAAGAATCGAGGAAAACTATGTGAGGCGAAAGACACCTGGAGCTGTTTTAGATTTAAACAGTCTGCGGATGCTTGAAGAGAAGAGAGATATCTTTTATATTCTCTCTTTTATACTTCATAATACAAAACCTGTTGGACATCAGGTATCTTGTGTTTGATAGTTCTACTGCATTTCTAGTTATATTTATTGCATGATCTTAAAACCTGCTCATATTTTTTCTTTTCAAAATTTTTTGTGGTTAACTGCAGGATCTTGTTGGTTTAGTAATCTCGATGCTGCTTCTAGGAGATTTTAGCTTAGTATTACTCACTCTGCTTCAGTTGTATTCAATTTCATTGGTGGACGTCTTTCTTGTTTTGTTAATATTACCTTTCGCCATTCTTCTCCCATTTCCTGCTGGAATTAATGCTCTCTTCAGCCATGGACCAAGGCGTTCTGCCGGACTTGCACGTGTGTATGCTCTATGGAATCTTACATCCTTCATTAATGTTGTAAGTTGTCCATCTAATTTTTCTTTTTGAGGAAGTTTATTTATATTCGGTTGGTGATATCTGACCCTTATTTCTTGTTTTTGTCCCGGTGGATTTTTCTACTAGTCTGGGTGGAATATTTTGTTTCCTCATTTTAAGTGGGTGTCTATGTCTCTTTTTTGGTTTTTTAACAGGTGGTTGCATTTCTTTGTGGATATATTCATTACAACTCTCAGTCTTCCAGTAAAAAACATCCCAACTTTCAGCCATGGAGTTTTAGCGTGTAAGGGGCAGCCTTTAGCTTCCATAAGAGCTCAATTTATTTACAGGAAAAACTGACTAGCGTAACTTTCTGTTTTCCCCACTGGTTGTGAATGCAGGGATGAAAGTGAATGGTGGATTTTCCCCGCTGGATTGGTTTTGTGTAAATTGTTCCAGTCTCAACTCATCAATTGGCATGTCGCAAATTTGGAGATTCAAGACCGTTCGTTGTATAGTAATGATTTTGAGCTGTTCTGGCAGTCTTGATGGGGTGCATCCACGGCATATATTCCACATTAACAAGCTTTTTTTTTTGTTTCTTTTTGCCTCCCTTCTATGATACGTCACGTGTTCTTTGCATATGCGTAATCAAGAATTAGGTCATTGATTGACATAGCGATTTAGAAAAAGAAAATGCAAGGTGGGGAAAATAGTTATACAGGAATTCAAAATTGACACAGAAAAAAGTAGAGGCATTCATTACGGTAAAACCCTAATGTTTAACGAGCTTGTTTTTTGTTCCCTTGAATTTCCCTGCCATGTAAATATAAATTCAATGAGCGATTATTTTTAAGTTTCCATGTTTGTTGTCTGTCTTGGCTCGATTTTGTTCAATTAGTGACAACCTGCCATTAAACAGTTACAGTTGATTGTAGCTGCCTGAAAATACTTGCAACCTGATACGGCTGGTTAATCCAGAATTAACTTAAGCACTCTAGAGGCTTTGGTGTCCACTCTAGAACACTCAAATTGCATAGCATTCCAACAAAATGAAAATCTTTACAAAAGTTAACAACAAAACAGCCATCATTTTAAAATGCGATTACACTATGTTTCAAGTTCAAGCGCTCCACTTGAATTCTCGTTACATGTTGACTACCACGTTTTTTCTCACAACGCATCAAGATTTACAAGTTGTATCTACATCTACATGCTTTATTCTGCATCTATTCTACATTGGATAAGTCAACCTCTCCGGGTCTCGTTCATGTGTGCTTCTTTCTGCAATATCAGTGGGGTTATGCAATGGGGGAGAAGCAAAGAGATTTTTTTGAATCTCACCAGAGGCAGGAAGTGAAGTCGCAGAATTCGTGTTATTGCTGCCACAAAATGAACCAGACCCCATTGTGATCACATGAGTAGGATCCACATCAATGCATCCAGCAGAATTCGCTCCATCTTTCCCGCTACCTGCAACAGGCAAGTAAACTTACTATTGTATTAAGACAACTCAATGTCCATGCCAATCATTAAATGATTGCAAATATAGGTGATGCCATGGTGGAAGCAGTAGAGCTGTTGAATTGACTTGTTAAAAGAGGATGAATAACCTGTAAGTATAGGGATAACAGCAGGTGAATTCAAATTAGTCGACGAGCTTCCACTTCCCCTTTTCAATTTTGACTGCAGAAAACCACCAGTAAAGATTTGTTACCAACGAATAAAAGTAAAAATATGTTTCTCTTAAATATATATGCTAAGCTGAGATTGTGGAAAATCTCAATGACAAGTCCTACAAGCTCAAATATTCAAAGGGCAATGTACGCCTAACTTAAAATCACTTTCCAACGACAATAGTCCTACAAACTTCAATATTCAAAGACCAATGTACGCCTAACTTGGAACGCATAGAGGAGAAAAGCCAAGGTCGATTAAAAAAAAATTGAACGTCAAGCATCGTATTCAAAGTTGCGATCAGTGTTTGTTCTCGCTAACAGATGTTCTTTCATAGGAGAAAACTTCAATCTGCATACCTTGGTAATTTCTTCACAATGCTTTACAACAAATGAGATATTTGCATAACGACCATGCAAGAGCGCATAGGCCCACAAGAGAAGCTTCCTTGGGATGCTCAGATCAAGGGCTTCAAGCCCACTCATACTTGGGTGAAACTGTGTTTCTGTCACCAATTGAGACGGAATCAGATAAAGGTTGAGGCCAGAGGCAAGCATTACAGAAGAACTCTCACGGTAAAAATTGTAGGAAGCTCTAAGCAAAGTGTTTGCACACTCCAAATTTTCATCCGAAGCTTTCTTGATCACTACATCCTTTAGTTTTGATAAAATAGGGCTCCATTTTTTTTCAAGTTTTTCCAAATGAATTGTATCTTCATAAGCTGTACTCCATAATTCATGTATCTGCAGATCGATACAGAGCAACTGGCTATTGTCCATCCCACCATCCGTTGAATTAAGGACTGGTATCTCATTTGAAAATCGATATAATAATGGAGTGATTTGTGCCAAGTTATATATAAGAGATCGGCACCAAGCAACAGCAGCATGCCTACAAACTTTAGCACAATTACTATTAGAAAGCTTAGAATTCTTAAATCGTTTCCGAATCTTCTCATTTATTGCTTCCAGAGTTTCCAGTTTCCCATTCTTCTCTAATGATACAATATGTTCGTGAAGATATCTGCAAGTTAGATTTGTATTAGAACAAGATATTGGCATATTAAACTCCAAACACAGTAATTCCAATGTCAACAGGATCTGGTAAACTTCAGAATTTTCCAGAAAAAAAGATATCATATATTTGTTTGAACTGATTACCCATATAAGATATTCTCTGTTGTATCTGGACCTTTAATTTCAGGCAAGCTGCATATCTCTGGCCATAGGCTCCCTTGCTCCATGAACAATGCAAACATTCTTTCCAGCACATGGTCAGAACTGCTTATTGTGCCAGAACTGGCACTTTGAGAAGGATACATGGATGAAATCAGGGCCTTTATATACCTTCCAATGGCTACTGGTACGAGATCTTCAATGCATAATGAAAACTGTGTAATGGTAGAAGTAAACACCAAAAGAGTTGGGTGTCAGAGCTTTGGACAAGGTATGCAAAACTGAAAGAAATGATGCAGCTTCCAGCTGAGGGGTTACTAATTCTGTCGTTCAAAATGTAACATCACTCAACAAACATGGAAAATTTCCTCACAGATCACAGAAAACTCGGAGAATCAAGGAGGTTGTCTACTCCAGAATTTAAGGAGGGTGCAGAAGGTTCGTTGCATGCTCCATCTAGAACAGGCAGTGAACAAAAGTACTACTTTCCTCCCCACTAATATTCCGGTTTGTTTCACAGAGAACCTGATAATAAATCCTTCAATTCAAATAAGATTTTAATCTGGTCATGGAAGAGGGTTCCTTCATAAATGGTCAAACACTAAACCAGATCTCGGTAAAATACCATCTACCAATCTTCCTCATCTTAACCTAACCATTCCTTCCTGCCATGCCATCCCCGTTAGCAGATCTAACAGTCCGTATCTATCAATTGAAATAAATTCCTAGCACCACATCAATATAAAACCACTATTTCCCCTCAAAACAAGATAGACATATGAAAACAATTGAAGCATCTATTAAACCGTTACTAGCAGCAAATCAGACACTTGGGACTTACCCTCTTATCTGCCCTAAGAGAAATATAGGCACGCTCAAGTGTACATCTATCTCCAGTCTCCTCCAATAGTTTGAGATAAAACAGCACATATTTTCTAATACAGGTAATGAATTTTCTAGAACTTTCGGGTAAATTAACCTCAAGGCCCTTTTTATTTCCTGCAGAACCTGGTGTTTTGCGCCTGAAAATCCTCAAATACAGAACAGGTCAGTAGCTGATAGCAATGGTTTCCATGCACCTTCATAGCACATATAATAAACAAGTCAAATTCCTGTAATTTTATTTTATTATTGGGAAGTGATGTCAGCCAGTCACTTAAGTATGGCATTTTGAGTGGAATTTCTTCAAATTGTGGGGGGTAGATACCAATTGATCTGTAAAAGTATTGTGTGGATACCAGTCTATAGTGCCAAAGTAAAAGCCCTGAATTATTTGTGATAAATTATCATTTCCTTCTAAAAGACAGAACTTTTTTATTTATTTGGAGGAGGGAATAAGTTGTACCTTCCTTTTTTGACCATGCTATCAATTTCCCACATATTTATTGTAAAAGATGAACGTGAAGACTTGAAGCAGAAAGACAGTTGATCTTTTGCCCTCTCTATATCACCGCTCTTACCCCTTCTGTACAACCCTTGAGCAAACATGTATCTGGCCTTATGAAAATGTTTGAGATCTCCTTCTACACAAGTTTCAAGGGCAGAAATGCAATCATTGTAAAGCATGGACCATGCCTTGTCCAATTTGAGCAATCCTTCATGCTTTAACTCCTCAGAATTGGCTTGAGTACATCTGTCCTTTGTACTCAATAATGAGCAATCCATTTCAACAAGGATACGTGTCACATCTTCTTTTACAGATTGATTAAAGGAATTTTCTGAAAGAACCTGTAGAGGACCCCAAATTGTCAAAAAAATGTAGATCACAAACAACGTATTATCACGTTAGAAAACTAAAAGTTTGACTGTTAAATTATGATTTTAAAGAAAGGGGCCGAAGAAAGATATGGTAACTAATGAACCTAGAATAAGTGCACACAGCTAAGGCATATCATCGAAAAAGTATTAATTGAAAAGAGTAAAGTGATCAAAGAAGGAAAAATAAAAAACCTTCAAGATCTCCAAATTTTGTTTTCCACACTTAAATAGTAGCTTCAAGCGTGAGGCATGCATCCTGTAGACAGGATCTACAGCTGATATATTCAAAGCAATAGCTTTGTTGTAGTATGATAATGCAACACCATGTGGATATCCAAGCTTCTCGCTTAGTTTGCCTAAGTAAAATGAATGCAACCAATCTTGCCTGTTTGAAGATCAAAACAATTCATCAACTTCATAAGAGAACTAAAGCGACACAAATGATAACATTGCAAAAGGATAGGAGATATACTTGAGTGTAAACGCTTTCTTAAAATGTTTCATTGAGTTCTCACAAAACATCACCCATGCTGCATCCTTTGCAGGCAAAACAGATCTCTGATCATAAAATGGGACCACATTCTGGAGGCTGTCGTAGTATACCAATGCTAACAACTCATGTATCTCACACTGGAAGCACATGAAGTTCATTCAAGTTGTTAACAACGTATCCATATGCATTTGTCGACATAAATATGACTTACATCCGTGAAGATCTCAATTTGTATGATTTTATGTAAAAATAACATTGTAGAAATAAACGGGTATCATGCAGATCTATAACCGCATGTAGGAATATATGGGTGTCCTACAGGCAGAAAGATAATTGTTCTGGTACATTTGATTATCCTAAAATACTATCGGACATATTCAGAAACAAGAAGCTAACATAAGTAAAAATGCCATATATTACTAATAGTTTATCAAGCAGATAACTCTAGGAGGATCTATATTTGGGTCAAATGCTTTGTTTCTGCTTTAAGTTAAAAGCCATGTTGAACTGACCATATGAAAGAAGTGAAAGGGAGCCACCATTCTCATCCAAAAAAAAAAAAAAATAGAAAAACAAAGACAGAAAGGACGTCCCCTCCCCACTCAAAACAAGCAGAATAAAAAACATATAAAGGGCAAAACCTGTTGAGCAGATGTCTTTGCCAATGCTAAACTCATTAGTAGACACCGTCTACTCCTCCTTCGGCTCATTTCCACTCTCTCAGGTAAAGTAGCATTCTTCCTCCATCCTACTACATTAATGTGCTTGCTACCATCATTCAGCAACAAATCTACTTCCTGTTTCAGTTCAACCAAAAGAATATCAGGAAATATACTGTAGATGGCAAACATACTTGGAAGTCAAGATATTGGCGTTGATTGTGCATTTCATGGTATTTAAAATTCAATGTGCCAAACAACAGTTTAGCTTGCCTCATCATAAATATTTCCAAGTTTCTGCCAACTTTCAAAGCGTAAAGGATTGTACATGAGATCATATTTGAATAGTTTTGCATTTTGTTGAACAAATTCTTCCCCTTCTTTGGTAAGGACAAACCCGGGCCATTTATCTGTTGCACTCATTTCCTCAGACAGAGCTAGGAAATAATACAAGTTGCAATACACCTCCAAATATGGCTCAGACCTAAAATTCAAAGTAGGCAGTAAGATAACTCCATCAAGCTAAACCAAGAAATATGGATGTTCTAAACTCTATTTAGTAATATCAGACGATTATGTTAAAATAAATAACAGTGCTGCACATGTGCATACCTCCCAAATAATGATGCATTATACTGCCCAAGGCCTCCCACGTCAGGAAACATGTTCTTGGTTATGGTTTCAAGAAACCCATTTGACCCAGCCTCCTCTGACAGTTTATCTTCACACAGATCAGGATCATCTAAGAACTTATCTATAGGATTTCCAGCCAAGACATCTTCTGGTGGCTGCGGAAAGTGCTTCCTGATAGCTCTTAAGACTCTACGAAGTTTGACCAATCCAGTTTTCTGATACATGGACAATTTTTAACAAAATAAGAAAGGAAAACAGATATTGCTATACTGAAGACGAGCTGAATTATAGTGTACAAATAAGAAACACAGAAACAGAGAGAGAGTACTCACAGAAGAAGCCTTTGCATAGGGAAGGATATACTTGAAAACGTCAGCACACTGTTCCTTGGTTTGATAGTCTCCCCGGCTGGAATTTTTGTGCATCACTGGATCATCTTCATAAGATGAATCAGATCTTAGATTCAATCCATATAAGCAGAAAAAGCACTGATCTAAAGCACTGTCAATTTTTGATTCAAGTTCCTCCCTTTCATCTTCCATAAGTTCGTCTTCACATTCAGCCAATTGATTGATCGAGTTTTCAACTTTGTTGACCTTACTGCCAGACCCAGTACCTCCGCAATTTTCGCATCCTACTTCCTTACTGTCTTCATTATGGACTTTGTGAGATGAAACTCCATTAGATATTAATCCTTGAGCAACAATCTTCTCCACAGCACTAATTTCTTCCAATTTGGCCTGGTCCATTGGGAGGTCTAATGTATCTGACTTTGACTCATCTAAAGAGGATTTAACAAGAGTGATTTGAGAGACCTTCTCCTCACATTGAGTTGATTCTTTATTTAATGGGCTGAAGATAGATTTAAGCTTCATATCCAATGCCAAGAGATGCTTTATGGCAAATCTAAGAAATGTTCCTTCCTCTCCTTTACCTCCTTCACCCGCACAGCAAAGTCCATACTCAGCAAGCAAGTCATGTGTTGCAACAATTAGATCAACCTGAGAGGAGAATTCAAGAAACAATAGAAGTATTTAAGAAATGAGAATCACTAAAATGGCCATTTAATCTAAAATGAATTTCTTCCTAGATAGCTTACTTGAGTTTTGACAGGTATACTCAGGTTAAGGTGCTGAAGTTTGCAAAACACAATAGCTGCATCAACAAAACAGCTGCTTTGAGCTTGATCAGAAATTACTTGAGCTGAGGCTTTATCGCAGATAACTGTGTTTGCAACATGGCTCATGAGTGACAGCAGCAGAGTTTGAATTTGACCAATGCTGCTCGTTGGAACAGTTAGGCCTTTCTGCAGGCATACGAACATTTATGGTTTAACAACCAGAAGACATAGCGTCACTAAAACTCTTAATTAGACAAAAGGTGGAGTTACTAAAACCTAGGTAGATAAGTTCACCAACTCCCAATCTATAGCTATACTAATTTCAATCAAAACTGAATTGTTATAATCAAGAATAAACAACTTCTGTAAATGGATGTCCAGCTCAATTGAACCATGTCTAGAATAAAAAGAAAGCAGACTCTAGAGGTCAGCAGTATATCTCAAGATTCTCAAATGGAGAAATAAGTAAAGTAACATTTTAGAGACATTATGCATCCATTCTTTGTCAGCCACATATATCATAAGTGAAAATAAATCAATAATTTGTCAATCCCATATTCCAGACAATGAAGAAAATAGCATAGTAACACAGTTCATGAACTTTCTTCTTGGTTGAACTGGAGATATACTTCAAGCCCATGTCCAGTGAACCCAAAACTACTGGAAGAAAGATATTTACTTACAGGGTCTCCAGGATGATTGATAACCTTCTTCACTTGTGATACACAGTCAGAGAGTGCCTTCACTTCCTCAGCAACCAAATAATTATAGTACTTGGTTGAACTTTCCTTCGATTCAACTTCAAAATTAGGAGGTGTGCTTAAGCTCAATGTTAGATGGGATGGTTTAAGTAATGGAAGGCATACATTAAACCCCATCATTGCCATAAGTATCTGCAGCTTCCTACGGTGACAATTCAAATACATCTCCATATCAATCGGCTTTGTCTTCTGACACGCTTCTATTAGAACATTTAAAGCCATAAGTTCAATGGAAGTAATTTTTTCATTTTTTTTCTCTGTCATGGTCAAAGAAAATGAGTCAATGTAGACATCTTGTGTAGAGAATAGAAGTGGAGAAAGCAGAGATACACACTCCATATACATTTCTTTTTCAATCATCTTACTAACAGACTTTTCCATCAAGAAATTGATCTTTAACATATTAATCTCATAGAGAACTCTATCAATGGTTAGTTCTTTTATAGCCTTGCAATATGGGCGGCAGACGGAGCGGAGAGAATCATCCATATTTTCTGTCTTTGCCAAAAGTGATGAAGAAATACAAAATTCTTCACAAGCTTTTGCCTTGTTTCCATCAAAAACAGACAATCTCCCACTTAACCAGAAGAATCGAACCCAAAATGAACTATTAGTTAGAAGTGAACTATCTAAATTTGAATTTCCCTCAATAGAGGTAAATAGTCTATTGGTCTCTTGGAAACTATCAACCAAAGTACAACCTTCATCCTTCAACTTGTGAGTCAAGTGAAAAGGATAATCCAGAGCTACAGACTCTATGATCTTACAAAGATGGTAAGATGTCTCTGACATAAATTCTGATTGTTTAGAACCACTTGAGGAGCATAAACCAAAGTCATAATATAGCTCAGCAAGAAAAAGACTACACTCAGAGGTTCTTTCCTTTCCCCAATGCCTTGTCAACTTCTCCAACTCCAGGAATTTGACAAAACCATCCTGATGTTTAAAGCCTTGTCTTGTAATCTCTTCCAAAAGCAAGTGACCTATATGGTAAGCACCATAATTTTTTGAAGTTTCTCTTACAAATCTAGAAACATTATTATATTCTGTATTTATTGAACTAGTTGATGTAGTAGTCTCAATAGTATCTCTACCACCTAATCCACCAGCAATGAAAGGTTCTAGGTATTGAATGACCACCTTCGCTCGGTCCTTGCCACAGGAAGAATCAGATTCTTCTTTCCCTGGTTTACGACTCCTGAGCCTCTCAAGACGAGAACTTCGCCGCTCATGTGGTTGATCTTCTTGCATATTTGATTCTTTATCTTTAAGGGAACTTGTTTTTTCCATGTAACCATCACCAAAAGCCATGTTTTCACTACTGGACCCTTTTCCATCCAAAGGGTGCATGACAGCATCTGAACTAGAACTCAAGTGTATGCTTAACCTGATGTCCCCAGATTTGCACTCCCTTTCAGGCTCTGTCTCAGCACTATGCACATTCGATGGGGATAAAATTTCCAATAGTGCTTCAGCAAGACCCACCCAAGAAACTTCTGTCAGGTGCAGTTCTATGTTCTGGTTCAGCCTTTTGAATGCAACACCTTCAACCAGATTCTCATTTTTAGCCTTTCTTTTGTCAGTAAATTTGAGCCGCACGTGTTTAGGTTCCAGCTTGTCTATGCCTCTTGGAGCAAATGACAATGGTTCTGACTCTTCAATTGCATTTTTAACATGCAAAGCCCGAGAATGTGACGGCCAATGCCTCAAAATCATCTCTGCAACAGAGAGGCATGCGACCTCATCACCAATAGCTATAAGAACTTCCAGGAGTTTCTCCATGCAATTCCCTGCATATAGCCAGGGGAAAAAAATAGATAAAAAGATAGATAGATACTTAGATGAATAAATACATACATTGATACAGACAGGCATAAATACGGAGAGTGTAAGAGAGAGAGAGAGAAAGAAGCGTATCCAATTTGAATTTGCGATCGGGAAAGATTACCCAGGGAAGCAGAATAGAAAATAGGAAAAGAAAAAAAAGCATGTTCAAACAGATGAAATAGCAGTAGGTGATTATCATTAAAGGATATTTTGATGCTTACAGTTATTAGGGCTACACACTAGGCCTTGCTCAAATGCCCACCGTGAAATACTCAGTAAGCCCATGGAGCATGACAATGTTCCCAGCTGGTTCCATACAACAGAATCTTTAGAATCAATCTCCACAGCTTGAAGATAACAATGTAAAGCATTCTCATAATGTGCGGAACCTTGTTGAAGAAAAACGGTTGCAAGGTTCTTCAGTGCCAAAAATCTGTAGATACCTTTGTAAGTAACATTCAAAATCTAATTAAGTGAATATAAGTACCAGAAACCAACTTACATAGTTATCTGGTCTTTTTGACCAAACTCTTATCACAGAAAGCTAAATAATCCTAATTATAAATCCCATGTTTGATCTATCTAGACGCTGCAATACTGAACTGATATCTTCTGTTCATACTACCGAAAAAATTGAATTAAATCCCGTCATGACTCTGAATCTACTATTGCAAGAAAAGTGACGACTTACGCAGATGGAAGAAGGAAAAAAAAATACTGTAACACGGATGACAACACGACATGAATATCCAGGTTTTTACCTCAAATAACACTACATTTATATTCCATCCTTTAAATTAAGAAGATAAGAAAACTACGCTAAAGGGGAAAGGAGTATTATACAAATCTGAGCAGAAAACATCTCACAATTAATATCATATGTTAAAGTAACCATAGAAAAGAAACTGGCAATAAGAGAACAATTAAAAGAGAAGATTATAAGAAAATAGAACGATAACATAAAAGCTAAAGAAACGAAGTTATAGTGCATATCAAAAACCTGAGCTGTAATAGATGACTGTCGCTAGCACTACCATCAACCTGACAGCACAAAATACGATGTCATACTAACAACTGAAAATGAAAAATGTATGTGCAACCAATGATTGTTTTGTTTGGCAGAAAGCAATACCTGAGCATTAGCTATGAGAGGATCTTTTAGAACAAATTCTAACAGCTCTCTAGCCTTTTCATATTCTTTTGCTTGTAACTTGAGAAGTCCTTCATGATAAGTTTGAGAAAGGTGAAATTCCTGAAACAACAGAATAAAAATGACGAAGTTGATGAATAAATTATAATATAGGGCTCGTGGACACCCCTTCCCTCTAATTTCTCTCTTTTCCTGAGAGTGAAATAGGACAATCAGGCTTAGCTTCCACTAATATACAATTCAGATTTTCTTTTAAAAAAAAATGCATACATTATGATTGCTATTACTAAATAATGCTATCACCCAAAACCCCAGAGAGAGGACATGCCTGGGCTTCTTTCGTGGGCGCTCGTGGTTCCCACTGACTTCGAGAGTCCGTATCATTGATAGCTGCAATTGAGAACTGAGAAAAGAAAATGGAAGTTTATGTTTCAGTAGTAAGAGGAAGTTAAAGATAGTGTATAGAGAACAAGGACAGCACTCTAGTAATGAATATAATAAAATACGATGAAAATGTCTAAACCTAACGTCATACCATATTCGATCTTCAGAGCGTAGTCTTCAAGGCCGCGTAGCGCTTAAAAAAAGACCGTAAGGATTCAAAAGACAAATCAATTTAGGGTCCCTATCTTCGTTTTCTATCTGGAATTCCATTCGATTTCAGGTGCCAAGCGAGGGAGAGCGCGTTCTGAGGAGAACCGCCCTGTGACCTGAACAGCATGAGCGAGTCCCCAAACGACGTCGTGCCTCTGGATTTTAGTGCTGTTTTTTCCTATAAAAAAAAATTGTACGGATACTGAAGTTACGAGTAATTCTCCTCTTTCTTCCTTCCTGGCACTGTTACTTCTTTTTCGCTCTGCATAACACAATTTAATTTCCTCCACGGTTCTTCCTTTACACGAAGCCTTCTTCTCTGGTCTAAATGATATTTTCCTCTTTGGGTATTCTACGTCTCTCTTCCGCTTCGTCGTCTCCTAAGTCCCAAAATTGTCCATCTCTCTCTTTCTGGCTTAGCCTGCCATTTCTGCTTTTCAAGGTATGTTTGTACGAGAGTTCATCTCCTACTCTGGGGATTGTTATATTGTTAGGTTTTTTCGTTTTGATTACACTAAACTATTCAGAACGGAATAAATTCGGGTTCGAATCGATACTATATGCAATTTTATGTCATTAACACAGTTTAAAATTCCAATGTGAGCTTGAATTTTGGGTTTGCCAAAACGTAATTGAAGATAAATGAGTGTTGCCCGGGTAGTATTTGACAAAATGAGTTGACCACTTGATTCAATCTTGGGCGTTTCCTTTTACTGCCGCTGAATCCTGTGACTGCTTTTTTACCTTAGTCTATTTTACTTCTGCTGAATCCTGTGCTGTAAATGTATCGTAAATTTCGAATTCTACCATTGCGAATCCTTTCATTTGTTTTAACTCTCTTCACTCTACTAATTTTATCCTTTTGAACTCTTAGATGAAATTTATCAGTCCCTTGCTTTATTGGAAAATTTTCTCTCATATCTCAACCTACAACTCAACTCTTCTACCACCAGTAGAAATTCTAAGTTTTGGATTTCTCATACCCCGGGGGAAGAAGAGGTGGAAGTAATCATTTGAAAACATCTTAATCATAGCACTGCAGATATGATAGAATATTCGTCGAGATTAGAATTTTGCAGTTCCTTCCATTGGCTACACCAAGTCCATTTTACTTGTAATTGACCTTGATTACTCTACAATCGTATCTATATGTGACATGTGGATTCTGATATCTTTCATAAAATCTGTTGCCTAGTTCTAGCCACTTTGAAATGGTTTAGTCTGTACTGAAATACATTTTTCGTTTTTGTCGGTTAAAGGTGAAAGATTTGAATGCCTCATTCATCAGCGATGCATCAAATTCACGTGTGCAATATGCTTATTCTGCTTTGCATTCTCTACATTGTCAACTGCCCAACATTTTGTTCTGCGAACAGGTCAGTGTATAAAATCCTCAATTGTATATTATTTGCCTTTCTCTATACAAATAAGCAGCCTCGATGTTGTTAATTTTTACTTAATCATAGAGTCCAATTCTTTAATGTCACAGGGTCGAGGACAAAATTTTGAGAGTTGGGAAAGAGATGTGGAGGGAAACTTTGCCATTACAAGCAGGTTCTCGCCTTTATCAGCTACAAGATCTGAAACCCCTTACTTGGTATGAAGTGAAGATATCATATCCAGCTTCCGTATGTATATTTTGTCTTGCTTCAGTTGTTTGTGTGGGATACTTATTCTAGAAACTGACGTAAACGTCTTAAAACATCAGATACCCGCTAGTTTTTCCATACAGCTGAAAAGAGACAAATTGGATAAGGCTCTGAAAAATAACAGAAGGTTACTCAACACTGAAAAGATCATTTTCAAGACGGACAATAATCAGGTAAAAATAATGCCAGTGTGTAAATTTGTGAATGCTTTATAAAAGCATGTCATGTTGTGTTTGTTGAAAACATGGATTATGTTTAGGATGAAACGTATGTATTGGTAAGTGTGGAGCCAGAGGGGTTTGTCGCAATACCGCATGTGGCCGAGAGACAGCTCATTGTCTATAATATTGGTATATTCTAAAATGCTTCATTACTTTGTTTTAGCATCTGAAGTTGCTTTTTCTGTCGCTTGTGTTCTGATTTTTTTTTTTTTTTGCTGTTGATGTGACAGTATGCGATGAACTATTATTTGGGATACCCCACAAAGCTTGGTGGGTAGTTTTACTGGCGCTGCTGTGTCTTGGAATTGCATTCATGATTCCCTCTTTCCTTCCATCGTATTTACTACCAAAGAATCAAAGCTCGAGGACAGATGATCATGATGTTTCAAGAAGTCTTCTTGACGTGCTTCCCAGTAAGACAAAATGATTGTAGGATTATTTGCTTAACGCATTTGAAAACAGGTTCTCGAGAATTTTTAATAATTCTAGTGTTCTGATTCAATATATAGCATTAAGTTGTGACTGGAGATAAGAGAAGATATTTGTCCTTTCCTTTCTTTTAGCTTGTGATGTGTTTATATATGTCGGTATATATATATGTCAAGAATCTTTTGCTTTTGTGATGAAATTAAGAGAGAAAAGGAACAAAGCACTTGCTACTATCTTCCTTTATAAAAACAAGGACCTTTGGTTGAACAATATTAAGCAATAAAACACTATCACACATTTAAACTAGAGGAAATATTCCATCTTCAAAAAGGATTTATTATTGACAAAATTAAGCAAAAGAGATACAAAAAACTTGGCAAACAAGGGACAACGAGAGAACATTACAAACACTTAAGACCTTAACATGCCAATTAAGCTAAACAGAGCTAGCTACAACTTGACATGACAACTAAGCTCCTTGAGTAGTCTCATGAGCCCTGTTCTGCGCATAGTGCCCGTAATCCTTGGCCCTTTCCTTCACGTCCCTAGCCTTATCTGCTATCACCGATGTAGCATAATCAAGCCGATCAGAGCCCGGTGGGTTCTTCCCCGACACGTAATTGTATATCCACGTCAATGCAGTTACCGCGGCCACGCCACAGCCACCGGAGAACATGAAACCGGTAGCAGCGAGGAATAGCACAATCGCAGCAGGGACTAAGATGGGACTGAAGAGAACTAGAACTGGGGTTGCCAGAATCAGGGAAATTACAGTCCCGGTGAGGGTTAATGCAGACAAGAGCAACAGCGTGACGCCAATAGTAACGGCGGTCAAGAACTTGACGGTTTGGCGTGCAGGATGCGGGGACTCGTAGAGTCCATGGCCATACTCATACGTTGGTCTTTGTTGATCAGACATGGAGACCGAGCTGGATTGAGGAAATGGATTAGCTTAGCTTATCAGGAAAGTGGCGAAGTGGTGAGAGTGAGAGCGAGAGGAGTGGTATATAGGTGAAGGGGGATTACGCGGCACAAGTTGAGGCTTCGTAGCACCTCGTGGCGGCTTTGCATGAAACTCAATTGCAGAGCGCCAACACCTGTCCCGGTGGTCGACTGGTGTCCGGTAAATGTGGGAGTTATACACACGGTATTTTCGGACTCGCAGTCGTACGGTTCATTGTAAACCGTTAAATTTGTTAAAGTTATACAGTTAACAATTAAATAGTTTAGCGGCGACAGCAAAAAATTTAAATTTAATATTTTTAATTTTGATTTATTTTAATATTTTATATGATTACTTAAGCGTTTAATTATTGATTTTAATGTAAAATTTCTTAAAGATACAGAGTTCAGTAGCGTGAACATTGATTATTTGGCTTGTTTTACAAGAGCTGTACAAAGAATATTATGCAATGTTAACAAGTTTTATGGTTTCACTTTTTTTTTTTTTTTTAAGATGTCTCCATATGTTTTGAATTTGGGATTAACTTTTATTTAAAGTAACAACAATAATTAACAAAGAAAGATTTTAAGATTTACCGGAAAGGTACTGATTTGCTATTTATCTAAAATTCTTTTTGTCAAATTTAAATTTCTTAGTGATTAAATTTATATTCTTATAATTACAAAAGAGAAAGGATATATACGTCTATTAAAACAATAAATAAATTAAAGAGATCATCAGTGACTGCCAAGACAGACAGGCAGGTGAATCTAGAATTTTAGATCTTGTGAAAGGGGGCGCTCCTCCCTCAAAAAATGACAAAAACATTTGAAAAGTATTTCAGCGGTATTGGACCACGTGGCTGCTGCCGCGTATTCGACCGTTGTAAATGTGCCTATTGAAGGGTCATCGACCGGCCGTTCCCTTGCTTCCTTGTAAGCTCTTCATCTCCATCTCTCGTTCCCACATTTGGATATTCCCTCTTCCGGAGCCCTCTGTCATTCGCACGCACCCATGGCCATTGCAACAGAGACCCAAACCCAAGGCAAGGTAATTCAGATAAGAAATTTGCGCCTGACTGTCTTTAATTCATCATGATCGGGGATTATCTGTTCTTGAATTTCCAGATCTCTAATTAGGGTTTTTCCTTCAATGGCGAAGATATTGAAGTTGATTTTGCTTGATTCCTTGTAGCCGCTTTTGTTTATAGAGCGTATATAACGATTGTAACTGCCTATTTGGAAAGGTGCGAAAGATGCCTCAATTTATTTTTGTCAAGGTTCTCGAACCTCCAGATTTTGACCTTTGGGTTTCTGGACGAAGTGCATAATAAGAATTGTGAATTGTTAAGCGTATTTCTGGAAGATTTTTTTTTTTTTTTTGTGGGCTGGGGGGTTGCAGATTTAATTTTTAAAATTTATTCTTTCCTCTGGACTCGTGTCTAAAATCAGTTAGAATTTTAAATCTAAGGCGTATTTCAGGACTGATTGAATGTCCAGGATGTTGTTTAGATGTAATGCTCATTTCCCACAAGATGAGCTATATCAGGCTATTATATGCTTGTCCTGAGATGTCTTACTTCTCCTTGTTTCAATGCTTCATTTTATCAGACTTCTTCAGAGGTTTCAGCTGTGGAAAAGAGGAGATGGATCCTTGACGACTTTGACATTGGAAAACCACTGGGAAGGGGAAAGTTTGGTCATGTCTATCTGGCTAGAGAAAAGAGAGTAAGTTTTTCCAAGTTTTTGTTTCAATCGTTCGAGGTTTTATGCCTGCTTTTTGTCCATTTACTTTGCTATTCCTTTATGGCCCTTCGACTTATGTTATAGGCGAAATTCACCTTACTCGAGTCCTACATTCGTTTCCTTTTGGCAATATGAGTGGGGGATATATATTCTTCTGCAAATTACACATCTAAGAAGTTGAAGTAAAAAATAAAAGCCCCATATATATCACATATCTATTTTTATTCCTTCTCTCTATATGTTTATATGTTTGTTTGTTTCTGATATTTCTTTTGCCTTCGGTTTAATATAATATGTATATGTACTCTTGAAACAGAGTAATCATATTGTCGCTCTAAAAGTCCTCTTTAAGAGCCAATTGCAACAGTCCCAAGTTGAGCATCAGCTTCGGCGAGAAGTAGAAATTCAAAGTCATCTGCGACATCCCAACATCTTACGCCTTTATGGATACTTTTATGATCAGGTATCTTTTCTGTTGCTGTTAAGATCTGTAAAAACATATCCATGTATTGCCAAAGAGGAATATTCTGTGATTTAACATTTTCTTTTTGAAATGATTTCATTGCAGAAGCGAGTTTATTTGATTTTAGAGTACGCACCTAAAGGTGAACTTTACAAGGAATTACAGAAGTGCAAATATTTCAGTGAAAGACGAGCAGCTACTGTAAGTCGTCCAGCAGTGTGTTAACTCGTCCTTTGTCCTCGTTTGTGAATTACAAGTTCTTGATTGTGGCCTCTTAAGAAAAAATCAACCAAATACTTGATACACCATGATGCTTTTTCTTTGTCTCTAACTTTTTGTTTCCATTTGTGGTTGAGGCAGTATGTTGCATCATTAGCCAGAGCCCTCATATACTGCCATGGAAAGCATGTAATACATAGAGACATCAAACCAGAGAATCTTCTTATCGGTGCACAGGTAGTTACCAAATTGTACGCCGTATTTTCTGTTTGTTGGGCTTATCCTGTAATTGTACTTATTATGTCGACTTCTTTATTTATTTTGGCTAGGGTGAGCTAAAGATAGCAGACTTTGGGTGGTCAGTGCACACATTCAATCGCAGGAGGACCATGTGTGGTACTCTCGATTACCTCCCCCCTGAGATGGGTATGTATCAATGTATTTGATGATGTCAACCTTTCACATCATCCTTTTGAAATGTGTGTTTTGCAATATTACGAAATCAATTTATTTTTAACTTGATTATAACTTTTCTCTCTGCAAATGATTTTGGGTTTCAACAGTGGAGAGTGTAGAACATGATGCAAGTGTGGATATATGGAGCCTCGGTGTCCTGTGCTATGAGTTCCTTTATGGAGTTCCTCCTTTTGAGGCTAAGGAACATTCTGATACGTATAGAAGGTAAACCAATTGTCACTATCTTACGAACATGAGTAATCATATGGTGAATATGAAATCAATTTTATGCGGGTAATCTCATGTTGCAGGATAATTCAAGTGGATCTCAAGTTTCCTCCTAAGCCAATTGTCTCTTCTGCTGCAAAGGATCTCATTAGTCAGGTTATGTTCTTTTTTGTGCAGTGATCTCAAAGTTCCTTTTCCAAGGGATATCTGTTTAGCTGTCGTCTGAGTCTTTTTAATTTGTACTAACAGATGTTGGTCAAGGATTCCTCTCAGCGTCTACCATTACACAAACTTCTTGAACATCCTTGGATTGTTCAGAATGCCGAGCCATCTGGTGTATATAGGGGCTAGTTTACCTTATCTGTTGTTTGGGTTTCGTAGTTGTGGAAGCCACCAGAATTAGCCGCTCTCTGAAAGCATTTGAACAACAGCGTATTTGTGAGAAATGCCGCAGACCGTTTCAACAAAATAATTAGTCAACACCACTTATTGGACATCCAGCATATCTTCTGACATTCTTATTCATCATTAAATATATGTTACATGTTCATATTCATATTATTTGATTGTAAAACCTACAAAGGGGAAGGAAGAAAAAGAATAGTTGATTTGCTGGATCTAATATATATATGCATTCTTATATTCATTGTTTTGTACGGAATATGCATTCTTCCTTGTAGCTCTCTTTTCCCCAGAAAGAAAAAGAAAATATTCTTTGCCATACTCGTTGACATGGCAGCTTGGGAGCCAAGGTATATTTTAATCACTTGGATGATATAACGCAATACTGTATCAAGCAAATATCTGCCTATGAATGTTGTAAAGTCCCTTTCTCAGTCTAAAACTACCAAAACGGAAATTGGTACAAGAATTAAACAAAGCTACCACCATTACTATCACGGCTTCTCATGATGAATCCAAAACTTGATTAAAAAGGGAGGATGGGCACAATTTATTATTTTACGATAAATAAAGTTATTATATATCATATTTATTTAATTAATTAAAATATTAATTACTCTCTCCGTTATTTCTTATTTATTATTTAAAATTATTGCATACAAATAAAAAATATAATTAATCTATGACAATTCTTTTTAAGTTTATGTTTTAATTTATTATGAGTGAGAATAAAAATAATTAATAAATTATAAAGATTAATTAAAAGTTGAATCTCACTTTAAACTCATATTTTACTTTTTTGAGTGTAGAATTATAATTCTCTAAATTCTAATTAATTAATTTTGGGCTACTAGAGTGAGCGGTTAGAAAATATGGGTTGATTAATTGTGGGCTATAAGAGTGTGTGTGTGGTTAGGGAATATGAAGTGAGCCGAAAATACGTCAAGAACAAAATCATATATATGATTTAAGAAAACAAGGTCAACAAGGGAATCGAACACTTAACCTCACAATCATTAAAATGGTCACAACCAACTCAACCACAAAAACTTACTATTATACAGAAGGAATCTATCAATATAATATAAGGAATTTGTAGAAGGGAGGGTCATGTTTAATTTTGCAGCCCCCACCTTTAACTAATACCACCCTCAACTTAAAAAAAATTTGCAAAATTCCAAAACTGCCTCCTATCACCCCTTTCCCTTCTCCCCTCTAGAGTGGGTCTCGAAAATGGCCTTGCACATGTGGTTACATGTTCAAAACGATTGTACATAATCGTTTCAAAAATTGAAATGACTATGCACAGCTGTTTTGAACATAAAATCACATGAATGGTAAGCGTGCATTTAAACGGATCTAAAAGTCTATTTTGTTGAGAATAACAGGGCTGCATGACCGTTTTCAAGGCACAAATGGCTGAATAAAGGCACAAACGAATCTGAAGTTGAGAATGGCTGTCGCGTGAAGGGGAGGGGAAGCTGGATTTTTTTTAGCCCTCAGGGGCAATTTGGTCATTTCCCACTCACAGGGGTGGCATTTGTTAAAGGTGGGGGCTGCAAAATTTAATACCCCCCTTGCTTCTACCAGGGTTGGTGTTATCACCATTGCCGCGGCCAACTGATGACATCGTTAACAAAATTCAACCCTCACAATTTTCTGAGGAACAACGAAAACATGATTTTTAAACAGCTTCAGACCCAAATCAAAGCTATGACTACCCTTCCTGATCCAGCTGAGGGAGACGTCAAGGATGCAAGGGGTTCAAGTTATGCCCACTTCCCTTGCTGGGAATAATGCTTAAAAAATTCCAGTAAAATTTGAACCATCGAAGAAGGCCCAAGAACCAGAAAAAGGAGAATGGAAAGAGGAAAAAATTGAAGACTATGAGAGGCTAGGTTCTTGGCTCTGAATATTGAAAGACATTACTCACCGGCATTGCAGCAGCTGGATCTGCATTTTTGGGCGGTAGGTCATTGGCAGCAATAGTGTCCGTCATGGCAGGTGGACAAGCAGGCATGGTTACAGAAACTGAGCTGGCTTCTTTGAGCTGTTAGAGATCAACGTTTAGAACCGTTTGCCATCTCCCCACGTAAGCCTTGTCTCTTGTTAGGTAAACAAATCATTTGCGACAACATATTTAACTGAGAGTTACGAGAACCCAGTTAAAATTTTCAAACTTCAAAGATCCAGAAGAAAAGAAAAACTACTAACGTCCTGATTTGAGTATATTAAAACAACAATGAACTAAAGCAGACTTAAGAAGCTTAACGAGTTTTTTTACGAAAATATCAATATTGAACAAAGACTTTGTTTTTGACTGCAACTCATCCAACATAGGGATTGAGTTGAGTCTGGGTTGTGTAAGTTATGACCATATGTCACCTGCTACTGAATACGGGGAATCGTATTACAAAGACACGCCCCAACTGCCCAGAAGGAGAAAAAGATGTCAAATTTATCAATATTGACACAGTTCATGCATGACATGTTTCTGGATGCATCCAGGAATCTCAAACACAAGTCCAACCCATTTGGTATCGATACAAGCACATCTAGACATTCAAGCAAAACTTCGAATACAACTTACGGAATAACTGCAGTATTTGAAGAAGAAGGAACATAACAGTCCCGTAGCATTCGTAGCTTTGAAGGTGCCCAGCCTGGTCCAAATGATACCGAGCAAACAGCAGAAGACAATCCAGTGTCTAGCTTTTTGTTGCAATATGATTGTCAGTATGATTTTCTGATTTAGGTTCATATTTGGGAGTGTTCCCATCTAACAGCTGAGTCGAAGGTTCTGTTTTCTTGGCCACCTTAGCATCTCTTGGATTCATAAAGCTTGGCTGGTTGGTTGAAGAAAGGAGTCTTGCCCACATCCTATCAGTGATAACAACCTGGTTCTGCCTCTCAGTGATTCGCTGCGTATCAAAGTTTGAAACATACGGTCACTATTGTCAGAAAAATTCTGATATTCTGGAAACAGACTCTGAATAGAATGCATGGAGGAATAATGCTATATAAGCTGCTTTTGTTCATGTGTGTAAGGTGAATGGAGAATACAAAACGAACTTGGAAGGAAAACGAAACACCATTATTTCAACTCAATGAAAATGGCAACAACAATATAGTTTTAGGTCCATCATTCACGAGCACAGGATCTCAAAAACAGAAAACACATAAATTTCAACGGCAAAGATACGAAACTATGTAGATACTTGTGACTTACATTGAATGGAATATAAGTCTGTCTGCCATTGACCAACCCAACAGTGAAACCTGTATACCCTGCCATTGTCCCATGAACTGCACTCTGAGCAAGAAGTGTGCAATAGACATTGTCGGATGCAATGCTTGGAATTGCCCGGATCATGTATGTAGGATCTGCCACAAGTGTCAGTTAAGAACTCTATAGATGATGGACGAGGTTTAATATAAGATACTTCAAACCATCACCTCAGCTCCCCATCCCAATGAAACTAGATAAATATATCAAGAATTATTATTATTATTATTATTATGTATTTTTTTTATTTTTTATTTTTAAAAAAAAAGGGAATAGAGTGCCATCAGAGAAACTGACCTATATATTTAAGATTGATCACCATGTTATTTTTCCTCCCAAAATGATCCTAATATAAAAGGAAGATCGTCAAAGGATGAAGAGAAAGGGAAAAAGGAAAGAAAAAACCAAAGCAAAGAGACAGAGACACGCAAGGGAAGTCAATATTAATTGCGGATAAGAATATGCAACAGAGACAAGCAAACCATAGAGTACAAGGTTGAACGCTATTTATATATAGCAGATTTCATTAATGAAGGCATGAATACACACCATAGTCAGAGTGTTGTGTGAACAAAAGTCAAGTCACCCATCTTAAAACAGTTATCTAAAAAACTTACCTGGTTATTTTCTCATTCTATAACAGTTAAATATTTCAAGAGTTATTGGATATGCTTTTGAACTTGGAATCTTCTTCTACTTCTTTTTTTAAAAAAAAAAAATCCAATTATATTTTCAAGTAATATACATCAAGATCAAGAGGCCTCAATAGGAATTTACTTAAAATGGATGAATAAAATCAGAAGGAAACAGAGATAATATCAATAAAGTAACCAAACAAGGTTTATCAATCTAATTTGTTAATAACATTATGTGGTGTAACAAATTCTAGATTAGATCAAAAGTGTCTCAGTGATAAGGACACTTACTTCAGAATAAGTTTAGCAGCCTGGTAGCTTATCACATTTCCTAATATAGGCCCTTAGCTAAATTCTTGTTTGCTGTGCCCACTGGCGGGATTTGGATTACGTTATGGGTCAACTATCTCAAGCTGATAAAAATACAGGCCTCACAAAAGTCCAGATCAATCAAAATGAAACTTATATCATCCCTGTCTGTCTAGTGAATCTCTATTGGCTAAGGGTTCCTATGACTATGCTACAGAAATCCTCCACATTGCAGTGGCTCCCTCTTCAGAAAAATCGGGGATGTACTAATCCAGAGAGTATTAACTCCGCGGAGAGATGGCCAGGAGCGATTAAAGCATATGGACTAAGCAAACTTCAGACGAGGAAAAAAAAAAGATTTTAAAAAAGTTTAATCACAAGTTGTACCTTAATCCTGTGAGATATCCATAGGCCAACATCCTGAAGTAGCTTGTTTCCAGAAGCGTCCTTCTGGTTCATGTGTTGCGTGCTCTCTGTAAGAAGATCTTGTCCTGCTCCTTCGGCTATGACTAAAACCATATGGCCATTTTCTTTTAGTCTTTTTTCAATAAATTCAAGAAGTCCACCCTTCCCTTCAAGATAGAAAGGTGATTCTGGAATCAAGCAACAGTCCACGTCTCTACTAGCAAGAGTAGCATACATTGCAATGAATCCTACAAGCATAAATACCCGTTATAAAATGGGGAAAAAAGTAACAAATTTTATTAAAAATAACAAAGAAACGTCCTAGTCATTTACATTAGCAGCAAACAACTAAATGTTGGATAAAATGTTCACATCATCCAAACTAGAAGAATGCAATATATCAAACATAAACAGGAAGTATACCGCTGTACCGTCCCATCAGCTTTACAACACCAATTCCATTCTCAGCACTTTCGGCTTCAACATGAGCTGCATTAATGGCACGTTGAGCCTCCTCAACCGCAGTATCAAAACCGAAGGACCTATCGATAACCTAAAGCAAAAGGAAATCTACATAAAGTTACTTCAAAAAAATTACTTCTGTAAAAATGAATTAAGGAAATATGATCAAACATACCGGGATATCGTTATCTATGGTTTTAGGAATCCCAGCAATTGCTACTTTGAGACCACGCCGTCTGATTTCCTGTATGACAATTGAAGTCTATCTGTTCAAAATCCTTGCCAAATATGTTATAAGATGATCAGAATAATAATGAGTCAATAAAGGTCTTGCAGTTCTCATGCAACCAAAGGACATTTATTGAGTAAGTCACATGAGCCCTAAGCCACTATGAGTGGTCTAGTGGTGAGGGGCTTGAGTAGTTTATGGCAAGTTATAACCTCCTTATTGTCATATATAACCAAAAAAAAAAATCTACCTACCGTGATAGAATTTAGATTTTATTTCCATGATTATCTTTAGTCATAAGAATGATTAGCCCCAAGCACAAGCTAATCAAAATGTCAAAAATAAAGAACAAGAAACCACCTATAAAATGTATTGGCCCACAATTGCAACCACATTTATTGACAGAAAACAAACTTTTAAAATTTTGGAACGCTAAAAGACATTATATACGTATCAATTATCTACTTGTCCTCTATAACTGTCTCTGTCTATGGGTTCGCAAATGGAAAACTACCTCATAAATCACAGATGCTCCTCTCTGAGTTCCATCTCCTCCAATAATAATAACCTGTAACAAAAGCAAAAGAATTACACGCATGCCAATGCAAGAAACTGTACATGTTTAAGTACACAAAATGGGTTGTTAATATATGATCATTGCATTCACCATACTGGAAACTTCAACTGAATATAGTTAACATATAGCAAACCTGATTAATTCCACGATCCTGGATGCTGTCAACTATCTTTGCAGTGTCATGCCCTCCTCGTGATGTCCCAAGAATGGTACCCCCACGCTTATGGATATCATTAACCACCTTGGGTGTTAAAGTAATGGTATTCTTGGAATAGAAACCTCTATAACCACCCTGTATGCATCTAGATATAATTAAGTAATGAAACCAATGAAGCAAAAGAGTACCTCGAGTTATAAGATCAAATCACCAAAGGGATGAAAGAAAAAAAAAAATATCCAGAATTTACAAAAGTCAAATATGCAATCAGCTTAACCAATATGAAGGGGAAATTCTATATAGAAGTGATCAACATCCAATACCTTCCATTTTTTAATCGTTAGCACCTTTAAGCCCTGTAAAAATACCATAATTGGTGTCTTTTAATGGTGAATCTCCAAATGCAGAGCCTATATGATATCTATTTCTTTTTCTGTAAAAATAAAATAAAATTATGCTGTTATAGCACTCAGCAGCTACCATAAATGGTATCATATTTCAATCAATCGCTTGCTTCATCAGGCGGCAAGAACCAATTGTTGCTTAAAATTAATGTTGCATATGGTTCTTTATGTTACAAAACAAACATTAATTGTTTTGCTGCAAAATATATATCACGGAAGTTAATTTATATCCAGTACACTACAAACAAACCAAGCAGCTAAGAAAATTAAAGCTTACTTGAGAAGCATAGGCACTTTATTAGTTTCAATTGCAGCAGATTGCACTAGTTCTGATAAATACTATGATATCACTATTCAATGATGCCTTCAAAATGAATAACACTTTTAAGTTCATAACTTTTACCAAGAACATGCTTCCAATAGCCTATTAACATCCAAATATCTACATTAAATTGGATTAGAACTGACAGCCTGGAGATCCACACATGAATTTCTATTCAGGAACATGTAATAACCATGCACAATGAAGTCAGAGTGAAAAGGAAAGTATAATGTGACAACTGTAGCTTTTTCTTTGCCAGCATAATTACAGGCAGTCTTCAAAAGCTGCATATAATGCATTGGATGTAAATTAAGAGAGAACTTGCCACTCACATCTATACCAAGGACTTTGTTGACTCCATACATATAAGAAAGGCTACAGACAATTTCCCTTATGACAGTGTTGAGCCCAGGGCAAAGACCACCACATGTAACAATACATGCATGCACGTCATCCGATTTAAAATACACCTGAGCAACATAATATGCCTGTGTTATTTGAATCTAAATGATTTCCAAAAAAATATATTTACACGTGAAAAGACAAATTACCTTTTGGCGGGGTCCTGCACGTCGAAAATGAACGCCTCTTGGACCATCCTTGTGAACCACAACCTTTGAAGAGGTGAAATAAAACCAATGTATTATGTTAATCTTGATAAATAAGTATTCTTTTTCCCTCTTATGCATTGGAAAGAGAAAAATGGACGCAGCAGCCTTTGGACTCGGTTTTTTGTTATAATATAAAGTAATCAGGTATTGGAAATACTAGCAATGAGGGCCAAAACACACACAGAGGAAATTTACGTAAGACATAATGAAAGTTGATAAATCAGGCGACACAAGAGAATGTATACAGAAGACTTTGGAGATAGCAGGAAAATCAACAAGATAAAGTGTAGAATAGAACCTTCTGAGGAACGGTGTCATCCACGTCAACAAAATACTGCCTGATGACAAAGATAAGGCAGAGAAAAAAAATAAAACACTGATCCAGCAAAAATAAAACATTATATGGGAGTGCTTAACTTACTTGACAACTGAGTAAGCTGGATTGGATCGCAGCGGATTTGGATACGTCTGCAAACACAACCAAGGACACACCAGAATCATATAAATGAACCATAAGTTGAAAATAAGTAAAAAATTTATCTTGCAATCAATATTGCCACGCGCATATGAATGTGATTCCTCTTAGCACCATATAAATCTCAAATTCGTATTTGAATGGTATAAGCAGTTTGCTACTTGCAATCTTCCCAAAAAATGCCATTATAAAAATTCCAGTAGAAGGAGAAGACAAAAGGAATGGAAATGGAATAAAGAAGAGAAAGAAAGATACAGGAAGGCTAGGAATATAGTCGGAGAAGTGAGGAATGTCTTGGAGGATGTAACCACCATCCCCATGAACGATCTTCATATGAATATCACCGGAACTCATTGTCATATTCTAGTCAGCAAGAGATCGTAAACTCGGTACTCGGCAGCTCAAACCAGAGTCAGGGTCCTTCAGTTTCTTCACAAGTTCCCTTTTCACTTTCTCTGCTATAATTTGGCAGGGGATTGATGCTCAGCAGTAAGCAGTAGGGGCGTTTTGCAAAATCGGAAAATAGGGTGGGTTCTATTTATATATATGGTATTCTTTTGCCGCGGTTTAGCTCGTAGAATCTAAATGCGGCGACGCAGATCGAGTGAGAGAACGACGTTTTCCGATCTTTCGCAAATCACAACACCAAAAAAAAAATTTACAGTGCAACTTACCCAAATAATAAATGTGAGTTATACTACTTAATATTATATAATCATGAGCGTTAATATCACAATAAATCGTAAAAATATATTTACTTTTAATTTGATTAATTAAATTTTTTATATTTTTAAATTTATCCTCATAATTACTAAAATTTATACTTTAAATCATATTTTATCCAATCTCTCTTTCTTCCAATGTATTATTTAGCTATATTTCTTATGTCTCCCTTGTTATTTTTTTAACAAAAAATCTTATTTTTTAAATAAAAAAATAAAAGAAAAAAAAAAAAAATTTGTCTCACCAAAAGATTTATTTACTTATCTTTTTTTTTTTTAATCTTTAATAACATTTCATAAAAACAAGATATGACTTAAAACATCTTCTTTTTTTTAATGTTGGCTCAACCTAAAATTTAATATTATGAAAAAATAAAATAAAATATATATATATATATATATATATATATATATATATATATATATATATATATATATATATATATATATATATATATATATATATATATATATATAAAATGGACTTAGCTATTGTAAAAAGAATAACAAGATAACTTGTTAAGTAGAATAAAAAAAGATAATATTTTTTCTAAAAAATAAATAAATATGTTAATTAAAAAAATAAAAAAGTATATTTTTATTATTTAAAAAAAAATTAATAATTTTTTATCATTAAAAAAAATTAATTATTTTTTAAAAATATGTAAAATAACTGCTTGAGATTTAGGATATATAAGTAATATATCATTTCTCTTATTATAAAATGCATCATTCCTTTTTAAGTTTATTTTTAATTTTATTTTTATGACAATTTATTTTAATAAGTATTAAATGTGAGATATTGTAGCCCTTTAAATTTTATGTTTATTAATTATAATTAGAAGATTTGTTTTTGTGAAAAATTATAATATATGTTTTAACTTTTATGAATATCATATTGTTAAAATATATATTTAAAAAATTTTGAATTAAAAGTTGATATGCAATAACTTATAATAAAAATGATGTAAGTATGTTTAAGTTTTTATAATTAATAAATAAATATTTTAGAGATTTAATTTTAGGTTTTTAGGGTCCTACTTATACATAATATTTTTTAATAAAAATATAATTTTTTTCTTAATATTACTTAAGTAGAATAACATATGATAAACTATATAAGCATAAAAAAAGAATTAAAGGAGAGAAATGGTTAATGAGATTAGTTAAATATTAATTAAATTTTATTACGAAGAATAAAGGATGAGAAGGAAAATGATATATTTTAATATATATATATATATATATATATATATATATATATATATAAAAGGTGGAAAAGGATGACTGATGAAAAAACGAAGTGAACAAAAAAAAAGGAAAGAAGGATGAAATATAGAAATTTGAAAAAATAAAATAGGGTTAATTTATAATAAAATAAAATTTGTTGTTAAAATTTATAATAATTATTAATACTTATAATAAGTTAATTGAATATGTAAATTTTATTATTTGTATATTTTTTATTCTCTTATTGATTCATTAAATATGAGATAATTTAACTTATGGGATAACTTAAACAAACCCATAAATAAAATATACTATATCTTTAGTTGTGTATATATTTTTTACTTTTTGTTTTATGTAATAGTGGTTATTTTTATGTGATAATAAAATTGGTTGAATTGATGAGGATATAAATTTTTAGTATTTCGTAAGATTTACGTTTAAATTTTAGCAATTTCTTTACGAAAGTTCTCCTTTTTGAAGTCGGTATTTTTATTAATTTTAGTTTTTAATGCTTTTAATTGTACGGTCAATGAACGCATAAAGTTTCTATTGGAAAACAACCAAAACAATGGGCTGAGGAACATGGTTCTGCGCAAGGGGGTAGATGCAGTTGTTTTTCAGCCCTTGTTTCAGCCGTTGTGCTTTCTTTGCCCAAGAGAACCCTTCTAGATTAAAGTTAGATCGCCTTGAGTGCTTCTTTTTGACGGGAATCTTATGATAATAAA
Source organism: Bauhinia variegata (assembly GCA_022379115.2). Taxonomy (NCBI): domain Eukaryota; kingdom Viridiplantae; phylum Streptophyta; class Magnoliopsida; order Fabales; family Fabaceae; genus Bauhinia; species Bauhinia variegata. Next base: position 3,056,186 of record CM039435.1, read on the forward strand.
TAGATATATTTTAAATGTATATTGTTAAAATAAATTGTATAGTTTATTAGATTTAAAATATAATTCTTCACTATTTCAAAAATTCAAAAGTAAATTAATGTAAACATTTTAATTATTCTTATACACGTCTCACATCTATACTAAAACATCTAAGAATTTTCTTTTCAAACACAGAAAACCAGATACTTTTTTTTTTTTTTAATTTGATTGTAATTTTAAATTTAAATATAAAGTTCACATATTTTAAAGATGATTTTAATACTCTATCAAAATAAAAAAGAATTTTTTATTAAAAAATAACTTTAACACTATTCAAGTATAATGCCCTTGCGATACAAATATAAGAATTTTTTTTACCTCTTCTTTAATTTTTAAAAAAAAATTAATGCTTTAAAATAAAATTTTGGTATAGATAAAAAAAATATTTCAATAAGGTTTATATTTATTTTTAATGTAATTTTGTTTAATTTAAAATATGAATTTTTTAAAAAATTAACAATAATATTAAAAAATAAAAATTTTCTCAAAATATAACGATATCACAAAATTTAACCATAAAATTAATCTTATGTATTGTTAACGGATTAAAATTTAAATTTTCTACATTTTATTTTCTAATCGGATAAATAAGTCAAAAATATGAAAAATAAATTATAACCACTTACTTTTTATGCCTTAGATTATTTAGTAAGTAGGAAATTTCGTAAATTTATTACATGGTAATGACATGGATATTAATTTACCAATTTTAACCCAAAAAATCAAAACTCAACATTTATTACATGATTTTTAATGATTTGAAGAACATAAAAATATCGATTAAATACTGAAAAAAAAAAAGCACGGTTTCGAGTTACTTCTAAACTTAATTTGAAAATTAAAAATTAAAATATCAGACACGGACACATTTGTCAATTGAAATGGAGAAGCGCCACGTGTGAAGGCTTCACGCGTTTTCCCCAGAAAACAAATCGCCGGATGGCTCGTACACCACCCTACTTCAAAGCTCTCACACATTGAGCTGAAGCTCCAAAAGCTTCCCTCTTTCGACCCAGAACCAGTGAAGAATCTCGTAGGCTCAATCCTTGATCAAGATGTCGTGGCAACAGTACGTAGATGAGCACTTAATGTGCTATATTGAAGGCAATAGGCTCGCCGCTGCAGCAATTATCGGCCACGACGGCACCGTTTGGGCACAGAGCTCTACCTTCCCTCAGGTTCTCATTCGAGAATTTCGCTTTTTCCCCTTTTTTTCAAATAATCTTTTATCTGATCTGACAGCCTCCCTCTCGCTTCGCTATTTTTGCTGCGTTATAATCGTCTGGGAAACTGCTGTCGTGGATTATCAGTTGACTGCAATTCACTTAAATTCTTAGTTATTTAGATGGAATTTATTTTATCGAGGATTTTGTTTTAAATTCTGCAAAATTATTTGATAATTGCACCATTTTTCTCATTTTTTTTTCTCGTAAAATTATTTAAAATGTAGCATTAATTTAAAGAAAATAGGTGAGAGTAAAACTTCTGGTTTTCTGTATGTCTGACTTAGAGTTAAGGTGGTATTGTAATTTCATGTTGTGCACTTTATTGTGAATGCTGTGCCTACTGTTTTAATTAATTACGATACAAAAACAGATTCGTAAAATTGTAATTTTTTTTTTGTATTGTTATAGTTTAAGCCCGAGGAAATAACTGCCATCATGAATGATTTTGCTGAACCTGGTACACTTGCTCCAACTGGCTTACACCTTGGTGGAACTAAGTATATGGTGATTCAAGGTGAACCAGGCGCTGTCATTAGAGGAAAGAAGGTGATACTACATATGATTTTCTCATCATATTCCTTGCACGTTCTTATGTTTAATGTTTATTAATCATCATATGCTATGAATTTCAACTCTTATTTCCTTGATTTTTTAAGAGCTATACAATACAATTTTTGTCTATTATTGAATTAAACGCTTCTGCTTCTTCTTACAATGTTGTTCAGAAGGGAAATGACGCTAAAGATGCATAATTTATTTACAGCCTGATTGATCTCAGGAATGCCTCCTTGATCTTTATGTCAAGTTTGTTTGTGATTGTGCTTAAACGCAAATGATACTAAAAATTTCAATTCATATTACAAAGGAGTGGCACTATGATAGCATGGCTGTTTGCACAAGATTGATGAGATTGACTTGAAATTGTTGCAGGGCTCTGGCGGCATCACTATTAAGAAGACAAATATGGCGTTAATAATTGGTATTTATGAGGAGCCTTTGACTCCTGGTCAGTGCAACATGATTGTTGAAAGGTTGGGTGATTACCTAATTGAACAGGGCCTCTAATTGCTTTGGTAAGTTTATACACTTTCAGCTTGCATTTTAGCTCCTATTATATCCAATTTTAGTATTAAGCTCCTCTGGATTGAGGTGGGATTAAGAAAACCACAAACTCCTTTTTAAGTAGAATATTTAAAGAAAGCTCAAGTGGTATCATATCAATATTTTCTGTTTTCTTTTTGGTGCCAGTAAATCATTGGAATTCAAGAGCAATGCAGGCTGAGGATAGTGGTTGCTGATTGGAAGGCGTTGATAGTCTTAACGTATAAACTACAAACTACTTGCTTTTGTATTCTCAAACCTTTGGATTGCATCATATTTGTGAATCATAGTATTCTAGGTAGATAGAGTTTCTGCTATGCTCCTTTGTTGTTTTCGGATCCTTTATCCCTCAAATGTTTTGTTACTTATTTCAGCATGAGTTTATATTTAGATGCGGACTTTTGGGATTTCTGGATCTCTTTTCTTCATGTTTACCGGAACTAAACAGAAAATTGTCAAAACGAACAAGGTTGAATACTCTAGTTCGTGCATAAGTTCAAGTTACCATGTCTTTTAGATCCGAAAATAGTTACAACTGATTTATCTAAAATTTTAAAATACATGAGTTACTGCATTTCTCCCCGATCAGATGCTACATAGCAGCTTGGGCTTGTGATTCGTGAGGGTGTCACGGCGGCATGGCCCCTGGCTAAGATGCCTTCAACATGTATAATTTGAGAAAATAACTTGCCAAGCTTTTCTACATGTCTCCACACATGTGGAAAGCTTAATTCAAGGATGGTTGAGCACGCTTGAACCAAGAAAATGAGAATGGGAACCGAGAACAAAGCATAAAAAGAAAAGGAAATATATGAAATTTCCATATTTAAAGCCCGAAACATATACAGGATACTTCAATTTTGAAGTCATAAAACCATAAACACATGGCCAGTGGTTTTGATCGAAAATTGCAAAATCTGCCAAAGGCTAGAATTTAAATACAAAAGCCCTCTCCAGATGTATATTAACACCGATGCGTAACACGGAACAGAGATGTGACTCTGAAGATCTTTCGTCTTTGCAAATCATTCTAACTTAGCTCAGTCAATGGCAAAACACAACATACTGGCTCTGGAGTCCGTACAGCATATTTTTCAGTCAATAGACATTATGTGTAGAAACTCTAAGAGATAATATTTAGATTTAGCTTTTATTTTTCTCTTTCCAATTTTATTAGGACTCTTGGACTTATCCTACTATTAAGACTTTTAGACTTATAAATTTTTACCTCTAGTAGAACTGTTAGATTTATATATTGGGTGTAAGTTCTTTTGATTTAATAAGAATAAAAATTCTCAGTATTTTACATTATGAGTACTAGTGTGCACTGGAGTCTGGACTAGTGACTAAAACAAATTCAACATTTTTCTCTTCAACTTCCAACTCTCGTGTATATTTGATGTCAAGACCTCTGGCAGCCAGTTCTAATGGCTTCTCACAAGGCACATGACATTACTTATTTGCTACCAAACAAAATCTCCAACTGCGTGAAGTGAACTAGATCTTGCTTCATTGGAGAGAGGCATAGCTAACATCGATTGCTCATTGCTGACAGATATTATGAATTTTATCTGGGCAATAGACAAAAAGGAATTCTCTTATTATGTGATTCTGACAAGAGTCTAAAGACCAAACACCCTTCTCATTCCAACTCTTCCAGATCATCATGTACCTGCAAATGAAATGACAGAATCCTCCAAACTTTTTTTTGGTTCACTACCAAAAGTCATTACAAGAACAACTTCCGCCTTTGAAATGATGAAAGCGGCTTCGGTCACGCACAATGATCTCTCTTTGAACAAGTTCAGAGATTATCTTTATTGCATCATGACAGTCTTTACAAACTCGCAGGTTCTTTACTATTCTAATTGTAGTTCCTTGACTAGTACTAATCAGTCCAAATGCTACTGCCAACTTCTCACTATGAGTAGATAAAGCATCCTCCTTTTCTTCTTCGTCCACGTTATGCACCACAAGCTCTGTCTTTGGTTTGTATCCAGCTAGCTTCATTTTCCATCTTAATTCTCTGATCATTGAATATATCTTATCTGCTAGAGGGTGGGAGAGGTCTCCCATGAAGAATTCATGAACTGTGTTATCCACCTCTATCCAACTACAACCAGGTGTCTTCATCACGCCATTATCCCGCATTCTCAACCTACACCGTGCTGCATCATCTAACCTTCCACTCGAAGCATATATATTGGCAAGATAGACATAGCTCCCAGAGTGGTCAGGATCCAATTCGAGAATACGTTGAACCACACGCTCTCCTCTCTCTGCATCTTTGTATATTCGACAACCACCGAGCAATGCACCCCAAACTATGACATTAGGCTTCATAGGCATAGAGTTAATTAAATTCTCTGCTTCATCCAGCCGACCCGTCCGGCTAAGAAGATCAACCACACATCCGTAGTGTTCAACCTTGGGAGAAATTCCATATACTTGATCCATCATATTGAAATACTCAAGACCCTTATCAACCAATCCAGCATGGGTACACGCTGTTAACAACCCCATGAAGGTTATATCACTTGGCCTCGCTCCATGTTCAAGCATTTCATTGAAGCAACTGAAAGCTTCATGAGCATGCCCATGCATTGCCAGCCCTGTGATAATAATAGTCCAAGAGATCACATCTTTCTGCTGCAGTGTATCAAAAACCCGCCTAGCATCATCAATGCATCCACATTTTGCATACATATCAGCTAGTGCATTCCCCAAAAATAGACGCAATTTCATTTTGTTTTGTCTTATAAATTTATGAATCCACTTCCCCAAATCAAGTGCACCAAGATGTGCACAAGCAGATAATACACTAACCAATGTAACGTCATTAGGCATCAAACCACTTTGGTGATGCATTTGGCGAAATAAGTCAATAGCATCAGCATGCTTCTCGTTTTGGACGCACCCAGCAATCATTGCATTCCATGAAACCACATTCCTCTCTGGCATCTCATCAAATAGCTGGCGCGCTTCATCCAACTTACCCATCTTCGTATATCCACTGATCATTGTCGACCAAGAAACCAAGTTTTTCTCTACCATTCCATCAAAAATCCATCTTGCCTTATCGGCATTTCCACTTAAACAATAACCAGAAACCAAGGTGTTCCAAGATACAATATCTCTAACAAGCATCTCATCAAACAACTTCAGAGCAATCCCATGATGACCCACTTTGAAATACAAATCCATAAGCGAGTTCCTCACAAAAAGATTTGATTCGCACCCATATTTAGTTACGAAGCAATGAACTTTCTCGCCTTCAACCGCTAGGGCAAGTCCAGCGCAGGCCTTGAGAACGGAAGTGAATGTGTACTCATCCGGGTCTGGAGCATCTGGCGTCACCATTTGCTTGTTGAAGTGATAAACAGTACAGTACCACTCATTGTTTTGAGCAAATGCTTTGAGAAGGGTGTTGTAAGCAAAGATATTGGGGTTTGTAAGGTAATGGGCGAAGATGAGAGCTCCATGCCGAACGTTAGCGCGAGCACCACACACCCCAATGAGCTTAACGGCGATGATGTTTGGGTCAATGGATTTGGAAGGTACCGGGAAGGTGACAAGTTGTGCCTGGATTTGATACACATGACGCATGGTAAGCTGCGCGCCGCATGTTAGCACCACTTGAATGAGTTTGGAGTGGTTATAGGAGTGAATTAAAGCCAGAATGATCGAGTCTTACTGTGTTTCTATGACCGTTTGATTGTATTGCCGATTCCGCGAATCGGGTTTAGCCGCAAAAGTGCAAACTACTCCTTTAAACTGTTCCTCTCCGGTTTCGGTCATCGGAAGGTTTCCCGATTGCAGACTTACAAGGGAAATCGCAGGTCGCAACGAGATGTCGTTCTTAGGATGGAGTGACTGACATGTCGTTTAGCCGACACGGTACTCAGGACCTCAACTCATTCTTCTCGGTTGGTAAACGTATTGTCGTTTTAACTGCCTTGGCCCAAGGTTTTCAAAACCAGAATGGATTTCTCTTGCCAAACAGCCAGCCAACTGTGATTTAATATAGAGATTTTGTTTTAAAATTTTTATTAATTTAATTTTATATATTTTAAATTTATTAAATTTATTTTTCATATTTAAAATTTTTATTAATTTTATTTTTATATTTTAAATTTTTTATTAATTTTATTTTTTATATTTTAAATTTATCAATATTTTTAAAATTTAAAAAAAAATTAAAAATTTTAAAAAATTAAATTAATTAAATTTTAAAATTTAAAAAAAAATTAAAAATTTAAAAAAATTAAATTAATTAAATTTTAAATGTAAGAGATTAATTGATAAATTTAAAATATTAAAAATTAAAATAATTAATTTAAAATTAAAAAAATTAAAAAAATTAAATTAATATTTACTCTTTGAATATATCACAAATTAAAAAAAGAAATCTCATTTCTTGTCTTTTTTTTATTAGGAAAAAACTTAGACAACTCATGGGGCACCTTGAGCTTAGATTCAAAGAACCTGCTTCAATTCCATAAAAGGAAAATCTGAAGACGTCTGTGTTTCAGTCTTTGTGTCGCAGTCTTGAGAGAAACGGAAGTGAAGGGGATCCAGGTAAAAGAATGGGTATTCCGTCGGAAATGAGGGATCTTTGGGTGACGCACAGAAAACGTTTTATGATTGCTTCTCCAGCCGAAGAGCAGAAGGTTTTAAGGAGTAGGCAATGTACCAATGGTATGATTGATTTTACCATTGAAATGTGTTTTGTTCGGTCAGAAATTATTAGAAAGAATCAAGAATTAACTTCTTTTGTGTAAAACTTCAAAAAAATTATTTTTTCAGCTACTTTCGTTGCCGAATTGAATTTATTTTAACCTGAATGAGTAATACTTTCTGATCTGTATGGGGTTTCTATTGTTTATCTGCACTTCGGTTCGATTCATTGGTAGAATCCAAGTTATTTGATTGATTTTAACATGCAGGAATTGGAGACAATTGGGGCTAACGTCTGATTGTGCTTGATGATAGATACCTATGACTGTTTTATTTTCTGCTGATTGGCTGACTTAACGCTTGTTGATTGGAACTTCAGCTTGAGCTTACGCTTGTTTGACTTTTCCTGCTTGCTTTGCTTGAATTTACCATTTTTGCAGTTTTCTGACTGACTGCCAAATTCCAATGCAATATAAGATATAAATCTCTTTATCTCTTCTTTTATTTTACTTGTGTTCTATTCTATGCTATGCCATTATGATGTCTTGTTCGTTGGACATAACCAGCATGTCTTACACATTTAACCTTTGCATAAATTGCAGAAGGTGTCCGTGCTGGAACCAAGGCAGCTGCCATTGCATGCGTTGTCAGTGCTGTGCCTACAGTATGTGATTTTTCAGTTTAATCCAAGGCCACTATTTGTTCATATTCTTTATTGTTTGAAGTAGTAAATAGGTTTGATCCAAGGGTTTGTAGTCCACTGTTTTTCTTTGCCATATATATATCTCCTCTGGCTATATTTGACTACCTCGTAACACTTTCATACCAGTGGTCAATAGTCTCATTTTTAGAATCCTCTGCTTCTATATGTTAGGTTTGAGTTCAGGACTGGTGAATCTCTGAAACCTTTTCCCCCTTACCACTTTCTGAAACCTAATCAGAAGTTGTCAACAATCTATCATTTATTGAAAGTTTAGAGTTGGTTGTTTATTTACAACGATAAATCATGAAGAAATTTTAATCTCCATATCATCACATGTTTGTTGATTTTGTCAATCTTTGCGATTTACTTCACCAATACTTTAATCTTTCTTCACTTATGTGCTTTGTTTCGAACTTCCAGTTGGTTGCAGTTCGTATGATTCCATGGGCAAAGGCTAACATTAATTATACGGGTCAGGCGCTCATCATATCTGCTGGTAAAGTTAATTGAATTTTCGTCATGTTATCTTAACAGGAAAGACCGAAATCTATTAAAGAGGGATGGCAAGAAAAGAAAAATTACATCTTTAGTAAGACATTACTCTCAATCCAAAACCCAAGAAAGTAGAAATAAGCTTTATCTCTTTTGCGGTTGGTCTACTTAGAAATGAAACACCTAACCTATTTTTCACTTCTCCTGCTAGAAAGAAATACAAAGCCGTTTACATATTGGCCTTTAGATGCTAACTTTGAATCTGCTTGGTGAACAGCATCGATAGCTGCATACTTTATCACTGCTGACAAAACTATCTTGGAGTGTGCAAGGAAAAATGCCCGGCTCCAAGATGCTCTGAGACGCCAAAGTGGATGATACAGTTACTCGTTCAAAATTTGCAGTATGCCAATTTCTGTTCATGATATTGGTGCATGACAGTGCTGCTTGTTCTAATAGCTACCTGATCAGTCACGCTTCTCGAAAAATTCTTTCACTCTCTATCTCCCTCTCTCAAATGGTGGTTTGAAGGTGTTCGTTGTCAAAAATAAAAGATTTGTCTCTTGTTTTGCAAAGGTCTTAGCCCGGCTGCAAGTGTATTTCTGAGCTAATTAGCTTGCGGGTGATTTCCTTTGCATGTGGTGGTTATTTTCACATCTTGTCAATGTTGCCATAGAAAACCGTCTAACTGGTAAAAATAAATAATTCATGGGCAAATTTGCATTGAATCAAATTCTAGCTGTCTTTGTTGTTCCATACCCAACCCCCCATGGCTGAGTATTTCACTTGCTACTTTTTTTTTCTTGTGCTCATCAGAGGAAGAACTAGTGGTCTGAGATATATAATATGACCAATAACCTGATCTCTTAGTAATTAAACCAATTCTATGCTAGATTTTATGGTGATATTTTGAATGGAAGAATAGATTATGCAATCCACATGTAATAAATTATCAAATAAGTTATCATTAAGGTCAGATTTAAATTCAAAAATAACTGCCAGTTCTAGTTCAGATTTTATTTTGGAATGCTTGCGGCAAGAAAGACAGAGAAATCTTTCACTGATGGGTTTAGCGTCAGAATTAGAAGAGTGATGCTATTTGGGTATACACCAACTAGTATGAAAATCGTAGTTTCCAAATTAGAAAGAGATGCGTGTGATTACTTTAAAAAACAAAAAAAGAAAAAGAAAAATATGTATCTTCTTATGTAATTGCCAGTTAGCAATATGAAAGATGATGCCCTGTGAAAAGGGAAAGGAGTGCAAAGCATATTACAAAATAGATAATGCTCTAGTACCAATTTTTGGATTTTAGCTGTCTTGTGCTAATCTAAGTTTCAAGATTTTAGTTGGCTGGACCTAACATGCCAATACAGCTATGTATGTTCAACTCATGGTCATAGTAATGGATAAAACTTCCAACATCCCATTCTGCTAAGTTTTTCGTTGTTATTCACCTTACCTTTGGAAACCAATAAATCCCATAGAAGGGGATTCTTTATTTACACCAAACTAAACTTTTCATACACCCTAAATTTTATTAATTCTCTAACTGGCCTTAATGTGTGAAATGGAATTCACACACCCTCAAAATCCCATCAACCAGTGGAAAGAAACAAAGGGAGTGGAAACAATTGTTTGCCGCCGCAAACCACCACGCACCATCAGACCCTATCATCGAAAATTTTATTGGTCACGAAAATAACTCATTTCTCTCTTTATAAACTTCTAAAAACCTTTGGGTTGTTGGAGATGGGAGTTTTTTCACACCCTATCATCATTTGACGTTTAAACGAAGATTTCTTGTTATTTCAGCTTGGATAGATTGTTTTCTATCATTTTTCTGAGTTTGGGTGTGAAAAAATATGTAAAAATTTAAGTTTCTCTATGAATTTTTGTTGACGGCACGTTATACTACAAATTTGTAAGATTGAACAAATTTTGTAATGTAAAGTATTAATTGTTACGAATTTTTAAAATTCATAGTTATTACTAAATAATTTACATTTTTTTAACTCAAATCTTTATTATAATATGAATTATTATTCAACTTGGACTTATAATGTATCTAATTTTGTGCATGAGAATTTTGATCTAAACATAAAGCAGATAGGAAAAACTACATAATAACTTTATGAATTTTTGTAATCTTATGATATTGTTAGAGATCACTAAAATTTGTAAGCTATGTATTTTGAACTAGAAGATGTATAAAATTTATTTTAATAAAAAAATAATTTAAGGAATTAAACAAGTTTGGAGTATATGAAAAAAAATTTCAGAGTGTAAAAAAAATCCCCCATAAAATATACAGAGGTTTGGTCTTAAGGAGCAACCAAAAGGAAACTAAAAAATATAAACCTTTTATGATAAATAAGTATGTATATATATAATCTGCCAAGTAGTTACTTTTATTATATGAGAAGTGAGAAGAGAAGTGTAGGGTTAGCGTAGTTGGTCTTTGAGATTGAGAGCCTCAATGGATAACAGTGCAGAAAAGAGAGTTGAAAATCCCAGCCCTAATGCATCTTTTGCAGCAGACATCACAAGTGATTTTTCCAAGGATTTTATCATCAAATCAGCATCTTCGTCAGACTCATCAGATGCATCATCATCGCCATTATCGTCTTCCCTGAATGACTTTTCCGAGCTGTTAGCCCAACTTTCCATCAAGCGTGCATAGAAGATTTAGCGAAGAGAGTGACTCTTCATATAAAGAGAAGTCATAACCACCCGTCAGTCCCAAGGCAATCAAATCTAAAAACAGCCGTCTTTGCTGTCAAAATGGGAGTTATGTCCTTTGTTTTGTTACACCACATGGCAAACACAAGTCATCAAACTGTTACGTTCGTCTTATTTACCCTGAAATAGAAAACTCTCACAACTTCTGCCCTAAGCTAGATGTGCCTTGTTTGGGCAAACATTCGTGTATGTGAAACGAAACTGAAATATTTACAAATATATACATACAAGTTCCTCTTCCTTGAACAAAACGCGGCATTCACTATATGTTATGTTACAAATTGACACATCCAACTCACTAAATTCCGCATGGTAAAATTTCTACATGCTCCTCAAGCAACATAAAATAGGAATGAAGAGCCTAAAAGTTTGTGACACTTGTTTAGACCGACTCTAAATTTGTTTAATTTCTGAAAATGATCGTAATACCTCCGGAAGCACGGATGGTAAACTCATGAGCCCCAAGCATGCCGAGCGTATAGAATTTGGCATTTTACTGTCACAAACTAACTTGCGAGAGATCACAAGCCCGAGGAACGACAACGTCGTTTGGTTTTCAAAGCTTCCGCTGAACTCCCCGATTTTCTTTCTACATAAATAAATGGGTCTGCGTCTTTCTTGTCACGTCAAAGAGACAGGGCAGGGGGCAAAGCTATCCCTTTCTTGTCATTGGGAAAACCGCGCTCGAATCTTAACTCACAAACCATACTAGTGTGCATCTAATTCATTCATGCTCTAACTTCATGCAGATGAGCACCGATATGTACAGAACTAACCGGAACCACACTTGTTTTGCAGTCCCAGTTCCTTTGGAGCAAAAGGTCTCATAATTACCAAACGCAGATAAACCAGCAACAAGACAGTAACATTGGACTCTCCTTTCTTTAAATTCCTATATTGTAGATTCCTGGCTGTAAAACATGAAATGCTGACATTTATGGATAGTCCCTATGCAACCGTTGCTTATATAATACAAGAATTCGTTATAAATTCTTCTAACTAGTGACATCTATGACATGGTATACAGTCTTCAGCTTTGATCCCTTCTTGAGGGGGAAAAGAATTGGAAAAATCAATCAGGGTCAAGAAATCCCTGGATAATTATTACGTAATGTTTTATCCTAGTTTTCTGCTTTAATTGCAGTCTCAGAATGCATACCGGTAGATTGCATCAGCTGCACCGTCTTCATCATTGCTCGAACCAATTACGTTTGCCACGGCTTTTGTCTTCTCCGATCCATTACTAAGAGCAACGCCTAGAGAAGCCAGTTCAAGCATCTCAACATCATTTTCCCCATCACCAATAGCCATTACCTGCAAATAAATAAACAAGGATGGGAAAATGTTAAAATGGACGTCAAAATTGCCGCATATCTATTATGAGAGATTAGCAACAGTCACACCTCAAATCCGCACACATACTTCGTTATCAGGGCTTTTTAATGCGTTGATTTCAACGACTATAAAATTATAGCTTTATCCCCTCAATGGATGACTTTCAATAGAAAAGTACGCCATCATGTCCATGTGAAATGTAATCATGAAATTAAGTCATGGAAGGCCATGGCATTTGTTTTTTAAACAGGGAATTAGAGAAAAATATTTTGTAACCCAACCTGTAAGACATTCTTATCATATTTTAATTCAAATACTCTAACCTCTTTCATATGTGGATAATGTTATTCATAGTTGAGGAGAGAAAAAGACAAAGTAAGCAATATCATAAAGGAGGGAGCAGATCTTCGTGGTACCTCCTTAGCAGTAACCCCCAAATGATCTAGCAGCATTTCTACTCCATTCCCTTTTGATGTGCCCAAAGGTACAATTTCCAGCATGTCTGGCACAGCTTGTATGACAGTGGCACGATCTTCTGTTACCCCTGACCAGTGTGGCCGCAACTTACCAGCTACTCTCTCAGCGGTGTCAAAGAAAATCATTTTCTGTGAAACCAAAAGATAAGCATTAGCACGAACCAAAATGAAAAGAACAATAACTAAATTCAGTTAGGTTCTTTACTACAATTCTAACGTGTTGGGGGGACCAAAGTCAAACCGATAGATGAAGCAGAACAAAAACATCTTGTACGTGATTCTTAATTTTCTCTCCTAAAAAGAAATACAGCTAAAATGAAACTCAAGGTTACAAATATGACTTAAAAGTAAGAAGTACGGTTTAACTCCTCCCTCCCTCTCCAGCTCTTTTCCTGCCTACTGGCATGGAAGACATTTGGTCGCATACAGATAAAGTACACAGAGATTTTGCTATTATTGGATTCAAAAACTGAAACCAAGGGTAAAAAATTTAAACCTGTATGTCAGCAGCAGCCAGGAGATGTTCAGTAGAACGCATGACCTCTGCCTGCATAGGTTTTCTCCATGAAACACAAGGAAATGACAAATGAATACAACAAAGGATAGAGAATGTTGTAGATGACGTACCTTAGGTTCATGGTATACTGTATGCAGTGAATCAACAAGTGGGTGTTCAAAAAGGGTTAGGCAGCGATTCTCACAAAATGCAACAAGGGGAACCTTATTCTCCAAAGAATAAAGACATGCCTGCATTTTAAAGAAACGTAGTCCTTTATTTTTGTAACAGTGACAACATGAGTCTTCCCACAAAGCAATGAAAATCAAGAATGAATAATAACATATTCCGATTAGAAAGTTGAAACTCTCAATATTTTAAATAGAACTGAGAAAATCCCATAGATGCAAGAAAATGGGTAAGATAGAAAAAAAAAAATTCTCTTGTTCAGGTAAAAGAAACCAGGACTTAAAACCTTATCGGAATCCTTATAATAGGAGAAACAAGAGCAGGTCTTATTAGTGATTGTACAGGTGGGTCGCAGCTGTATTTGTGGTACAAGTGCAACACAACAGCGGTTTCAGCATGATATTACAAAAGAAACTGAGGAACAATGCTTGGAGCTAAACAGTAAGTAGCCAAAGTTCAGAATGGCAAGGAAGCAAACTACAATCACCCAAAAGGGAAAAAAGACAGCACCATATTGAAATCCAAGAAGGAGTATCTTGTTTACTGCAGATAAAGTTGTTTGGGGAAAAAGAGAAATAGAAATTACCTCTCTACAAATATTTGGATCTAAGTTGCTTCTAAAAATTTCCCGACCTTGTCTACCGTAAACAAGCAATCCCTAAAATAAATTCGAGTAAGGAACAAGATAATAAAGCTGACAAGTTAAGACCAAACAATAATTATACAAATACATTGCAGAAGTGGAAATATGTAATGTTAAAGGTCAGAAATTTCAGGTCATTGGGTATGCAATTTACAGCGATGAGTTTGATGCAGGATTCTTCAAATTATTGATTTTCACACAACTCGGATAATAACCTTTGATTTCCTTTTGAACTTTATAACATCTATGCTAGGGAAAATGCATTGGAAGATACCTTTTTTCTTTTGGGGAATGAGACTTGTGCTCCTACTAAAGGAACATTATATTATTAATAAGGGGAAAAACTCGTATTTGGATTACTTCTACAATGGTTGCTGGGATGATAATCAACTGTCACGCATGGATTGTCTTCAGGAATCAATCAACGTCATGAACATTAAACAGGAATAGAGAACACTAACCTGCAAGAAGACGCCGGGAGAAAATTCTGAAACAATGCCATCTTTTCCAGCTAAACCCACCATCTTGAAAATATCTATTACAGCTGGCCGAGCCTATTTCCAAATGTTCAACGCTAATGATTAGAACACTTTCCAAATCATGTATGTGTCTATATGGAAGTTAGAAAAGTCAGTAAGACTATATATACACATTGGTAACAGTGACCAGAGATTGAATGTATGTACTCATGGAATAAATAAGTAACAGACTAACTTCAAACATGATATCCCAAAGTCATGGAACTAAAATAATCTTACTTTTCCGGTGGCTATCACAATTTTCACACCCCTTGACAAGACCTCTCTCAAAGCCTTGGCAGTTGTTGGAGAAATTTGACTTTTGCTGTTCAGCAATGTTCCTTCACATAATACAGGAGTACGTTAACAAGCGGAAATAAAATCAAGGAATATCTAGAGTTTGTTTCAGCATAATCTTACCATCCATGTCACAGAAGATATAGCTGAACTTTGGTTTATAAAATCTAAGTCTGCCTTCTTTCCTCCTGTCTTTTGACAATTCAATCTGTAAGATTATTTTCCCACAATATTTTTATATATGCAAATTACACTGTTTGAATTAGTGGCAAGTGTAAGAAACTGAAAAATGATACAGCTTGAAGGATGCAATAGATCAGTAAATAGTATAAGTACCATCTGAATTGTCTTCAAGAGGATTTGAATTGGCTTTGGCATCATATGCACTCTGTATCAGCCCTTTTCCTTTCCAACCAAGACTCCTTAAAAGGAGTTCCTCCTCTTTCTCCATCTCAGCTTCAGCCTCTTCACTAACTTCATGATCAAATCCTAAAAGATGTAACAAACCATGAACCTGCAAAATGATGAAGCAAATCACTCGTCTCAAACTATCAATACATATAACAGAAACAAAGTCATACAAGATAAAATGCCAAAATCTTGTCTACTTTTCTTTTGTGGGATATGCCCCCACAACATGCAGAAAATGGAACAGCAGTTCACCTTCGTCTTTCATCTAACTCCCAACATTTAAAAACAGGGAAGACAATCCACACTTAAAAGTTGCTTTGGGAGAAATGTTTAATGTCAACCCAGAGTTTCCTTCTCCAGGAATCCCACAATTCATTTTCAACTCAAAGTTCCAAACTGAAATGGGAAGCCAAGTAAATGTTGCCGTTTTTCTTATTCAGCAATTTGATTCTTTCAATTTAGGGTTTTATCTCCTCCCAGCAAATACATGCTCTTGATTAGTGCCAGCATTAATTGTTTTTTATTTTTCTTTCTTTTGTCTTGTTTTTTACAGTAATGTGTTCCTTCAAGATATATTGTTGTAGATAGACATTACATTAAAAAACTGAGATCAAAGACAAGAATTTGTATCCTTCAAGTGATGCTCATAAGAGAAAACAGAGAATATGAAGCAGACAACAGTCAGAATATTATCAAACCAACCATGAGGATGCGTATTTCATCAAGAAAAGTGTGCCCTCTTTCCTCTGCTTGTCTTGCAGCTGTCTCAACCGAAATTACAATGTCACCCAACATAAGCTACAAATGACAGAATTCATCAGCGCTTATCACTATAGTTTTATCTATTAGATGCAGAACCCAAGATGTCATCAGATAAAAAAAAAAAATGCCCTCTTACAATAGGTAGCTTAAGCTCAGGGACATGTTGTGACATTGAGAGAACATCAGTGGCACGATCCTCGTCCCTCCACTCCTTATTAAGTTTGAGAATAAACTCATCATTGCAAAGAAGCACAGATAACTCAACACTTTCAAAACCACCAACATCACTTATTGCTGTGTCCCTCGTTTTATATCCTGAATCTATTAAACCATCAAACGCCAACTTCATTGCCATTGGCACATTTAGACGAAGCAACTCTGCAATGCTCTGCAGTCAGGAAAAAACAAGGAGACAAAAAGGACGAGTTAACTAGAGTCATTAGTATGTGAACTTACAGATAGTGTAGAACCCCATCATATATATGTATCCCAACAAATTTCGAAATGGAAGGCAGTTAACAATCCACATTTCATAACTGCCTCACTCATTCCATAAGAGAGAGAAAACAATCATTTGTATTCTCTACAACTAATGTTGCTCTGTGATTCCTATTCCCAAAGCTTCACAGTTCACAAGATCATGCTTACAATTTTATTTTTTAAAAAAATTAAATTGGTTTTTTACAAACTTAAAGCTCAATTTCAACATAGAATCTCACAGTTTATCATCCGGAGCCCAAAATCTAGAATATAAAATCCATGAGTTCTCTACCAAAATCTCAGGATCGTCAGGCAATTCTTCTTCAATGCAAATGTCGACGCTGAGTTCCAATTTCTTCTCTTTAACCTTTGGTGCTCGCCTTCTGACCTTCCGATACTCCCTCTTCTCGGCACGGACTGCCCCCAACGCTCCCAAATATTTCACTTCATTTCGACAAAGAACATTGAATCTCCGACCAAAGAGCGAGGAGTTCACAGACAAAGAAGCATCGAAACGACGAGAAAAATGAACGAAAGGGGAATACAGAGAAGAACGGATAGGGGTGGCATTCTTCGGGGCGGGGTAGATGGGAAGTTGGGCGGCGCAAGTAATGGCACGCGCCATTGCAGGGCCCGAGGCCAAGGGCCGAAGCTGGAGGGGGCGGAGGAGAATGGAGAAACGAGGAGGCATGTATTGTAAGGAAATGGGAAATGGGAAATGGGAAATGGGAAATTTGTTGCCTCAGCTTTTGCTTTGAGCTGGTGACAATGACCGGAAGGGTGTTCTAATACTCCCTCCCTCAACCAGGGACCGTTTGCTCATATTATAATTAATAAATACCTTCAACTTCCCCTTTTTTCTGATTGATGTTTCATTCTTCTCTTAAAATTGCACTGATTTTTGTACATATAACTAATAATTAACTATATCTCATTTTTTTATATTTTTTTATGAGCTCATTTTTTTTTTAAAAATTTTAACTATAGCTCCTTTAGTACATATAATTAGGCTTTATATTTGTTATTTTCCCGCATCTTGTTACATATTTAATTTATTTATAAATAATAAAAATAGATCTAAAATCAAAATATACTTATTTTTTAGTTTGTTATCTATATCTATTTGTATTATAACAAAACCAAATTATATAACTGAAGCCGTAAAATATATACTTTCAAATTAAACTTCAAATTTGTTCACTTCGCGCAGTCATTTCTTTCATTTTTAAAGCTTACTCAACAAAATTCAATTGTGTAGTGCATAGGTAGACGAGATCTGTCAAAAAAAAATATAATAGTTATTATACAATTTTACAGTTATAATGTGCACCATTTGTCATCACTTGATACAAAGCTTAAACTTGTTATACAACTTTATAATATGATATTTGAATGAATTTAAAATAAATAGGAGAGCCCTGTATCGATATTATAGGAAGAGTGGAAATGTTGTTGACTGTCAAGCTTGCATAAAATGGATTGTGAAAATGAGCCATTGAGAGTACTTTTTCAATTAAAATAGATATAGATAATAATGATTCTATTCTATGTTCTATAAAATAAGCTTAGAAGCATAAATAATTTTTTAAAATTTATTTTATTTTATGTACTAAATAATAAAATAACTTTAAGAAGTCATTCTATTCTATATACTATCAAACTGTGAAATGGAATCATACTAATACTTAATAATTGATTAACTATAAACCTCTCTACGCAGTTTAACAACAAAAAAATTTAATTGTTATATTCTAGGAGATAATTATAATAATTGAAATAAGGAGGACATAAATATAATAATTGAAATAAGAAGGACAAGGTTGAAGTGGAAAAATAAAAATAGAAGGACGGAATCAGAAATGAACCAAACCAAACAAAAAGATCTTTTGGGAAAGAAAAAAGAATGTTAGTAAAGTACTATTTTCGGAAATTTATGAATCATAAGATAAGACGAGGATGTATCATTAACTATTATCATTAATGAAAACTAGATACTACTACGTAGGAGGAAGTAGTGTAGAGACTACTAGAAAGAAATTGGCTATTTAAGAAAAAAAAATAGAAGAGGAAGACAGCTGGGATAGTTGACGTAGAAATAACGTTAATTGAATACCTAATCGGTTTCTGATATTTTTCTTCTCCCAAACGCTCCCTTAACCCACCAAAATCCCATCCCCAAATTCTCCGCCCTTTCTCCATTCTTCGCCTTTGGTCACTACTCTATCTGATTCTGGCCGTTGAGAAACAATCTATCTCACCAATTCCCCATCTCACTCTTCTTAGTACTAACCATTCAATTGCGATCTCCCTCTCTTTTCTGTTTGACCAGCTTGAATCAAAGTAGACCCTCCATTTTTGTAACGCATCGCCGTTTCTCATCATTGTTTCCCTTTACTCAGCTCAATCTTATCTAAGATTCTCTCAATTTCACCGACGCTGACCCTCAAAAGTCATAAAATTCGGTGAATATATGTTTTCCTGAAACATCTTGCTCTGTGATTTGCAATTGTGTTATCGTAAAATCGTCTCTTTTTGTTTTTTGAATTATGCAAGTCAGACCAGGTACTAGTTTTGTTCGAACCTAGGTTTTGAGTGCCCCTTTTGTGGGTAGGATATGGTGGGTTCCGAGAATCCAAACGGTGCTTCACCGCCGCCACCTCAACAATCGAAGAAGTATGGGATCACCAAACCCATCTCTCTTGCGGGTCCTACCGAGGCTGATTTTCATCGCAACAAGGAATTGGAGAAGGTATATTTCCCCACGTCAGTGTTAGTTCCTAGTTTTGTCTGATGCAATTTACTTATTAGTTTTTGTATCAGTTTTTGGTTGATTCTGGTCTTCAAGAGAGCAAAGAAGAAGCTGCAAAGAGAGAAGAGGTCCTTGGCCGCCTTGAGGAGGTAATTCAAATTGGATCTTGGTTTTTATTGACACTATTTTGCACAGTATCTTAAGTCCTTCATTATAACTACATTTTTCTATTCAGTTTTTGGAGATTCTCAGTATAATCTATTTTCTATTTGGAGACTCTTATTAAGCATTTGGCACGGTAGGCATAGGCGTTTCATAGTTTAGTCATTTTTATACTCTTGTTTGAAATGCAAGTTTGCACCAATGTGGCAAACGCATCAGCGATTTCTACCTTTTAAGATTAAGGTTGAAACGAGAGAACAGCTTGATATTCATCTGTTTGCGATAGATGTTAGAAATGATCAGTTGCTTCATATCTCTTTGCTCATGGTGACGCATGGTGGAGTGTTGCAGGGGCTTGAAGGTTGCTCAACATCTAGAATGTATGCTTTAAGTACGACAAGCAGATCCGCTAACTATTCTATCTTATCATTTCCTCCCATTCTAGCTATCTGACATCCACTGTAAACCATAAACAATTATATGGAACTATAACTATAAAGAACTGTTCTAAAAGAACTCTGATTGGAAGTCTTTTAAGTTTTAAATGAGTTATTTCTATTATGAAATGTAATTTTTATACTGACCTGCAATGTAGACTGTGAAATGCTGGGTGAAGCAGTTGACTCGCCAACGAGGCTATACAGATCAGATGGTGGAGGATGCAAATGCTGTCATTTTCACTTTTGGTTCCTACAGACTGGGGGTGAGAATATTTATTGTAACCTTTTACTTACTTGTCGTAATACTTGCATTTCCTGACTATTATGAATAAGGAGTCAAGGACTGCCTGCTTTTACATACTGCTGGAGGAGCATCCAAAGTCCAGCGGATTTTGGAGTTTGGACATTGAAGGCACCAATTTTATATTGCTTTCCTTCTTATATTTTTATTTTTGGGAACTGGAAGGTAGTTAATGTGAACTCTTTTTTGTGCATGTTTGACAGTATGACATTATTGTATGTTTCATGTATGACTGTTCTATAAATATTTGCATATCTAGCAGTTGTTTACTGATTTGCAGGTACATGGACCTGGAGCGGACATAGACACTTTATGTGTTGGTCCTTCATATGTGAATCGTGAGGTAATTTGCTACAACTTGTTACTTTTTATGATTTCAGTAAATAGTAAATACAAAACATATATTTTAACTCTATCCAATTTGCATCTCGTGCAGGAAGACTTCTTTATCATTTTGCATAACATCCTGGGGGAAATGGAAGAAGTTACTGAACTTCAACCAGTTACCGATGCTCATGTCCCAGTAATGAAATTCAAGTTCCAGGGAATATCTATAGATTTGCTTTATGCAAGTATATCCCGTTTGGTTGTCCCACAAGTAAGTTAAAATTCTTTATTTAGCAGGGACTTTTATAGATTCTGGGGCTCGTTTTTGTATATGAGCATTTTTGCCAAAGTAGTACTCTGCTTACCTTAAGAGTTCAATGGCCAAAAGTCTGCTAAGATATTGTTTTCAAAGTTTTGAACTCCATAGATTTTTCAAAAATCAATGTAGCATGTCTTCCACATAAAGTGCCTTATATATGTACCACTGTCATTTTGTTCTTTATCCGTCTTCTCTAGTCTATATTCTTTATCTTTTTCCCTGTTTATGCCATGCAAGTCAGTCTGTATAGGGAGGAGAGAGAAAGGGGTGAAGCATTTGGAAAGGGAGGGGCAGTTATTTTTGTTTATCTTTTTGGGGCAATTACATTTGAAATTGGTTCCCGGCCATATTTTATCACACTTGAGTAGTCGAGTTTGCTATCTGTATGTTTCTAATGTTTTAACCTATCTCTGCAGTTAGTTGAGTTAACTAAATCATATTGGGAACTACTTCTCGTTGGAATCAATCTTTATTATATTTATATCCATTTTTTGATGCCTCTTGGATTTTTTGATGTTTCTAAGGCATGATGTAACTTTTTTAATTTGTCATAACTTGTTTTGTATTTTTTGGAATATGTTGGATGTATCCTTCAAATTTGGAGCCGTTCTTGTTGATTGGCTTTAGAGGCTTTGGAAGGAGAAAGGAGGGTAGATGATTGAAGCAGTTCTTGCAGTTTATGCAATCTTTGGGTATATTTGGATGGAAAGGAATGCGCTTTCTTTCAAGGATGTTTCATTGGGTTTAGAGATGTTGTGGACAGAATTGTTTTCATGCCCTCTTGTTGGTGCTCAGTCCATGGCCTCTTTAGTGGCATTTCTTTGACAGACATGAGATTGGGGGTTCTGCTACATTGACCTTTTGATCTATATTAGATGTTGTCTTTTTAAGTGTGTTTATTATATTTAAAGGAGGCTAGCTTATTATCCTTTATTTTTTTTCTACAATTCTTTTATTAATTTATGTTTTCTCATTCCTCCTTGCTTTTTCTTAATCTTTTTACCTCTTAGATTTTTTATTTTATTTTTTAGCTCGCCTTCAATTAAACCATCATCTACAGGACCTCGATATCTCACATGAGTCTGTACTGTATGATGTTGATGAACCAACTGTTCGGAGTCTTAATGGTTGCCGGGTGGCAGATCAAATTCTGAAGCTTGTTCCAAATGTTGAGGTTGATATATATATGTTCTTGACTTTGATTTATTGATATTTTATTGATTTTATGATCCTTCATTTTATTAATTTGATAGTCCTCTAACTCTTGACAATGTTAGCACTTCTGCACTACTCTGAGATGTTTAAAATTTTGGGCTAGAAGGCGTGGTGTTTATTCAAATGTAAGATTTGCTATCTTAGTGTTTATCTGATGAATGGCTTTGCTTTTACATATGAATCTTCATTTCCTTCTTTTGCTATGTTTAGGTTACTGGATTCCTTGGCGGTGTTAATTGGGCTCTATTAGTTGCTCGAGTTTGCCAGCTTTATCCTAATGCAATTCCCAGTATGTTGGTTTCTCGATTCTTCAGGGTATATACACAATGGCGGTGGCCAAACCCTGTAATGCTATGTGCTATAGAAGAGAATGAATTGGGTTTTCCTGTGTGGGATCCACGCAGGAATCCTCGGGACAGATTTCATCACATGCCAATAATTACTCCTGCATACCCTTGTATGAATTCCAGCTACAATGTCTCAGCAAGTACACTTCGTGTTATGGTGGAACAGTTCCATTATGGTAACAGGATCTGCGAGGTAAGAGGAGTGCTTTTCTTATTCTTGTTTAGTTTTTGTTAATTTGCTGTGTTTAACTTGATAGATACTTGTGTATTTATCTGCTTGTAGGAAATTGAACTTAACAAAGCCCTGTGGAGTGCTCTTTTTGAGCCATATCTCTTTTTTGAGGCATACAAGAACTATCTACAAGTAGACATAGTTGCAGCAGATGCTGATGATTTACTTGCTTGGAAAGGCTGGGTAGAATCTCGGTTGAGATTGCTTACCTTGAAGGTAAAGTCTTTTGATAGTGTGACATAACACATTCCTCCACTGGATTTAGTCCATACCTATTCTGTATTTATTCATAATAGCTATCTTGGAATATTTTATTGGGCTTTCCACTTGTTGCTGAGCAGATAGAGCGGGACACAAATGGGATGTTGCAGTGTCATCCTTATCCACACGAGTATGTTGACTCATTGAAGCCTTGTCCACATAGTGCCTTCTTCATGGGCTTACAAAGGAAAGAAGGAGTCAGAGGTCAAGAAGGGCAGCAATTTGATATACGCGGAACAGTTGATGAATTCAGGCAAGAGATAAACATGTATTTGTATTGGAAACCAGGAATGGAAATCTATGTTTCTCATGTCCGTCGAAGGCAGCTCCCAGCATTTCTTTTTCCAGATGGTTATAAAAGGACTCGGGCATCAAGGCATCTTAACCATTCTACTGAGAAAATGAGTGAAGACACAAAATGTCTATCTGGGTCTGCTGAAAGGTGCAACAAGAGGAAAAATGATCCTGAAATGGTTGATGAGAAACCTGGCAAACTAGAGAAGCGGACCTCTATTAGCCCACAGAGGATGGAGTCTGTCTCCCCAGAAATCAGTACGAGTAGATCTAGTGCTGCCTCTCAGATGAGTATTGGTTCTATAGAAGGAATTAGGATAGAAGGTTCAACAACCATTGATGCAGATAACAATTCCAAAATTATCTTGTCTGATGGATGCCCGGGAGGTGGGGTGGTTAATTTAGGGACTAACAGACTAAGTAGTGAAACAGGTGGCGTTGAATCCTCACTTGTTAAACAGAACTCTAGAGGCCCAGAAGTTCAGAATGAGGTAAGCCTGCTGAACCAGAAGAGAAACCTTCTCTCAGGAAGTTGTTTGCTTCATGTGAAGTTCCTTAAATAGAAGTTGGTCATACATTTCAGAATGGAGTCATCGGGTACCAAGTTAGGAGTCGGGATTTAGATTGCTTGGAAAGTGCTGAAAGCGCATCTACTAGAACCTTGCCAGACTGTGAAGAGGGCGCTGTTGATATGGATCAACGACTAGTCAAAGTTTGTAATTTGACAAGGACTGAATATGCAGAATATGTACCAAGTGCTGGCGCCCAGAACCTCAATCACGAGGTGAGTTTCTTCTCTGAGAACTTTAAGGATTAGGAACTGTTGTGGAGGGCATCAGGGCAGTGAGAAAACTGAAAGTCAGGTAGATAGTGAGTCAGGGATCTTTGCAGGGTGATGTTTGTGTCGCAGATCCAGATACCATTGTGAAGAGTGGGTGGTTTGATTGGAAAAGGGTATTTTTTACACATGGCTGAAGAATTGAAGGTTTTTAAACTTCACTTCTAATCTCTTTTTCTTGTTTCTCCTTAATAAAGATGATATTCTAATTTTACTCCATATTTTAGTCATTTCTGCTTTAGCAACAGTTCATTACATATACTCTTTTAGGATCTTTGGGGAAAAATAAGGGAATCTAATATTTTGTTCTTTTTGACTGTTTTTATTCTTTGGGTATTCATCTTTGCTTTATCTACTCAGAATGTGGTCTGTCCTTGTCCTCTTTCAGTCTTGTTGCTTGTTTCAAGTTTTAACTATGACCCTCAGTTTTTATATGCATGGTTTTCGTTTCCCAATTTGTTACAAGTTGCTCTTGTTTATCAATTCCATGGTCATTGATTTTCTAGACAAGTTTCTGACTGATGATATGTGGTCGCAGGTCCTGCACCACTATACGTGCTATCTTTCCAGTAACTCTGCTTAAGAACCTGACTAATTTTGTGTATAGAGGCTCAGATACAAGACCTTCCTTATTGTTTTTTTTTTTTTTTTTCCTGTCTTTTTAAGATTAAGTGATTGTTGATATGCTAATAATCATATTATTATTCTTCCTATTTTTCATATTGTGAATAGCCAGATATCAGACTCGGAAGCGTCTTATAACTACGAGATGGAGCTAGGTCAGAATCTTTGCAGAGGCTAGTAACAAGGCATGCCTTTTAACTCTAATTAACAATGCGAATCATTATATCTTTATACTGTCCTGTTTGCTTGTTGTGGCATTTTGTAGAAAATGAATCTGATCTGTACCAAATGACATGACATTTGAAAGAGGAATTACTAAAGTCTCCGCCCGCACTTCCCTTATTCTGTGTTCGAGTTGTTGCTGTACCGAGATCTGGAGTGGGACTGCAGTTGAATATTAACATCGAAGAGCAGATGCAGATGAGAATTGGTGAAAGGGATTTGGTTTGGGTTTTGGAGATGGAGTTATAATGCTCGTGTATATACATAGATGGAAGTATGTCTGAATTTGGTCTCATCTTTGGAGCAGTGAACATCTTAAATATTTGTGTTTTTTAAGAGGATGGAAGTATGTCGTTTGCCTTTGACGTGGTTGATACATATGTAAAAGGAAACTAGTAGAGTCATTTTCATCTAGCCAATTCTGCGAGACAAACAAACAATGTTGTAAAACATGATGTTTCATCAGTGTTCTCAATTAGTTTCTTGTCTCATCTTCTATATTTATCAATTGCCTTTTTTTGGAGGGAGGGTTGAGGGTGGATGAGGGCAAAGTTGGCATGATCTAATATACCTACTTAAAGAAAAGTTCCAAATCTCACTGCAGAAACATCACTTCCCAAGTAGTATCCAGCTTTATTAAGAAAACAAAGGGGGCCCCAAATGCAAGACAAGGTCGTCATACTCTTTACAACTATTCTACAGAGTATTTCTTGCCCGTTACACTGAATACAAGCTGCTGACATCGTTTTCGTTCATAGCTCTATTACTATCCTTATAACTAGAAATGTAGGTGGCATCACTAAGAAGGGGAGTAAAATCAAACTCAGTTCTCCTCTTTTTCTCTCCATAACTTTCTTGAGGACAGCACTGACGAAGACCCTGCAAAATCTCTTTCATGGATGGCCTCGTTGAGGGTGATGTGCTGGTACAAATAAGGCCTAATTTGAAGACAGTAATCATGGCTTCCAAATGGCATGCTTCTTTGATTTCTTCATCAAGAGCATCAGCAAAGGGCTTGCCTTCACTGTAATGCCGCCATGCCCAATCTGCCAGGCTTATCTGCTCGTCTCCATTATTAGGTAGTTTTCCAGTAATAAGTTCTAGCAGAACCACTCCAAAACTGTATACATCAACTTTCTCGTTGACCTTCATTGAATAAGCATATTCTGTAGTGTAGTGCAATTAATCAATTTAGATTGCCACCCAAAATCAGAAGAAAAAACAACTAATTCTATAAGGAAATAATTTTACCAAATGCATCTATATTATTACCTGGTGCAATATATCCAAAAGACCCGGCAATGACAGACATGGTATTAGGCTCCCCATGCTTAGCCAAAATTTTTGCTAGTCCAAAATCTGCAATACTCGCCCTGAACTCACAATCCAGCAATATGTTGCTGGACTTGACATCTCGGTGGATGATTGGCGGCGAGCAATCATGGTGCATGTAGCATAAACCTTGTGCTGCTCCAATGGCTATTTTCAACCTTTTCGGCCAATTCAAGATGAAACCATTGTTCCGCGAACTCAACCCAGTTGCTGATTTTCTATTCGTTCCACGAAGCCATCTGTCCAGGCTCTGGTTTTCCATGTATTCATAGACAAGGAGTTTGCAATTCTCACTTGAAAAGCAACACAAAAGCTTAACTATATTGGAATGCCGAATTGAACCCAGGATTTCAACCTCAGCCATGAACTCTTTCTCGAGCTTTTGATCCAGTTTCTCGCAATTCCAAATCCTTTTTACAGCAACATATTCACCTGGGTGATTGGAAGCAACCCTGTAAACTCTCCCTGCACCCCCGCTTCCAATAAGGTTGTTATCGGTCAAGTTTGAGAAAAGATTCATTTCTGAGAGATCTAGCCTCTGGAATGAAGTAAGCCTCCATGTTGAGAGGTCACGCTTACAAGGCTTTCTACTGAAGGAGCCTCTGAACTTATAGCAGATCAGTGAAACAGTGGCCACCATCACAACAATGAGAAGAACAAAAACAAAGTAAATGTATTTGGAAGATGATTTTTTTGAGTGGGGAGGTTTGGTTAAGCAGCTTTGAAGCTTGAGATTTGGATTATTGGCACATAAATTAGGATTGTTGAGGAAACTATTTTCATATGCAAGGTTGTTAAACTCATCTGGGATTCTCCCGGAAAGCCTGTTGGAGGACAAGTTGAGGAAAACGAGCCTCAAATTGCCAAGCTGAGGTGGGATTTCACCAGAAATATCATTTTCTGACAAGTCCAAGTAAACAAGGTTAGAGAGACGAATAATAGCTAGTGGAATTTGACCGGAAAGTTTGTTTCTTGAGAGAGTTAAAGTGTTGAGGGATTCCCAGGAGATCATCACCGTTGGAAGTTCACCAGAAAGTTGATTCCCATCAAGCACGAGAGAATTTAGCCGAGAAACATTGGTCAATTCCCTTGGAATCTCACCAGAAAAGAAGTTGTTTCTTGCTTCAAAAACCACTAAATTTAGAGAGGAGAAAAAATCAGTAGATAATTGACCTGAAAACTCGTTGTCGTTGATCTCCACTCTGGACAAATTCCAAGCTAGTTTATTGGGAAGTTGACCAGAAAATGAGTTTCCACTTAGCTTCAAGGTAGTTAGGTTCCAGGAAGTCCAAAGACCCAAAGGAATCTCACCGGAAAAATTGTTATTGTAAATATTAAGAGAAACCAAAGATGGACAATTTCCAAGCCCACTGGGCAAGCTTCCGATGAGATTGTTAGAGAAAGCGATTAGTCCTTGCAAAGAACCTCCTTCACATAAATATTCTGGCAACCCACCGCTTAGTTGATTATTTCCAACTTCAAAGTATACAAGCTTGGAATATCGACCAAAGTCTGCCGGCAGAGTACCATTCAACTTGTTGTTAAATACCCTGAAAGTGTGGAGCGTTTGGATTTGGCCTAAATCCGTTGGAATTGGACCGGATAGTTCATTATAATACAGGTGCAGTACCACCAAATTCTTCAAGTTCCCAAATTCTTGAGGAATCATACCAGTAAGATTGTTCATTGCCAGATCAATTTGAGTCAAATTCAAGGCCTGGATCGAAGTGGGTAGCTCACCCGACAATTTATTTTGGTATAGAAACAGAGACGTTAAATTTCTTAGCGAGAACAAGCTACTTGGAATGTTGCCTGTCAAATTGTTAGCCGACAAATCCATTAGCTCAAGATTGGTAAGATTGGAAAAGCTTTGAGGAATTTCTCCGATCAAATTGCACCATGTCATCCAGATGGTCCTCAACTTCTTCAACTTTCCGAACTCTGGTGGGATCGCCATGGGCACAAACTTGCGATTATAGGCCATACCCAGGATTTCAAGATTCGACAGGTCTCCGATTTCCTTGGGAAATGTGCCGTTGAACTCATTCCTATAGAGGAGCAGCCTTTGTAACTCCGTCAGTTTCCCAATAGCAGCTGGAATGTCACCGGAGAAATTGTTTCCGCCGAGGTCTATGTATCTTAGAGTTTTGAGTCGGTCAATGTCGTCGGGGATTGGGCCGACAAAGTAGTTCTGAGACAGGTAGAGAATTTGGAGGTTTGAGCAGTTGTACAAGGATGTTGGGAACTCGCCGGGGATATCATTGTTTGAGACGTCGAGATATGCCAGGTTCTTGAGGTCGCATATTGTTGCCGGTAAAACTCTGTTGATGTTTTTGCCCGAGAGTTGGATCGCGGTGACTGTACCTTCAGTGCAGTTGATCTCCGGCCAATGACACGGCGAGGATGATGCGTTCCACGATCCAATCGACGGTGGATCACCGAGTTGCTGTTTAATCTCCAGTAGGATTTCTTGCTCGGTGCTGGTAGGCTGTGAATTTACCTGCCAGGGCACTGAAACGCAGAGAAAGAGGAAGAAATGGAGTGACAAAGTGAGGGGTATTTTGGACATTTGAGATACTCCAGTTCGTTGCTTCGGTTGGGGTTTCTTGCCGGGAAATCTTGGTGAAACCAACGGTCAAAATTCAAACATGGGGTGCTGGTTCTGTTTCAGTGTCTAACGAGGCTGGCCGAGCATTGAGATTATAAACAATCAATCCGTTAAAGAATGACACCAGCATCGTGCTTAATTACAAAAAAGACACTGAAAGCGATGGATGGGAGTCAGTAGGAACCATTTAAATCAACTTCTAAAGAGTTTGGTTCAAACACGCATATAATTTTATAAAGCATATTGTGTCAGTGATGGCCAATTGGAGTATTGCTGATTTTTTTTCTACTTAAAAAACATAGGTTGGTTAAATTTACACACTAGATGGTAGAGAGTATCCTATCATTATTATTTTATTCCTAATCTATCTAGTTTAATATATGCTAATATTGGTCTGCACCATTTCATAATTTATCTTTCAACATCAATATTTTAGCCAATACAATTCGATGCCCGATGTGGTGTTATGATTTTTGCCAAAAGAGAAAGTTTAATCAATATTAATGAGACGACATTTTTCATATTGTATTTTATATTTGTATGATTGGTGAAAAGTATAAGATAATATATTTATAATAATTCAATATTGATTTTTGTTTTGCCTTCTCTTTACAAAATCAGGGGCTATAATCAAACTCCAACCGTGGGCTTAGAAATTCTGCTGCACAAGCGAGTTAACTGTTTAACTGATACCCCACTAGATTCTAGATCATTTTATTGTTGTTGGGTCTTCGGCCGCCGCCTTGACTTTTTAATTGCTAGTATTCACGAGTCCTACTCCTACAGCTACTACGTTAAAATTTCACCAAACACAGGAATTCAGAGCTCAATCTACAAATTAGTGAGTGTAAACGTAGAAGCCAAGATACGCAATCCACGCGAGAGGTTCATGATTCATAAATCAAAAAGTGATAACCAAATGGGCGACTAATGAGC
Organism: Bauhinia variegata; assembly: GCA_022379115.2. NCBI lineage: Eukaryota > Viridiplantae > Streptophyta > Magnoliopsida > Fabales > Fabaceae > Bauhinia > Bauhinia variegata. Next base: position 3,085,980 of record CM039435.1, read on the forward strand.
AATGAAATGTTAGCAAGTTTCACACTATCATTTTAACTTTTCAAAGTTAGGGATTTGTTGTTGACTCTTCCACAAGTAAATGTTTCTCAGTCAATCTTTTAAATTACACTTTGTTCTTTTACTAAACAAAGTCCAAAATTGGTAGATTTTTTGTTGTTTTAAGCATTTTTATTATTATTATTATTATTATTATTATTATGTGTATAAAAAAGATTTTGTTAAGAGAAGTGATATTATTTTAATAATTTTTTATTTTAAAAAAATAATTTTAAATTATAAATTAAAAAAATAATTTGATGCATGCCAAAAAATTTCTGTTAATTACTAGACCATTACTAAACCAAATTTTCTGCATATCCAAACAAATTTTATAAAGTATTATCCATTACTCCATTGTTACACTCAAATTTAAAATTTGACACTGTTCTTTTTAATAATATCCATTACATGAAAAAAATATATATATTTGTAAGTTTCTCCCCGTTTGCCCACTCAAATTATTTTTGGAAAAAAAAAATTGAATTCATTATCTTATTGATGACACTTTATAATTCAGATTTGAAATAGTAGGGGCAGCCACCCACTACCTACTTTTAATTGTTAGTTTACAAGTCAACAAAAGGGACAAGGGACTACTGCTTCCACTGATCTAGAAGGAATGTGACCCCAGGATTGTTATTTATTGTATGTGCACGGCTAACAAACGCAATATTGTCATTTTTTATAATTAAATATTAAGACCACCCTTTCCATTTTGCAGCCGATTGAATACAAACAAAACAAAAAATAAAATAAAATAATGGATGCAGACATTTTTTTTCCCATCAATCTCATTTTATAGTATCCATCAAATAAAAACTTTTGGATTATTTTACTCAATTTTATTTGTATATACTCATCTGTTATCTTTTGGTATTCTTATTTTTATCTCTCAGCAAAGAATGTAATGTACTTTTGAATAAGTTAAAGGAAGAGAGATATGAAAGCTACTTAAACCAGATATTCTATTTATTTGCACTAAATGTCGTGACTGAAGAAGCCAAAAATCCTTTGAAAACATTTTATTCAAGGTAGTCGAAGTAGTTGATATTTCTAGAAAAAGATCTCTGGCCAGAAGTTTCTCTTTTGGTAATTTCACAAAAGTATTATCCAATAGAGGACCTGATAATTAGTAAGGCCGAGTGACACACTAATATGTCTCCCTCAAATACAACCGCAAAGCCAATAATTAATTAATTTTGATTATGCATTATACAGAACAAAATATGATGCAAAGGATTGGAAAAAAGATTGAGAATGCAAAGTATAAAGTTTCACCTGTCCGGTCAAGAGATAACAAAGCCCATTGCACCAAGACCTGAAGGGACCTCTAAATCAAATGATCTTTCCAGTAGCCAAGTTTAAGCTGAGAAGTGCACTCCAAAACTTTGTGGGCAAGTAGGCAACAGTGAATCATACAAATGTTAGCTTTTGGGTTGCTGTCTCGCGAATCATTTAATTTATTCTTCCCAAGGCATCAATTATGGCTGTCTCCTCAAGAATCCCATTGCCTGGTAAACATTATGGAGTGTGGCATCTGCTATAACTGCAGCTTTTCTAGCCCCTTCTGCTAAAATTCCATCCAAATAACCAGAATCAGTCATGATTTCCTCATAGCGAACCTATCAAAGTTCAAAAATAGAATATTAGTAACCTGTCAAAGTTGTTGATCTTCCGGAAGTAAAGCAAAATTATGTCTCTAAAGTAGTAACCTGTAAAAGGGAAAAGTAAAACAAAATTAAGCTTGGAAGTTTGAGAATTTTATAATAAATTTGGAGAATAGAAACTTATTCAATTAGAAACTGTCACAGAAACATAAACGAAGACTTAAATGAATCATAAGCAAAGAAATCAGAGACTTGAATAATTGGTTAAATGTGCCAAACTATTGGCTTTGTCAATGCATTGATTATCCCCTTATATTTGACCATATAAGATGAATTCTGGAACTAAACAGAGGGAGACAAGAAAGTGAATCAGCACATATTAATTATTCACACACCAAATTTCAGCAAAGTGTCATTTAAAAGTGGAAAACCTGAATGGGATGCAGATGATCAATCAAGGCATCTGTTAAAAGAGGTTTAAATGTGCCCCAGTTCATGTTTTGGCATTCTTGTACGACTTCCTGCGTGTGAAGATGGTATCAAATATCTCAGAAGTGTAATAAAGCCAATAATTACAGTATGATTCAAACGCGTTTCAAATCAAAGAACAGTTAAATTTCTAAAAACAGAGTTCCCCAAGTATAAAAGAAGCCTTATCTCAAAAGTTACCGATTTAGTGTAAGATTTATAAATTAAAGTAATTCACTATGATTCGTGAAGGTTTAAGAGAAACTCTAAGCCTGATAATTACTAGAGGATATACACAGCTGTCCACATAAAATATATACATATATATGGAGAGGCAGGTAATTGTATGCGCAGAAGACCTACAGTTTTATTGTCCAAAAATAAGAAGCATATGCTTTGTTGCAATATACACACATACAAGTAATAACAACAAAATAATAAGATGGTTAAATGAACTTGACAGATTCCAGAACCACTGACTAGACATTAAGAACTGAAATGAAATTATATATCAACAAATTGTAAAATGAAACGCATTTTACTTACCTCTTTTGTCTTGTTAGAAACGATCTGGTATATGGTAAGAAGATTGTTACATTCGGGCCTTTCGGGATTATCAAATTCCAACCTGTGAGAATCACCATAAAGTTCACAACCAGCAATTTTATAGGTAGCCAGACAGTAAACTTCAAAAGAAGAAGAGAAAACATGTCATTTCTTTTTTAAAAAAAAAATAAAAATTGGGGTTTGGGGGGAGGAGGAGAAGGATTTTGAGACAAGATCCCAAGTACTAAATCATCATAGGATACAATTATAAATAGAATAATTAAAATACTAACCCCGGGAATGAATCAGTTTTGCAACGTTTTATCTTATTTGCTATAAGCTACAAACAAAATAAGCCAAGTCAGGGCAAATGAAAGCGAATTGTTATTGGCAATGCAAAATTAGGTACGTTATATTCACAATCATATTGTTATAAGCAATATAAACTTCAATAAACATAGGCCACGATAGAAGAATTTGAAATCTGGAAACACCAGTAAGTGCACATAAATCCTACTATGTAAATCAATTGAATAACTGAGGGAGTCAGATAAGCATAAAAAGTAAAGACCCTGTAATTCTAAAATGTATCCGTGATCTTGGTCACTTGTTCTGTTTATTTGAAAGGAACGGAACTAAATCCATCTCAAATTCCACCCAGGCTACGGAATTGAGCATAATACAAGTAAATGGGAACAAGGTCCACTGTCCAGTTATTCTGCAGATATCAATTAGCATCAGATAACAAATTCTTTTTTTTTTTTTTTTTGTAAGACATTTATTAAAGCATTGTTTAAGACATAATAATAGATAATAGATAAAATTACCCATGAAGCATTATGCAACAAGAAAAGTGACAAAATATTCTTACTCACATCTCTCCTTTCCTACTTCCTCTTTTTTCTTTTTAAACAAAAATGTAGAAATCAATTGTTACTCACATCTTTTGAATCAAGAATATTGATTCTGGATTGATCAGAGGGCGCTGACTTTGACATCTACAAAAAGTTAATCCATAATAAAAGTTAGAACAAATTTGCATGCCTAAATCTTAATAATTAATCTTGTTTACTACTTTACATAATTAATTATGAAGGGAACAATTCTAAATTTTCATCAGAAATCATTTATCAAAGTTTCATGGAAAAGTATAGTTAAGAGTAACTTATTTTTCTTGGTTTCAGGGGAAAGGAATAAACTACAATGAGTACAACTTTGTATTTTAAGAACTAGGCAAACAATATTTTTATCAGTAACACTTACTATTTGATGCAAAAATCGACATACCTAACAGTCCAGCCGAATTTTCAAAGTTAATAGCAGAGCAATAGAACTGGCAGGCCTGCTTTATAGAGCTAGATGGAGAAATTGATATATATTATGCATGGATGTATGAGTGTGCACAGGAGGAAAAAAGGAAGAAAGCAGAAAACCTTAGAAAAACCGTCAGTTAGGGACATAACTCGGGCTCCAGCAGGAGGTATAAGAGGCTCTGGAACCTACATCTCAGAAAACACAGTTAGAAAGGATACAAGCATATTGCATTATGATTTAGAGTCTTGTGAATGGGGTGAAGATAACTTGCCTTAAATATAGCACCACCTCGGCTGTCATCAAAACACAAAATAAGAAGAGTCAAGCCAAATGTGAAAACAAAAAACAAGATCTAATAATTCCAATACCTTCACATGGAAACACCGTAAATGATGTGCCCCTTACCCGCCTAATTTCTTCCACCTCCTTCCTCCATACAGATAATTAATCCGTTCAGCTATCTCACGGGTCAGCTCCAAGTGCTGCTTTTGATCTTCACCAACTGGGACAAAGTCAGACTGCAGAAGCATGCTATATAAGAATCGCCCTAATTCAAGATAATAGCAGTATAAAATCAAAATGCATTTCTGAATCAGACTTGCCAGAACCTTGAGGTTGCAGAAATAAATAGGAAAAGCTACAATTATCATAACCACCACTACAGTTAACTTAGTATTTAACTTTCATGCATCACTCCATAAAAGAAAGCAACAAATTTGAAAGTACGCAAATCATACTAGAGAAACAGACATGCAATTTCCTCACAGCAGAAGATCTAAAATCACCTGATATAGAAGAATATCAGAAGCCATCAAAACAGGGTAAGTCAAAAGAGCAACCCCAACGTTCTCATCCCCCTGTAATAATTTAAATCAAACATATAAAACTTTATTCAACAGGAAACTGAGAAAGAAACAAAAAAAAAAAATAGAAATAGGGAAATCATGGGCTAGACACCCACCGCCTTGCGGGACTTTTCTTTAAACTGAATCATTTTGTTCAACCAACCAATTGGTGTTGCAGAACTTAATAGCCACATCAATTCTACATGTGCACGAACATGAGACTGTACAAATATAGAACCCTGTATGTACAAATCAGAGTCATATATCCACAATGGTTCCTGACACTTCTAGCATATTTTCAAATTTTCAAAAAGAATCTATAGATGACAAGGCCGGTGCAGTGAACCTCTGAAGCATCCACGCCACAGGCCAGATAAATGGCTGCTGTTTCCCTTGTTGTCCTAGACAGTTCTTGCGTGTCATAAGGTAATGTAATCTGTAGGATAGAAATATCTGAAAGCATGAGTCAAGACCAGTGTTGTTCAAAAATGAGAAAACAATAAGCCAGCCATATTAAGTAAATACATCACAAAAGTGAAACTTGTTTGAAGCTCCACCAATGTCAACAAAGATAGTTCAAGAGGATTCCAGATGAAATATAAACTCTAAACAGAATTAACATAAACTAAAAGAAAAGGGGAACTTAAATTGTCCCTCAAAATTTGGACCCCTTTTTGTTGCAAGAGGAGGGCTGGGTTCCTCATATTAAGAGGTTTCTGCTTTTCCCTTATTAATTTGAATTCTCCTTCACATCAGACCACGCCTATGCACATCAAAGTTCACTAATTACCACTCATTGGTAAGGCCATGGAGTAGGTTATCCTAACTATATTAGTCTGTTATATATTTATGATATAAGATTTTTACAAATAATAAATTTGAAGGACGGTCAAGAAATTTTCATTGGGATCTTCATGAGTTTAGGCAGCAAAAAAATTTGAACATACCGCATGCAGATCCACAATGAAGAACAGTGTATCATATGCATTCTGCGAAATTAAAAAAGCATCATGGGTTAACAAGTCTCGGAAATCTATAAATCAAGTCAATCAATTAGTGTATCGTGTTGAAGTCAATCAACTCTTATATAAAAGCAAATCGTGCTCTTGTTACTAGGTCACTGATTAAGCATGCTATTGTTCTTTACACGGAGAAGCAAATATGTAAAAATAATGTAAATCACTATCCTCAGCATTAGTTTTCAGTGCCTAACGGAATCGATACCTGCCAGGATGGTAGCATGGAAGAAGGAAGCCTATATGTTGGAGTTCATAGAAAATAAGAAATTGTATAGAAGAGTAGAGTTATGCAAGTTATAAGCTAATACCAATAATTTATACGGTCACTTCTATGGAAAGCATGACCATACCCTGATTCAGAAATTACTTAAATCGAAGTTTAGGTTTGAGATGCTTCACTTTCAAGAGTCAGAAAAAAGCAGATCAACAACCTGAAGTGAAACCCAATTCCTTATGGCACCAAGGTAATTCCCAAGATGAATTGATCCCGTGGGCTGAATTCCTGACACTATTCGTTTCCTGTCAAAAGATGAATGAATGCCATTTTGAAACAGGCACTACAAGATAAAATACAGTAAAAGGCATACATATGACTATAAATGAAGCAAGAAGATAATTTTAGGCAATGTTTTGTCTCATTTCGTCGAAAACATTGATTAGCGTGAATTCCACCAAATGGGTAGAGAGAACCATGAAAATACACTCTTAATGCAATCTTATTAGTTACTGGATTACTGCCAATCCGAATAATTGGAATCGAAGAAAACAATCACATTGATTAACAGAATAAAAAACGTATAAGCAGTAAACCTCCGTCACATCGATTAATAGTTGAGAATAGAAGATATAACCAAAAGTAGAAAACAAAGAGTGGTGATTACTTTGAAGAGGTTGGAGTAGTCTCTGGAACAGATACACTACTAGTACAACACCGGAAGCTTGCACCGCTGAGGCTGATTGGACGACGAGAACGAAGAAGACTCGTGGCAGGTGCTTTCAAAAATCTAGTCTCAGCACACGACCATTGATGTAATAAGAATTAGAACAAGTGAAATTTTATTTACTAGCTAGTGAGCAGTGACTATGGGAATTATAATACAATGGGGGAGAAAATAGAGATTGAGTGTACTGTGAGGGGGCGAAGCCTGGTGAACTAGTCGATAGAACCAGGAAATGCGACAGAACCGCGCGCCCCATCTTCTTACTCCAACGGTTGTCTGCCGCTGAGTTTTATCCGGCAACAAGGTATATGCTACATGAGTATATCAGGCTTTGTTGTTTGGACTTTGGATCCAATTGCACGACACAGCTCCGACCGCGTTTTCTCAATATATGTTGAACGATGTACGGCAAGTCGTTCGGAGATTATCCGCAAGTTGTCAAAAGTTTTTTATGACGTGGCACATTGAAAATAAAAATGACATGGGAAACACTTGGGCGTCGTCTAGAAAAGCATGGGGTAGCCGGAGGCTGCGCCGTGGTCACTAGAGAAATTTAGCCGATACGGCGGGAAAAAGAAGAAAATTTGCCGTGAAGTATTACGAACGGCCGGACGCGCCTAATCATTGTGTTGTTTCATTTCTTCGGTTCAAACCCTAGGTGGAGAATGGATGAAGAGAGAATACTTGAGAGTGAAAGGCTCCAGATCGAGCAGATTCGGCAGCTTGATCTCGAGGAATTGCAGGTTGAAGAAGTCGACGACCAAGACTCATCCGACGATGAACAGGACCCAACGTAATAATATCCTCTTTGCTCCTACACTCCTCCTTCTCCAACTCTTTAATTTTACTGTGACTGTTTCTGAAAATAAGAATTACAACGTCCTCATACTAAATCAGCTTTATCATGACAATCAAACTCTCATAACTTAATTCGCTGATCAAAGTAGCAACAACAATATGCTGGAATTGTTACCTAGTTCTGTGCAGCGTCTTTATTTTTGACAAGAGGTAGAGAAATGCATTTTTCATGTATATTTGTGTACTTGACTCTGAATTTTGGATATATCTTAAAATTCCTACCTAGCACACCATATACTGCAATTGATGATTTCACGACTTCATGAGTTTGTATGCGATAATAACTGTAATCTATAGAAAGAGATAAATTTCGGTTTTATTTTTGTTAGCTACTGAGTATCTTCTGCTCATGTTCTTTGGACAACAGCGCTCGCACTGCCACACATGATGAATTCAACTTCAATACCTCTATAGTTTCTTTACATACTTATCTCGGTGGTAAGTAATATATTTGTTGATTGTAAGCCGTTTGGTTTCAAGCTAGATTGTTTAATTTGACTCGGTACTTACTTCCATGCCACAGAGGTTGATGACACGCACCACAGAACAGCTTTCTTGGATGGTGGTGCTATTTTGAACCTCCCACTTTTCTATTTTGAAGGTATTTATATCTTCGTTTATGTGTTTTAATGGTGGTTTTCGTTTTTCTATCTCTCAAAATTTGTTCATCATCACTCACAGCTTTAGGCATGGTTATCACCCTGACATTAAGGACAAGCACTGATTCGTCCGAAATATTCAGAAACTTCTGGCATTACCGAAAGAGAAACACATAGACATTATACTTTTGGGACTATGCTTACACAGTTGTATTGGTATAAAATGTTCGAATAAACAGGCTATCTTTCAGTTTTACCATTTGAAGTGGTTTTGCGTTAGTCTATTCCAATTTAGAGTTCCTTATCACATAAGTTTCTCTTTGCTTTCCCCTTGGCCTCCTTATTTTTAGTTCTATTCACCCCTTCCCCAAAATGTTCTTTTTCTGTAGGGGATCTAAGGTGTCCTAAGTCCCTTCATTCAATAATTGTTACAATACTGTGCTGAAGTGTTTCTGGCTATTTTGACATTGAATTATTGATCCTTGGCTAAACTGCATAAATTCTTGAAAACTAGCACCACTAAGTTACTTCTAACATAAAAAGGTGGTAGAACTTAGTGATATGAGACAGTACATCTTATCTTCTACTTCTCATTCTGTAATAACTAAATGAGAAGAACTTTGACTAATTTGTGGAATATTCAGGAGTTGTACTCTTTCCTGGGGCTACTCTTCCCCTAAGAGTTATTCAGTCCAATTTTATAGCCGCTGTTGAGAGAGCATTGGGCCAAGTTGATGTTCCTTATACCATTGGTGTGGTAGGTAAACTCCTCATGCAGCTACTCATGTGATTTCTTCATGTTTGAGATTCTTTTTTGGTTTCTTCTACATTGTGTGTGTGTGATATGAATGTGTGCTCTGTCCAGATTCGAATTTACAGGGATCCCCATAATCTTAGGATAAAATTGGCAACAGTTGGGACGACTGCAGAGGTAGTACCTCTGAACTAATGTTCTATTTATATGCCTTGGTGGTAAAACATAATCCATTTTGTTGTTCATAAACATTATTATCTTTTGTTAGTGCAGAAATCAATGTATTATTTTATAATTTTTCTTTAGATGTTATCATTACACATGGGTTTGTAAAAGTTACTTTGGGGGTTCAATTTTAAAATTCCTAGGAGGCAAAATAAATGTACCTAAAATGATGTCATGGTAGACATGATGAAGTAGGGAATTCCTTTCCTTCAGTGCGTTGGTACAGATATATGTCTTTCAGATGCATGCTTGCAAAATCCTTCTCATGCAACTGAGGATGCTGCCATCTGCAGAGCTGAATTAGTTACTCTAATTCACCTTTGCATAAAGTTTTTATATATGAACTTTTGTTGTTTAATAGATCATGAAAAACTTACCAAAAATGCTATTAACAGAGTACTTCTTTAGTCCCCATCATTTCTGTCATCAATGTCTATTGGCTTACATTACTTGCTAAGCTGATACCTACAGATTCGACAATACCGGCGGCTAGAGGATGGTTCACTGAATGTGGTTACTCGTGGTCAACAGCGATTTCGCCTAAGACGCCATTGGATTGATGTTGATGGAGTGGTTAGAATTTTATCTTGTTTGCAGCTATTTTAGATTTTTTTTTTTTTCTCTGACATTAGCCATGTGAGCAGAAGCTGACTTTTTTTTTTTTTTTTTTGTGGGGGTTGTGTTGCTATTTCGCATTAGCCTTGTGGAGAGGTCCAAATTATCAACGAAGACCTACCTTTGAGAACACCAAGGGATGCTTTTGGCAGATTAGCACCATTAAGTAATCTTCCATCATGTTTGCTGGCTTCAAAGAATTCTCATGCTCAAATGCTTAGGTCCAAAACTGGAGAGACTGAATCAGAAGAAGATTCAGATGAAAGCTTTGAGAATGGGCTTTCACTAACAGAAAGAAGAATTCACCAATCTCTCACTAGTTCCAGTTATGAACATGAAATGACAGATGGATCTGCAAGCAGCGATGATGAATTCACATATGAGTCAGATCAGGAAGTTAGGTCTAATCCAAATGACCGAGACTCCATGAGAACATTGCTCTCTAATTCTGGGAAGGAAACTGAAATGGACTCAAGAATTGGGAACTGTTCCACTTCAGGAAAGCAATCCTACAAAGTAGAATTGTTTAGAAATTGTCGTAAAAATACAGATGCCTACCCATCACGTCGAATTTCTAGAGCATTCTGGCCCCATTGGGTATATCTTATGTTTGATTCCTATTGCCTTGCTCAAAGAGCAGCAGGTATAACTAGATATTTGTTGCATTTTTAAAATCTGTGTGTTACCGATATCATTATTACCAGCTGAAATAAGTCATTTACTTTTCCCCATGCATATATGAGCTACAATTTCCCAAAGCAAATTTGCTGAAACACATGTATAAATCTTAAGATCATAGATTTTGAGGTTCATCCTTGATGGAAACCAATCTATGCTTTTGTGCATATCTTACTTTGTTGTAGGATGATTTTTCAGTATTTGAAAAAAACTGAAAGTTACATATTGGATCTCTTTTTTTGCCATGTATACAGCTATTCCATTTTCCAGTTTCAATATTACTTGAATTTTAAGGTAGTCTGTTGATTAAAATCCTTTGGCATGTATTCTGATTTTATCATTGAGTCTATCAATTGGACGATTTCACTCTTTGATTAAATCCCAGACATGAGATTTTATGGAGTACTCGTCATTGTACTTCAAGTCAAGATACATGCATGATGTGTTAGTCATTAATCTGAAGACTCTCGAATAATCTAACGGTGGAGAATAACACAGTTCCTTTATCTTGGACGATTGATTGATTTGTCTTATATTGGCTTTGGAAAATGTTTCAAATGTTACCTAGGTCTATACATAGCATGTGATAAAGTTTGATTGTGATCATGAAATGAAACAGAAATATGCTTCTGTCTGGCAGCACTCAGTCCCACCTAAGCTGTTCCTGCAAGAGGAAGCTGTAGATATTTAGTCTTAGTCGCGCTAGGCGCCCCTTTGTTATCTTTCTTAATCATTTTTATTCTATTTGAGAAGCTATGATCTTGCATATAGAAATAGGATTAAATAATATAGAATGGTTTCATATCTGCCTTAGTTTGTTTACTGTGGAACGGTCTAAATATGTTCGTCTCAATAAAAGCTAACATTTCTATTTCTATTAATAATATGTAGATTTGTGGAAGCAGATAGTTGGGGCGCCAAACATGGATGGTCTTCTGAAGAAGCCTGATCACTTATCATTTCTTATTGCAAGTAAACTACCTGTGTCTGAATCAACAAGGCAAGAGCTTTTGGAGATTGATGGCATTTCATATAGATTGCGTCGGGAAATTGAATTGCTTGAGAGCATAAATCTTATTCGATGTAAAAATTGCCGGGTAACCATCACCTCACCAAAGCCCCATGCCTGGTTGTGCATAGACTATTGCTTTTGCTCTTTAAATATACAGATAGTGGCTAATTTTATATATATACTTCAATATTTGCAGACTATAATTGCAAGGCGAAGTGATATGTTGGTGATGTCTAGTGAAGGTCCCCTTGGTGCTTATGTGAATCCTGGGGGTTATGTGCATGAGATAATGACTCTCCTCAAAGCAAATGGACTAGCACTACAAGGACCAGCCGTCACAGAATTCAGTTGGTTTCCTGGGTACGTGTCAGTCCTTCGTTTCCTCTATGAACATATTAGCTTATTTTTCTCTAGATAAATGATGTGCATCAAGGGTCAAAATATAGTGTCGCAAAACTTACTACCAAGGGGAAAGCTTACTATATACATCATGTGGTGTTTATGACAACCTTGATGATTTTCAACCAAAGTTAACCACTTGCCAAGAATAAAATGTGGGAAAAGATGAAGGAAAGGAGGGAAGAAAAAAGAATGTGCAATTCTCTGCCCCAGTTTGCAGATCAAAGATTAGGTGGCTGATTATAGGGGGGACTGGAGTAATGGTTGTGAATTCGTTCTTGAGGCCTTCATGTTTGCACATATATGATGGTATTATTACTCTAAAGCACCTTTATTGCGGTTGTCTCATGAGAAGCTGAAATGCCAATTTTCTACTTTTGACAGTTATGCGTGGACAATCACGAACTGTGCCGCATGTGAGACCCAAATGGGATGGCTTTTTACAGCTACGAACAGGAAACTGAAACCTGGATCATTTTGGGGAATACGAAGTTCTCAGGTTGCAGAAGAAACGCGCTAAAGCCAATAATTTTAGTTTCATATGTGCTGAGTCGGTCCACTTAGATGTGAATTTATTCTGATATACTCCCCTCTCTCCAGCTATACATATGCAGTTGTGTATGATCTATAAGTATAATAATATGCTTGAAATTTAACGATTTACTTTTGTAAGAAGATTTGTAAATTTGGGCGACTCATTTGGTGGCTTGTGCATGTGAAGGGCATAGAGTACGAAACCTATCCTCCATTGACTTCCTGCTTGTTCTCTCCCCTTAAGATTTAAAGCTATGTTTAAATCTAATTTTTAATTATGACTAAAGGCTTTCTGCTCTCCCGTTACGGAGATGCATGCATGATCTCATTTTTGGGTAAAGCTAAATTACATTATCTTGTTATTCCACATGCAGTTACATATATGTATGTGTGTGTGTATATGCAGCTGGAACTATAGATATTCTTGTTTGGGATTAATGGATTGTGTTCCCAATTTTCTTTCACAATCCCCGGAACATAGACAGTCCATCTTTATGAAAATCAGATTTGTTGACTGATCTCGCATTATTATTGTATAATTACCTTTAACATTTACGTGTTGAAACTAAATCTTTGTATGAATGTCAGGACTTGTTCATATTATCATAATATTCTTCATGTCTAGCACACACAGAAAAAAGGGGAAAGAAAACTCGAATTTTTATTTATTAAATTTTCAAAGAATGGAGAGCTAATCGAAGTCGCCTGTAGAAGGGGGTTAAGGAATATGGGTCTTAAATTTAACAACATTGCCTAGAACTACATTACAATAAAGTAATTATAAATCAATTCTTAAAACGGAAACTCATGGAGATTGCGGGCGACTCTTCGATTCAGAAATTTCGACTCAACGGTAGCTGCGGTAGACTGGGCTGTACATGCAGCTCTCCGCGTATTTAACAAGATCCTTGGGTCGAGGTAGATGTGAAGCCAAACCTATGCAACAACCACAAACATACAAAGTCAAGAAAAGACCATTGGCCAGTCTTTGTGAACTTGATATACATATAGGATGACACTCACCAAGCTCATATGCCTTAGCTGCAACGTCAGCGGCAATGTGGGCTGATATCTTTCTGATATTGGTGAAAGGTGGGTAAATCAATCCCTTATCGAAGTTCTCTTGTGTTACTTGTGCAGCCAAAGCTTCAGCTGTTGCAAAAGACGTAATATTGATCAGTTAACTTTGCCCTTCTTCCATAATGTATAAAAACGAAAAAGATGCACTCACAAGCTGCCAAGAGCATCTCATCCCGTACACGAATTGCACCGGAGATGATTAAACCCAAACCGAAGCCAGGGAATATGTAAGCATTATTGGCCTGAATGACATCAGAGGAACAAGAAGTAAGCCACTAGTTTTGAGGAATATATGTTGAATAACCTTAATAATTAAATTGGCAACTGTAAAATGAAACCTGTCCAGGCACGAAAACTTTTCCTTCATATTCAACGGGGTCGAATGGGCTTCCACTAGCAAAAATTGCTCGACCCTGCAAATTGAAGCGGAATAATACATCAGGCAAGAGTTCCACGATGTTTCTTGAGCAGATATGATATATGAGGCATATAGGAAGTAATATGAAAGATAGAAAGAAAGGAAAAAATAGTTTACCTTACTCCATGTATAAGCTTCTTCTGCTGTGCACTCGGATTGTGAAGTTGGGTTGGAGAGAGCAAGAATCAGTGGTTTCTGCATACGATTCACATAAAATGATATATAGAATCTTCTGATTTAAGTAAAAAAAAAAATGTATAGATATTTTAAGAGGACGCGTTAAAGAACCTCATTCAAGGATGCCATGGCTTCAACCACTTCCTTTGTAAATGTCTTCCCTACTCCAGATGATCCTATTAAAACTGTTGGCTTGATTGCCTGAAGGAGTGTATTGTAAATATCATCTTTTGAACTAGATCGTCTATGACATCAAAAGCCAAATCAAAGACATTTAAATTACCTTGACAGCATCTAGAAGTCCCTTTACAGGTTCATGCTCATGAGCCCAAGGCTTTTTGAATTGCTGAAGTGATTCCATACGAGAGCTAACAATCAATCCCTGCAACATAGCATGCTTCTTTGTTATGACAGATCACGGCACAGGAAAGGAAATGTGCAAAGGAAGAAGCTAGTATTGGTCTTTGTTAGGCAAGCAAGCAAGCACCTTTGAATCTACAAGCCAAATCTTCTTGCGGGTCTCTTCCAAGGGAGCTTTTGTCTGGCCAAGAAAATAACATTTAGAAAGAAATCATGCAACTTTCGCTAAAGGAAGGAGTTCTACTTTTAGTACCTGCTTTGAAATCTCAAGAGCAATCAGCTCTGCTATACCAGTTCCAGCCTGCAAGAACCAAAAGTAAAAGTGAGAAAACAATGATCCAAGAATTTCAGTCAAACAATGATAATGAAGTTCCTACAGAAAAAGAGTGAAAGAGAATAGAGATAGAATCCTATATATAAATAAATGGATTCACGCATGGTCATATAATATAAATATAAATTATTCAAGAAAAAACACAAGCAAAATATAAAAGTTGATTAAGCTTTATCACTTTCACTTTGAACATTGTAACAGATACAAATAAGTCTGTGATGGCAATAGTTTAGTATTATGACCTCTCCAGCACCAAGGAACAAGAACTTGTGATCAGCCAATGTTCCCCCAACTAATTTAAGGGAAGCAAGCAAGCCTGCTAACACCACGGATGCAGTGCCCTGAATTAAACCAAATATAGTCAGAGTCAATAACTCACAAATTAAAACAGAAACGGTGAATAGCGTCACGAAGCTAATATCCTACCTGTATATCATCATTAAAGACGAGATGCGATTTGCTGTATTTTGCCAGCAGATCAAATGCATTATGATTTGCAAAATCTTCGAACTGAAATGAATAATGAGAAGTAAGATAAGCTATAGAAAAGAATCACGCCAAAAAGAAACTCGGTGTATACTGAATGTGATATATAACCTGGATTAAGACTTTCTCCCCATAGTTCTGCTTAGCTGCATGCATAAACTCTTCTAGAAGCTCCTCGTATTCCTAAGCCACAAGGAACAAAGCAATGTTAACAATATAGAAAATTCATGTTTCATTGTCCAAAAAATTGATTTTTGCATGTCTGTGTAAGAAAGAAGACGTATCATACCTTCCCTGTTGCCCGCTTATGTCTAAGCCCAATGTAGAATTCATTGTTCAGTAACTTCTCATTGTTTGTGCCAACATCAATGGTTATAGGCAAGCACTGCAAATAACAGTATAAGTACATAACGATTTATGAATAAGCAGAGGCAAGAAACCGCTAAAAGGAAGGACTGAGACAGAAAAGGAGAACAAAATTAAAGAAATAGACATGGGAAGTTTCTGAAGAAGGAAAAAAGTGAATGTGGAAGTCCTTACAGATGAAGGGCGAACACCTCCCAATGCTGTATACAGAGAAAGCTTTCCAACAGGGATCCCCATCCCCTAAAGTACATTAAAAAATGTGATGTCAACCAAGTTGGCTCTCATAATATAATGCAGAAATTTGAGAATATAGACCAAAGCTAGCTATAGTAACCTGGCAACCAAGATCTCCAAGTCCCAAAATACGCTCGCCATCTGTCACAACAATAACTTGAATGGTCTTTTCTGGCCAGTTTTTCAGCACTTCAAGGATCTTGCCCCTGAAGAACTCGAGAGCTCAGTATTGTTTTCTTTCTTAATGCGAAGCGAAAATGGGTACCAGAATGACAAGGAAAAACATACTTCTCTTTCAAGCTGATGTACAGACCCTGAGGGCGCCTAAAAATGCTTCCATATTTCTGGCAGGCTTCTCCAACTGTTGGGGTGTAAACAACAGGAAGCAGCTCCTCAACATTGTCGATCAAAAGCTTGTAAAACAGCCTTTCATTCCTCTCCTGTCAATACGAAAAAGTGAAGCCTGTGAGGAAAGTTCCCAAAGAGCCTCCTTATATGTTATTTTCTAAAGTTCCATAAGGATTGGAATCAACCAAGTTTGCAAGTCCATGAGTACCTGAAGATCCATCATGGCCATGTATCTATGCAGAGGAACCTCATACTGGCGAAGATTGTGCATCAACCTCTTTTCCTGAATACAAGAATGAAAACAAGGCAAAATCAGCTAAAATGAAAAACGTAATAGACCAAGAGCCCGCAGCATGTAATTTACTATGAAATAAGTAAATTCTCATCCAAGAGGAAGTGCAATCTAGGTAACCTGAAGCTCCTGTGTGAAGATAGCTGGCGGCAGAAGGCCACGCAAGTAATGAGCATCTCTTTCTTTCTCAGTGAAGGCAAGTCCTTTGTTGTAGCGTGGATCACGCAGCAAGGTGGAGCCACTGTTAACACAAAATATCACCACATCAACTCCATTCATAACAGCTCGAGCCTCAAATAAATGTCACAGAGAACAAGCAATGGATCATAAGGGATATTAAAGATTTTAAACAAGCTAATAAGGGCGAACATCATAGATTCTTTTATTATTTTTTTTATTATTAAAGATTGAGCAAAATGTTATGAAAATGTAAATTGATTCAGAATCAGATAGGAACATAGTTTTGAAGCAAGATCACAAAATCAAAATATAAAATAATCTGACAGCTTTTTCTGATCTACCAAGGTAACCAATCCCCATGCTTGGAATCATATTTGTCCTATGAAAGTCTCAAATTTGTGAGATCACGTGACCACTGAGGCCAAAACAGAAAAAAGAGAACAGATCCAAAAAGCAGTTTAGTGTAGATAGAGAAGAAAAGAACAAGGAAATTCTTCTGTCTTCTTTCACATGTCAGGGACTAGTAGTTAGCATAGAATATTGGTAAGTGAATTCTACATCAGACTTGTGGCTCACCTAGCAACTGAGAAACTCCATGGAGTGATAAGCTGGTCCTCGGTGGCACTATCCTCGCCATACTGGTCCTTAACACCCCCACCGTAACCGTAACCGGACTTATAATCCAGGCCATTCTCTGAAACGCTGCCGTTCCTCATCTCCTTCAGTGTGCTTGAGTTTGAGCTTGACATTAATGCAAAAAGCTTTGTCTCCTCTCCTCTACAACCTAAGATTACTCTCTGCAAGTAACCAAAACACAACTAAGTTATGGGCAAAAAGCAAAATTCTTGCTTGCAACCTCAGAGAAAAAAAAAAAAAAAAAGACCTTTTAGTTCTACGAGTTGCAGAAAACGAAACTCCCAGATTGTGGAAAAACAGAAGGCAAGCCAATGTTTGATTTGGCAGAAACCAAGAGAATCCTTTTATAAGCTGCCAGAGCCGAAAACGAAGTCTTATTAAATATTTGTTTTTTAGTTTTTCATAAAGAATAGTAGTTAATTTGAAAGGTTGACGTTAGAGTTTGATACAACGTGGAGGGAGAAGAAGGTGGAGTAGGAGGAGCACGTGTTCTGTTAAATTTATTAGCATAACAGGTAAATCAAATGAAACGGAAAAGAAGAATGCTTTGCTTGGATTCGTATTTGTGTGTAATAGTGAGACAATGATTTCGAAAGCAGTGTTTAAATCTAGTGAAGGTGCTTACCATTAACAGGGGCAGAATCCTGTGTCTGTTCAACGACCTCATAGCCAACCCAACAGCAGGAACGTGGAAACACGGCAGATTCTCCGCGTTTAATTTAATAATAGTCAATCTTGCACTTCTCACCGCTTTTTCTCTTTCTTTTTTTATTTTTATTTTTTAATAAAAATGGAAAGCGAGCAGAAAGGGAATGGGAAGGAGAGACCATTTGGGAAAAAAAGCTTTCCATTTAAACTTTTTTGTACGATTTATTTTTATTTTATTTTATTTATTTTGTACTTTTTTTTTTGAAAATTAATATTATTATTCTTTCAGCAAATAAATGAATTGAATCATTCAGTTACATCCATGATAATTATTGTACAAAACCATGAAAAATTATATATCCAATTAATTTATTGAGTGACAGAATAACTTTGTGTAAAATCATGGAATTTTGATGGGAAAGAATAATTGGGTTTTCAGGAATTAATTCATTGAAGACTACCAACCTAAGTGGCTAAGTGTGAAGTTAAAGGAAACCCATTTTCTTGGTTGTGAAGATACAATGCTTCCGATCCATGGGTATTGAATTAAGTTATGTTCAGATTTAAGATTTGATGACAATAAAGATGGCATTGCAGGATTTAGTTGAGTTATTGATAGGAAGGAATAATTTGATTATGTGAAAAGGTTGTAGCGTCTGATGTATTCAAAGGTTGCGGTTGAAATCAGCTGCTGTTCAAAATCTTTTATTTTTTTAATTATATTGTTAAATTCCTTTTTTTGTTTTTAATAGTAATAAAATAAAATGGCTGTGATGTGTGTCTGAAAAGTCAAGGTCTAGTTTTCTAGTAGCTAGGAGCACTCAATGGATGACTTTTACTTTGCTTTAAAACACAACAACTACAATTCGGTATATACGTAAAGTAAACTTACACGCGTATTTACAATTTGGTTCTCACTTCTTTCTTAACTCGTCAACCTTACAAAAGTGAAACATTTGACCAACTAATGCTCGTTACGTTTCCTACCAAAAATATCGATTTTCACTCAAATTAACTAACTCACATCTTGCCTGTGTAGGTTTCTAATAATACATGAGACAATGGGCCCCCGCCCATGCCCATGCAAATTTATTTATTATAATACGGATCTACCCACGCGGGTCACGCTTTTACATTGTTGGAATTTTTTTTTTTCTTGATATTAAATTAGTAGCAAAAAAATAAAAATAATATATATATATATATATATATATATATATAGCGATGCAAATTAATGTATCTTATTATTTGAAGGACTATGGGTGCGTTTGATACCAGTACTGTATAGCACAAGAAAAACACACAACACAAAGAGTTGAGGTACAGAATAATCTTTGTATTGTCCATTGTTTGTTGTTTAACGTACTAGACAAAAAAATTTATATTATTTTTGTCTAATTTATAGTAATACTTTATATTATTATTTTTAAAAAATATATAATATAATTTTAATATTTATAACAATTAAAGTAATTTATAAAAATATAAAATTTAAAAAAGCGTCGTCGGTTGCTGATCATTGTCGGTACCTTGCCAGTCACCTACAGTTGTGAATATCTCGCCGATTGATAACCGTTGTTAGAATTTACCGTTATTGATTTGATGAGCCAAGGTATAGAGAATTATAAATGGTTTGAGAGATAACAATGTTAAAATTTTTGTCCAGTACTCTGGACAAATTCTTGTCCTATGGTTTGGTGAGGGACAAAAATTCAAGGATTCGTCCGTACCATGGACAAGTTTTTGTCCAGTACTGTGGTCTTTTACAAATCAAACAAAGGACAAAAAATTTTGTATTGTCCAATCCTTTATTTTTTAGCAAATCAAACGGACCCTATATATAAAACACAAGTCCATAACATAAATAAAAGGATATTGTTCTCAAGAGACGAATCCAGCGTAATTATTTTATGAAATATTATATAATACCATTTCGTCACGGATCGAGGTGCATCTCGCATGGATATGGATCATCGCGTTTGTACAATTATTACAATAGAATAATAGCCTTGTTATCTAACCGTTAATGATATTGTTCCACGTGACTTAATGAAATATCAATTTATGTTCTTCTGTGGCCTGTTTTGTCTCGCAGTTTCTTTCTGGCCCAGTTTTTCATTCAAACAACGTTGGCCCAGATTGATCCTTGAATTACATTACAGTCTGGACTCACTAGGGCCATTTATTGTTGAACTGCTGACGTCACGAGCATCGCTATTGGCTCGGCTCTGTATGCCATTTGGGAACATAAACGAGGAAATTGGGATGCATTGCAAAGCAAACTGCAAATCGCGAAAAACGATCGAAGCAAGCGCTGAAATGAGCTAGCCAGTAGTCAAAAGGAAACAAGGAAGACCGGTTAGGGTTTCTATCCCAATCCCACTGGGTATGCAGACACTGAGATAGGCAGAAATTTCACTGTAAGAACCTAAATTCGTAAGCAAAAAGCGACGGAAACTTCATGGACCGTTTACGTCCTCGGAACAGACCACTCTTTTCTGGGTTTACAAATGCCGAGGTAAATGTGCTTCTTCTTCTTAGGCCTTCTTATGATTTTTCTCTTCATTCTCCCCGAACCGGATGATGATTGAGTATGAGCAACTAGGTTTTGGAAGAAGCGTGCGGGCAATGCGTTTATTGAATACTTTATTTCCTGTAAATTCTGAATACCAACTCACACAATATTTATCTCGGGTCTCTTAGTTCTACATACAATGTAGGCGACCCATCAGCAGCTTTTGTTTTGCAATGGTCGAATATAACTATAATTTTAAAACATACATAAAAGGAAGTGTTATTGCATTGATAATTAAAAGGAAATTTATATACAGAGACTCGTACTTCTAGTTGAGTTCATCAACTCTGACTGTTGAATTATCACTTTTGCTTAACTATTATACATTCATCTTATCCTTATGACATACGCCGGACATATGAAAATATTTCAAACTTTATAAGATAATAGAAATGCACGTTAATAACAGATCTTTGTTGACGACAGTAGCAATACTGCTTAGTTGTGTCTGATCGGTGTCGCTTAAATTATGAAAAGTTTCTTTCTTTACCACAAACACGAGAAAAGCAGCATCTTCTCTGAGGGCGGAGATTTTGCTAAATTCTAATTTCCTACTAATGCGATTACACGTTAGTTTTGGACCTGCTAATATCATTGATTATGAACTTGTGATGATAATAAAAGTGCAACGGCATTTGGATAACACCATGAATTTTGTTACGAAATGGGCTTCAATATCATGAGACTTCATGGTCATGATCTTCTTAGCATACAATCTGCTCTTAATTTGTATTTCTCTTGGTGATTTTGTTCTTGTCTCTTTTAGTGCGTTTAGAACAACATTTCAACCCATAATGAACTGACCTTCCTATGCCCTGCCAAACAGATTGAGAAAATGGAGAAAGTGCTGAGGGATTCAGGAGAGCAATCTTTGAACAGGGAATTTTGCCAAAGGATGGCAACAGGCTTTAAGTGAGTTTCATTCTGTATGTTCTTGTGGTTCAATTTTAATATTTTTTTTGGTTTCTTTTCTGGTTATAAATGAAAAGTTGTATGTTGTTATTGAGGAGTTCTCTTTGGCATATTATATCTCTGCAGCCGCTCATCTGGTCGTGCTGGTAAACCTGTCATAAAATGGATTGAGGTTATCACATTTTCTTATCTCATGTACTTCCTTTTCTTTTCTAAAAGATACCAGTACATTATGGTTCCAATACCATTATAGTTTTTTCTACCATTAAGGAATCGGTATGTCTTAATGTGACTTTTAATTTTTCTTTATTTTTTTGTTTCTAAAAAGTTATTCCTTTGTTTGGGGAGAATATTTTAGATACAAAATTGGTTCCAGAACAGGCTACAGAACTCACCAAAAGTTGGCTCTGAAAATAAGGAAGGTGAGAGTTCTTTTATGCATAAAGTTACTTTGGTACTTGTTACAGTTAATCTACTTTGGCAGTTCTGTTTCAAATGTTTTTCATTTCATTCACATGCTGTTTTTTTGTTTGTTAATAGTAAAATGTTGCATAATGAAGTTGTGATGAACTGGCTTTCATTTTTTATCACCAAAAACAGTGGGAATTTAGTTAACCTGTAATTGATAGTATCAAACGAGCTCATATTGTCCAGATTGTTTCTGAATTTTTGCTTAATAATAGGAGAAATTATTCGAGACTCATCAGAGTTGGAATTTGAGGCAAGATCATCAAAAGATGGAGCATGGTGAGTACATACACTCTTAGCTTGTACTCTTTGGGTAATTCATTAATGCTGGAGGCATGTACTGAAGTATTTTTCTCTTAATCTCCTGCTGAAGATTTTGATCAAGGATTTTTTCTGAAGCATTTAAGGGAAGTATTGATGCATTCTGAATGTTGTAACCAGACATCTGCATGGAGATATTCTGAATGTGATATAGCATATTACCCAATGTATCCACTCATTTCGACTGAAAGGTTGCATGGATTATGGTTCAGTTCTAATACTGTAACTCACTAATTCATCCACTTGCTTCTCATCACATAATTATATAAATGAGGGAGACAGAGAAGGGCTACACCACTGTCACCGGTTCCCACATTATTTATAAACTTCACTGCTGTTGGGATGTCTACTCTGTTGTGCAAATAATATCTGCAAAAGAGTTTCTTTAATTGGCATCTCTTGTTTCCTCATCTTCTACCTCTAGTTAGGTTCCTTTCCTACATTTCATAAGGTGGCTTTTCTATGTACTACACTCAAAATTTGCTTTTATGAGCTATATTGATAACAGCCGCTATGCATAAAGACTACATTGCCATGTATTACACGTTCTGAATCTAACGATATTTTCTGTAGGTATGATGTTGAGATGTTCCTTGCTCACAGATTTCTTAGCACAGGCGAAGCTGTAAGTTTCAATTATCATAGTATCTATGTTTTGTAGCAAACTGATAGAAGACTTCGAGGATTATTGGACTGCATGCATTGTCCTTATAAAAAGATGTGGGAACTCAGATGCAGTTTTGCCCTTGTTAAAGGAAGTCCGTGTCAGATTTGTCGGATTTGGAGCCGAGGAAGATGAGTGGGTCAATATAAAAAATGCAGTCAGAGAACGTTCAGTCCCTGTGGAACATACAGAATGTTCCAAACTGAAAGTTGGAGACCTTGTCCTATGCTTCCAGGTAATTCGGGCAAGACCTGCTTGGTATTAGTGTTGTCTGCTTTTGTTTTTCACCAGGCAATTTCAAGTGGATGTTAATTTACAGGAGAGGAGAGATCAAGCTATCTTCTATGATGCTCACGTTGTAGAGATCAACAGGAAGATACATGATATCAGAGGCTGCAGGTGCCTCTTCATAATCCGGTATAACCACGACAACAGTGAGGTTGGTATTATTTATGCATTTGCTTCTGTTAAGTGGAATCAGATAATTTGTCATAGACTGTTTAAGATAATCCATGCTTTCTAAACGTGAAATATTTTCCCAGGAAAAAGTTCGCTTGAGGAGACTTTGTTGGAGACCGAATCGCTAGGCGTATAAGCTGTGAATTAAATTTTGCCCACTTCTTGGATGATCTCTCTAGATTGCCTGCCTTTTGGTTGGCCCTCTTATCTCCAGGACAATTCAATTTATACAATCTGAATAGCTGAAACAGTTCCTCTGAGTAATGTGAAAATCATGAGTAGGAAAAGCGAATTTCAAACTGGTGCAAGCACATTTTGACGCAATTTTATCTTGTAAAATGTTTTGCTCTTCATTGACGCAAACCAAATGAAATTGGACATCGTCGGTCATTGACGAGAATTGCATTGCAAATCGTTTAAACTTTATTGGGGATCAAATTTGAACAAAATAATTAACGAGAAGAAAGCATCCAGGCATATTAATAATAGAACCATGATCATATGAGCTGAAATTCTAAATCCGTAGATTGCAAGAGAAAATGGATCGCTCTCGTATCATTTATCAAGATCATGGTCTATTACAGAAAATATTACAGCGAGACCTGGAACTCTCGAACGGAACCCTCTTGGGTCATCTAATCATGTGTACCTGAAATGAATTGGCAAAAATTAGATATACAACTTGGAAGAGACCAAGGAAGGGGGCGGTGGGGTCAGTCGAGTTGGATCCTCAAATTCGGACACAATATAAATAACACCATTGAGTACGACGAACATCAACAAACAGCTTCATATTTCATCAAGCGTCATTCATCACGACTTTGAATTAGCATGTCAATCTGCAAGTTACCACAGCCACAAGCTTATGAAATATCTTTAGAATCTTATGTCAATAGAACAGGAATTGAGTTACGTGAATACCCCATAATGAAGATACTACCAAAATATCAGAAGACGGAATTGAGAATTCGGCGCCATGGCCAAAATGACACATTACGGATATATAATATCTCTAAATCAAAGCTGTAACATTAAATACCTGCTTCTGATGTCCAAAGAAACTCTCGGGTTTGTACACAACTTCTGCTTCAGATGTCCGAATAAAAGATAGCCATTAGTTGATAATTCACAGGTAAAACAGATTGTGATCCTGGTTGAGATTCCAAGATAGCCAACTTCTCAGAATCAAAAGAGCAGCTTGCCATGCTTGAGGGTAGAAAAATAATCAAACCAAATAGGCACCTAGTCATGTAGAATGAATGGCCAACGGCCAATGCAGGATTCGGCTAATGGAAAAGTTCTATAAATGTCTAAGTTATATAGGCTGCAAATACATGGATATAGTATGCAACCACGTGAGAGAACTACTGTCCTTAAACAACCAAAAGTGAAATTAGTGGATGGATTCATGCAGATACCATGACCTTACAAATTTAAACACACAGATGATTAACAGATTGACATTGGAAAACTATAACTTTCAAAAACATATACTAGTTTTACACATCATAACACAAAGAAAATATCAAGATAATTCAGGAAGTTGAACGTAGACCTTCCTATCCTCTATTTTCAATCCAGCTAATGCCATTTGCATCTCAAGAGATGAACCCAGAAAACATATACAATGAGATGTAACTAGCCGTAGAAGGCAATAATACTAATATTGTAATAACAATAGATAAGTAATTACAAACCGCTGCCAAAGTATACAGTTGCTCCTGTAAGGTCAAACTCAGACATCGCGAAGGCCATAAGTAGCTAAAAGTTCGAAGGGATAAATAGGACCTAAGAACAGGGCTGCACACAGCCACGGATGTCCAGTTTCCACTGGAAAATCACAGTTGCGCGATTGCAAAATACCATCAATAAACAAAACCTAACCTGTGCACATGCCTTCAACACAGCATCATTGTTTGAATCTATACAAAAGTGACCTATTTTTCCTTAGAAGCATTTTGACACAGTTGACATACAGTGCACAGGTATTGTATCAAATGATATGTGATGGCGACCATAAAGAAAGGTTTAGCATACATCAATGCTGAACTGCATTGTTCAGAAAATGTCCAAACAGCAGGTCATCAGTTCCCAAGCGGCAGAAGTCAGGGCAAGCAGGATCGTGCAAGTAAGAAGTCAGATCAATGTCAGCTGTAATCCAACAAACTTCAGCAGCTCATGAAACTGTTCTCCCATAACAAATAGAAGCAATATAAAGGTTTTTAGCCCATTTTTCCTGTAAAACAACATACCAAAATATAAGCATTTTAGATCGTCCAATGACTGAATATGGAAAAATAATTGCAGTAACCACCTTCACATGAGTACTGGGGAAAGCAGAGGTACGCAGTGTCTCTTGAGTTTCATCAGCAGGTTTTCTTCTTGGGACACTGAGAACAAAAGCAGCTTGGTCCCAGGTCGCAGCAGTCGATGTGATACGGTAACCACTATCCCACCTTCGATGAATACCTTCACTGGGATACAAAAAATCAAGCTCCACAACCTGGTCAGAAAATCCGGCTCCACGAGACATAACAATTGCCCATCTACTTCCAGCGGTGGCCATGGCAGTGACATAAAACCCTTCTCTCCATTTTTTATTGATCCACTTGAATGGAAATGAATCACTTACTTTATATGACTGCTGTAAGTACTGTGTCCCTGGGAGCAACAAACCAACAATATAAGTGAGACAACAAATTAAACAATAATAACACTGTGGTTAGCGATGCATGTAGCACTTGCCTTCATCAAGCTGCGACAATAACTCTTGCCATTCAGAATGCATAGAGCCTCAATATAAAGGATACCCAAACATACCTTTAGACATAACAACCAAAGAGCTCCCATTATTAGCTCCTGCTATGGCACTGATGTAGTAATTCTTTTCCCACTGTTCCATTATCCATTCCTAAAATGATAACACACAGAATTATTTTGTCAACTCGTATGAAGCTTGAAAGAAAGTAGAAAGTCCTGTTGTCAATAACATGATAAATATCTCAAATTTGCAATAAACTGCTATCTTCAACCAAAGTGAAATCCACTAACCTTGTGAAGAAAGTGCGATGAGAGTTCATAAACTTGAGCAGTGAAACCAGTGCCAGCATCCATTATAAGTGCCCAAAGATTGGAACAAGAAGCCACACTGCTGATGAATAACCCATCTTCATTTCCTTTCTCAATGTGCTGAGACAGACGCACATCTGCAACATTGTAATGATACCTATACCAGAAAATGAAACCTCAAACTCTGTTCAACTAAACATGAACTTCAAGAGCTTATTTAACTTGGGGGGAGGGAGAACCTTTGTTTCATTGGTCGGCGGGCATTATAAATACTAATCCACTGTGTTGCTGGCATTCCCATTCTAATCTTCTTCTTTGGTTGTTCATCATCCTCCTCTTCCATGGTCAATCTTCCTCTCTTATGCCCAACCTGACATATAAGCTTGAAATATGAAAAGGACAGTAGAAGTCAGAAACTTGGTAAGGATAAGTGTTAAACTGAAGACTGTTAAAGCAAGATTAGCATTAAGAACCTTTTGAGCACCCTCTGTATTAATCGGTCTGATGTCTGGATTTGGACCAACAATTCCATCAAAAAGGGATATATACTTGGCATAATTTGGTTCTTCATCAAACTTCAAATTTACCACATATTCAACAAATTGTCGGAAAGGTTGAGGACAGAAGCAGCACAAAGTTTCAGGGGAAGTCGCCATCTTTTTCTTGCAGACAAGAAATCCTTTATTTTCTCCCTGCAACAAACAACTTATCAGAACAACATACTAAATTGATAACCAACTGAAAGTGAATCAATTTCAGACAATGACAACCTGGTATCCTTGCCAGGGTAACCGGCCACGGAGAAGGAAGACAAGTGTGTAAGCCAGAGATTCCAAGTCGTCTCTCCTGCTACCTGTTCTACCAAGATGAGCATGTACACTAGCATAACGTACTGTCCCCCTGTAGCAATAATTGAACATCCACCGTCATACAGAAATTCATTCAAAGTTCATTAAGGATATGAAAAGGCTAACAGAATAAACAAGATATTACCTAAATACATCAGGACGTTGATCGTACTCAACATGAAGGCCAGTTGAATTATCACGCCAGCGTGTGGCTGTATAGAAAGGGGCAAATACAAGTGATTAGAAAGCAAAGATATTTTCATTGGCAATAGACATAAAATAAGCTCCCGGGATAAGATGGTATGTTACCTAATCCAAGGTCAACAAGAAACAGCTTCTTCTCATCAGCAGTTCCAGGAGGACCAAGCAAGAAGTTCTCAGGTTTTACATCACCATGCACGTATCTGCAATATGGATAACCACATGACAACAAATTCTAAAGGGTCATTATAAAAAAAACGAAGTACCTATGAAGCATCCAATCTGCTCAAGAAAAGTGAACTCATTCATATCAAGCACAAGTTATAAACAGAATCAAGAAAATGAGTATCACCCTCTAGAATGCATCTTCTCCAATATGGAGATTGCTTCAATAGCGATACATGCTACCATTTCTATAGACATCCTGAAGTGCAAAAAAAAGGGTAAAAGGTCAGAGTCCGATTCTCACAACAACATTTTTTAAAAAAAATTAAGATACAATATTTTACTATAATTTCAGAGGGCTACTTACGAATGTGAGTTGTTGTTCCACACATAGAACAACATTTTTTAAAAAAAATTAAGATACAATATTTTACTATAATTTCAGAGGGCTACTTACGAATGTGAGTTGTTGTTCCACACATCCCATAGACTAGGGCCGAGCATATCCATGACCTGCATGGAATATCAAGTTACTAACACATTCAAAGACAATTACATCCCCTTGTCCTTTTATTAAAGGAAATTTGGACCGCGTACCATGACATAGTAGTCACCTTGCCGGCCCTTGTAATGAACTCGCGGAACACCATGACTCCCACCAAGAGCACTGTAAAAGTAATGGAGATGTTATAATAAGAAACACAACTAAAGTAAAACCTCAGCCAAAACCTAAAAGAGACACTGGCAACTTACTTGTAAACCTGCCACTCATTCGGCGGTCCATAATTACACCCTTTACTGCTTCTGTGTTCGAATTTTAAGGCCACCTACAATAGGAAGTAGTGACAAATATGTAAATATTTAAGAGTCCAACAAAAGAAAGTAAAAACTCGTATACCACATGATAATAATGGCATATACTTCTACAGCCCCTGCGCCAGTTCGTTCATTCAAATTTGTAGCTCCAACTCGCCGACCAACATAAACCTGTCCGAATCCACCTTTCCCCAGCTTTCTGTCAATTCTGTAAACTGGTGAACCACCCACCTGGACCTGTTATATTGAGAAACCAAACAATGTAAACAATTCTCCGACATAAAAAACATAACTGATAATAACAATATGCCATAAGTACAATCTGTGGATATCAGAGGCAACTTAATGTCGAGATTAAAAGTTTTCAATTTCCCAAAGAGAAAGATGTTAATCCGAATTGCAATGCTAACCATGCCACCTATGTACTAGAGCCACTCGCCTACGAACTAACTATACCACTTTCTCACATTTTGTTCTCTCCAAAATTTAGAGGTGCAGCCAATGAAGATGCTTTACTTCATTTTTTTTCTTGCAAGTACATTAGAAATGTGTCAGTAAGAAACTCGGATACGGAAGCTCAAGAAGAAACAAAGAAACTGCCTTTTAGACTCGGGTAAGTCATGATGAGCTCCACAGACATTTAAACCTATAACCCATGCAAGTTATATCAGCTTACAAATAAGAAATAAAAGTAAATTTAGTTTTCCAAGTGTTATGACACCCAAGAGAAAAATAAGTAAAACAAGTATAAAATGATGACATCATAACCACCTTCTCAGGAAGAGGAGCAGTGCTGCCCTCATCTTCGGCTACCGGGGCCTTATCGGCGCTTCGGTCACCACTGTCGTACTCATCCATGGCTTTCTCCCCAACTTCCTCCCTCAAAACCCTAAGGGATGCCTCTGGTGGTTGGTCTTCTCTATCTTCTTTCTTGTCTTTGAAGGTCCTCGTTTCAGGAACCGTACCGAAGCCCTTATTCAGAATACGATTGGTTTCATCAACTCCGATGGTGTTCTTCTGCTTCCGAATCCTCCTATTTTGCGAGGTTCTTCTCCTCTGCCGAGTTCTCACCGCCGGTCTATCAACTTGGTGTCCTGGCGGATGCTGTTGGCTAATCGGGTTCGGGTTTGGGTTATCTAATGCCCGGTTTCTGCGTGCTCTGCTACGCAGTTCAGGCATCGTAAGGCTGTTGGTCCATGAAGAGGGAGAACCCTATGTGAAGATTCATGAAGGTTCCAGAATCATCAGCGGAATAATCTACCACTGCAGATAAAGTAAAATGGTCACAAGCAGAGAGAGAGACTCGAGGGAATGGACCAGTGATAGATAAATAGACGATCAAGAAAAAATTAGGGTTCGACGAGAGGGAATTTTAGAGATTTGTGGAGGGAAATGAAAAGCAATGAATTCTAGATTTCTAGTACAGAGAGAAAGGCCAAGACAAGAGAGAGACATAGATAGAAAGAGAGAAGCAATACTTCGTTCGTTTTTTTTTTTTTTCAATTTTTTTTTTTTTTATATATATATGTTCAAATTTCTTTGTCGGATTCATTAGTATGGGTTTTCGTTCATTTTAATTTTTTTCCCTTTTTTTTTTGTCATTTGTCTGGTTGCATGAGGATGCTCCGGTTATCCATTTTGACGACGGGGTGCATCCGGTCCAATTCAATTTGAAACCGGGTTTTCAGAAACTTCTATGACCCAAGAACAGATAATAATGTCTGTTCTGTTTTTTTCTAAATGGTATTAATATCTCTTTGTGATTAGATAAGTACTGTTAAAGTTTTATTTGAAAATATATGAGACTGAAAATTTAAATTTTGAAAATATGTATAATAATAATTCTTATTAAATTCAATATAAAATTTATCAAAGCAAGTATCAGTAAAAATGTTTTGAAGACAAAATCCTGTTATTACGTCACTGTAAAATATTTTGGGTGACACTCTGTCGAAGCCCATGATCCAAGTGCAAGCGGGCTAATCGATTATTGGGTTTTAACCAGACGAGGGATACAATGGCAATGAGCCCAGATTCGCAGTACTCCTCAGTGTTTCCAGTTTATTCGCTAGCTGCATTGCAGCATGATTGTTTTGTCTGATAAATTAAAGCAGCAGCACTCAACTACATCATCATTTACCCTTTCCAGCCGATGATTGAGTTTGGGCTGCTAAAAGTAAAAGGTCCTACGGTTTAACTTTAAAAATATATTCAATGACCTTTTTTCTTTACACCCCCATTCAACATCTGCTCCGCTCTGCATAAGGGTTTCGTTAAAACAAGCTAATGCCATTTTAATTGTTCAATATTACATAATGCATACAGAGTAAGTAATACATTAGCAGTCATAAGGGCGGTGGTGGAGAAAAGCTACCTAATTCTAGTACCAGTAATTTTAAAGTACTTCGTATTCATATTAATCTACAGCGCCTTTCCTTGTTCTCGTTATGATCGGTCGCCACATGGACACGTCAGCAATAGTGATCCAGCCATTTCTGCAACCTCAGCTCTCTATAAAACTTTTCTATGAACTCCTCGGCTGCCTCGTCCACCCGGTACTCCTTCTGCCCTGCGTCGTCGTTTAACGTGGAACCGGACCCTGTCACCTTCCTCCGCGTTGACATTGGACTACACTGACTGGTGTGATTGTCCGAAGCCGAACTCACGCCGACCAACGCCGAAGCTCTAATGTCATCGCCGCGACACAGTTTAACGTTGACATTGATCCTGTGTCCGCATGCTTTTGTTTCGCTTTCGCGTCGTCCAGGTCGAGGGGAGTTAGTGTTACTGCTATGGCTGTGCCTATTATACATAGGAGAGTTTAACACCCTCCGCTTGCGCACGTGGGAGAGAGCCTGAGATGGGCGGGGTGGACTCCCGCTGCAGCTGAACTGGTACTCCATAGCCATAGGGGAAACGAAGGACGTGTGCGCGTCGCGTGATCGGCACGTCAATGCTTCGTGGTGGCGCTCCATCACGTTATTCAGCGACTTCCCTAGGTTCTTCCCTCGTTTCATCATGACGTTCACGTCATGCACCACCTTGCTTTTAGATACGCCGTTTTGTAAGACGAAGCCAATCAAACGCGCCGTTTTACATACCTTCTCGGCCACCACGGGCGGCAGGCTAGGGTCCATGCACGTTATATCTGCAACATGAGCTGGAAGCAGCTGGGCAAAGCGTGTGTCTTTGTGGGTTTTCATGAGTTAATGCGGAACAATTGACTAGAGTGGTCCAAGAACCAAGTAATGGAATTTGTGAAGGGGGTTGGTTTGGGCTAGGGGAAGAGAAATTTAAAGCAAACAAAAAGGTAGCTAGGGGATAAGGGTGCCAGAGAATTAAGGAGTTAGACGTTGTCGTTGAATCGTGTGATAGTGAGTCTTAATCATGACACTTTTATTGGGCATGTCCTTTCTTTTTCCCTTGCTTTCCTTGTAATTGGAGGCTCTTTTCTTATTATATAATACACTTAGTCATATTCTTTTTTCCTTTAATTTCCCTCTTTTGTATTTTAATATAATCGTGATAGCGAGTCCCTGCCTTGGCACCAAAGTGTATCAGATAGAATGACTCCTCATCAACTAATTTTAAGGGTTTGTTTAATTTATTAAAAATAAGAGATTGGACAGCACAAAATTTTTTATCCTTTATTTAATTTTTTAAAATATTATAGTATTGGATAAAAGTTTATTCATGGTACTGAACAAATCCTTAAAATTTTGTTACTCATCAAGCCATGGGACAAGGATTTGTCTAGAGTACTAGACAAAAATTTTAACTTTGTTATCTCTCAAACTATTTTACAATCCTCTATACCTTGGCTCATTAAATCAATAGCAGTAAGTCTTAATAACAGTTATCAACCGGCGAGATATTGACAACCGTTAGTGACCGGCAAGGTACCTACAATTGTCAGCGACGACAACGTTTTTTTTAAATTTTAAATTTTTATAAATTACTTTAATTTTTATAAAATATTAAAATCTTATTATATATTTTTTAAAAAATAATAATACAAAATATTACTGTAAATTAGACACAAATAGTATAAAGTTTTGTGTTCAATACATTAAATAACAAACAATAAACAATACAAAAAGTTATACTGTACCTCAACTCCGTACGCTATACTATTTTACTTGTGTTGTTCAATATTAATATCAAACGCACCCTAATAGAAATTTACAAGTAGAATCACTGGAACGACGTAGCACCAAACCATACCAGGTGGCTGTTTAGTGGCCTCTGAGGATCGAAGACCCCTCAGCTCGTCGTTTATCAGATCTGGGTCCGGGTTCTGTGTGGTTGTTAATGAATATATACCGCAAGTGTTGCAGCCTACTAGCTAGAGAGAGATTCATTTTACTTTATTTGTATAACGGATATGTACTGAGAATTCAAAAGAAACAGTGGGAGGGGACTCCAAATGACAACTTTAGTTAGGTATAAGTTTTCCTTTGGTCATTCAGTACACTACCCATTTATTTAATCTCCAAACTTTGGATATAAAAAAGAAGTACCCTCAATACATTTATCAAGCACTTGGTTTATTTTATTTCACCCTGGCCTACGGTCATGATGACAGTATCAACTATCAGAATCCAATGTAGCTTTAATTTAGTCGGTGGTTGATTAATTAATTAAGCATCAAAGTCTCGTATACGGTGGAAAAATGAATTATTAATATCAGAAAGCGTTTTAATTGTAGTTATCGAAAATGGGCAATCTAAAGATTTTGTTTTTTCAGATTCCCATCACCGCTTTGTGCGTCAGAGAACAGCCAAAGTTCATTATTGAAACGTAAAATCAATTAATTAATTGTCACATAATGTATGCATTACGTTTTAAAATATTTATTTATGTTAGGATCGGCTATTGTGACTGATATGTTTGTTTTCCAAAATAGTGATGCTTTTGTTTCTGTCTTGCAAAGATATTAAGGTCATCCTTATCTCTTATATATCTGCAGGACCATGAATTTGAGTGTTCAGAATCGTTTTGAACCATATAATAAACATGCATGTGAATTCCGTAGTAACATAATATTCTCACATTTTTGACAAGCTAGCTAGGTTCATACTAATATAACGAATAATTCCTCAATTATTTGATGAGGTTGAGGTTGCCGTTGTTAGCGTTTTTTACTTTTCTACTTAAAGATCTGTGAATGCGATGCTCATGATCAGAGGACATTAAAGCCATCAGACATCAACGATGCCATGTTATTTTCAGGTAGCTGGGAAGTCGTGATTTCATTTCATATTCGTACGTTCTCAGTTGTCCACCAATATGCTCTAATTACCCTCTAATTAATATTGCATCAACGTCAATTGAGAGAAGACATTGGCAAAACTACAAAACCTTGAATTTTATTGGAAATGAATTTTGATCCCAAATTAACCATGTGCAAAATGTACCTAAAAACAGGGAAAAGAAAGGGATAGTAGTGATAGAAAATGAAAACAACGAATGCGTATTGTATTCTTTCTATTCTTTAACTACACCATATATTAAATTAGAGAATTAGAGTGACTTAGGTCAGTTCTCTAAAATTGAAGGACTGAGTTGATGATATTTCTGGTAGACTGCGCACGTAGTTTAAGGCGATTAACTTGATATATTTTCATTTAAGCCTAAATGCAGTAGTTGGAAGTAGTTTAGATCTAATTAATAATTAATTTAAAGCTAGTCTACTGATGCAATAATATTGAAAATTCGACATACGTGGATCCTGTTGACCTCTGTCTAACTCGTTACTAGAAGTGATATATGGTGCAAGAAAGCATTTCAAGGTCAAGTTTTCACCATCCATGCTAACTAGGGTTTCCCCAGGCTAAGCTCGGAGAGCTACAGTCAAACTCTTCCTAGATAAAGGAGAAGAGAGAAGAAGAGGCCGTCACAAACGAAGCAATGGCTTCTGTTTGGTGAATGATGAAATATGTGGGCGTCCATTATTGTTTCGTTTCATCAAAGTAGAGATTAATTTACGCCAAAGCAACTGTGAATCACTTAGTAGTTTGTAAAATTTGCAATGAATCAACTCTTTGTTTTTCATGTTATTGGTTAATTTGTAATAGTGATCCCTAGCTAGGGGATGGGATGCTTTTAAAAGTCAAACATATGACATGATTACATACCATTATCAATTAACGGATCCAATTTTCTATTAGACGTGAGAATAGTTCCTTAATTTTTATTATTATCTTTTGCCTGATAAATTAAGTTCAGAATCATAACTTTACATTTCATATCTACGTGGAAAGAATTGGGATCACTTTTTGCCAAAATTTAGGGTCACTGTGCACCTGAATTATAGGAAAAGAAAATAGCTAGCTTGTAGATATTTTGGATAATTCAGAGCGATTCAATGTCTCTAGCTCCCGTTTCTATTCTATTCCCACAATCCACACGGACTTCTAGTTATGCATATGCACATCATCTAACAATCTATTTCCCACAAAAGGAAAAACATCTTCTGTTTTTATTTCTTATCTCACTTCATCAAATAAAATTATAAAAATAATATTATAAATATAAGATAAATTTGTAAGCTAATTAAAATACAACTGGACATAGAGTAAGACCTACAATGTGTGAACTCCACACAGAGATGTGTGAAAAGAAATAATTGATTGTTAGATTACATATATAGATATGGACATGGATCACGGATGTATATTTCCCTAGAAAGTGATTTCCAAAAATTATAATTAATTTGAATATCTAATGTATATGTTAGTTGGATGCCATTGGAACCTAGATTGATTAGTGTTTCTTCGTCTCCTTAATTTATTAATTAATTCTCGTGTTCCTTTTTCTCTGTAAGATGGAGCAAGATGCGCAGCCTAAATGGGAAGGGAAGGTTTCGGCTGAGCTTAGAAAAGCCACAGTGGATCAGATATGGCTGCTTTTGAAGGACTTCTTCAACATTCACAAATGGTTTCCTAACCTGTCCACTTGTTACGGCGTCCATGGCTCCAATGGTGAGCTCGGTTGCATACGATACGGTGCCGGATTTGCCATCCCATCAGACAGCACCGGAAACTGGGCCAAAGAGAGATTGATAGCCATTGATCATGTTGACCGAAGTCTAACCTATGAAATGGTTGACTGCAATATTGGGTTCGAGTCTTACAAGGCAACGATGAAGGTGGTGCCAGGAGTAGGAGTTAATGACCAGGGTGGATGCACAATTCACTGGTTCTTCACCGTTGATCCAGTGGAAGGATGGACACTGGATGACATGGTGAACCAGTATCAAGTGTCCCTCCAAATCATGGCTAACAATATGGAGGACGAAATTGCAAATTCAGTGGATCCAGGTAGCTAGTTCGTAATTTTGACATTAATTGTCATGCTCTTTGAGATCACAGATTTCAATCCAGAGTGAAAATATATAATAATAAAGCTCATTATTGAAATGTAAAATAAAATAATTAACAGTCATGTGATATATGCATTATGTTTTAAAATAATCATGTAGCCATGGATCAGCCATATATTGTGACTGATATGTTTGTTTTCTAAAGCTATATATTAAGGCCATCCTTATCTGTAATCTGCAGAATCATGAATATGATCGTTCAGAATCATTTTGAACCATATAATATAATATACATGCATGTGAATTCCGTGGTAATATAATGAATAATTCATCGATGTTGCCATTGTTAGTGGTTTAATTTAATTTACTTTTCTACTTAAAAGCCTGTTTGCGTGAGGCTGATAAAAGGAAATGAGAGCCATTAGATATTTGACGATGCCATGTTATTTTAAGTTAGCTGGGAAATATCAACGTCAAATAATACTAGAGAGAAGGCATTGGCAAAACTATATATAAAACACTTGAATGTTGTATGTGGTAATATTAGAAATAAAGTATCAGTACAGTTTTGATTGGGTTATCACTGATTCTTTTGTTTGATACTGAATTCGAATCTTTTAAGATTATGAATTGAAATTTTTACATATATTTTTTTTCTCTCTTAATTATGACAAAAAAAATATTGAAAATGAACTTTGATCCCACAAAGTCACCATGTGCAAAATGTACCTAAAAACAGGGAAAAGAAAGGGATAGTAGAAGAAAATGAAAACAATGAGGGCGCGACGTAAGTATTATCCGGGCCTCCATTGTTTTGTTTCATCAAAGTGGAAATTCGTTCCCCGACATATATAGCAACAGCTAGGCGTGCAGCCGTGAATCGCTTTTACTTTTTAGTCTGCAAACTTTGCAGTGAATCATCGTTTATTACGTTTTAATTTCATGTTCTTGGTTAATTTGTAAAATTTGAATTACGATATTGATCCCCATGGCCACGGTTAAAGCTTTTAAAAGTCAAACATATGATATGATTACCATATAATGATCAATTAATGGATCGAATCTTCTATTGGATATACTCTAATCAACTGTAACGCGAGCCGTCTGATTTATATACATATGCACAGTGAATATATTTGTATATAAATCTAATAACTAACAGTTAATTACATGCTGCAGTCACATCTCCGTTAGACAACTACAGATCATGGCTGTCGATTCCCCAGAAAGAGATTCCCAACAATTATAATTAGTTTGAATATAAATCCAATAATGTAATGTAAAATATGTATCTGTTGGATGCCATTGAAACCTACCCATGTGCTTTTTCGCTGTTACTTCATCTCCTTTTTATATTTATTTTATTGTCTCTATAGTTGAGTCTTTGAATTTGGAGTGTTCCCTTTCTCTGTAAAATGGAGCAAGACAAGCAGCAAAGATGGGAAGGCAAGGTTTCAGCTCAGCTTAGAAATGCCACAGCGGATCAGATATGGCTGCTTCTCAAGGACTTCTTCAACTTTCACAAATGGTTTCCTAGCCTATCAACTTGTTACGGCGTTCACGGTTGTAACGGCGAGCCCGGTTGCATACGGTACTGTGCAGGCTTTTCTATCTCGTCCCACGGTAGTGAAAAGTCTGTGAGCTGGTCAAAGGAGAGATTAGTAGCCATTGATCACGTTGACCGAAGTTTAAGCTACGAAATCACTGACTGCAATATTGGGTTCAAGTCTTACAAGTCAACGATCAAGGTCGTCCCAGGAGTTAATGGTGGCGATGGCCAGGGCGGATGCGTCATTCACTGGTTCTTCACTGTTGACCCGGTGGAAGGTTGGGCACTGGAAGATTTGGCGAATAAGTATGATGTGGGCCTCCAAAGCATGGCTATCAAGATGGAGGATGAAATTGCAAATTCAGTGGATCCAGGTACTTAGTTGGCAATTTTGACACGTTATGCTGTTAGTTTGAGATTAGAGATAATTATGATTATCAATATCATTTACACGAGAATCTTTCTAGTCTACGTGTGGGTTGTCCACTTCACTCGATATTTGTGGTTGCACTTGCTCTAACCCCACAAAGAGTCATTGTTGATAATGCTCTGCTAACACTTTGTGTTGCACAGAAGGAGCAGAGAGATCGATGGCGGAGGAAAAATGGGAAGGTAAAGCCTCAGTTGAGGTAGGAAACAGCGGTGCGGACCAAGTTTGGTCTCTGATAGAGGATTTCTGCAACTTACATAAGTGGTTACCTATTGACACATGCTCCCAAGTAGAGGGGGTTGCTGGCCAGCCTGGTTTGATCCGCCACTGCACTTTCACCGCCAGAGATGGCGATGAGACCAAAGTCTTGTGGGCCAAAGAGAAGCTAGTCGAAATCGATCCGATCCAACGGTACTTGAGCTATGAGATTCTTGATAACAACCTCGGGATGGGATCATATGTGGCAACCATGAGAGTATTGCCCATCAACGGTGATGGTAGTAATGATGGCCGTGGCTGCCAGATCCAGTGGTCCTTTGTATGCGATCCAGTACAAGGGCAGACGTTTCAAGAATTCATGTCTTATATTGAGTCTAGTCTCCAGTTCATGGGCAACAAGATGGAGTCACATTTCTCTGCACCTACTCAACAGTGATTCTCAACTTTGACTTTAATTGCCTTCATTTCAAATCAAAATCCCCACTCTACATCTCTGTGGTTCCCGTGTTTTCTTCTTATAATAAAATCCTCGTCTTTCGGATTTCTACTGTCGAGTCGAGTCTCTCTGGTTTGAGGGTTTGTCTTCTTGTTGTATTTTGTTTGCCTGCATACGTAAATATGCAGTTTTTTTGAACATTCGAAATTATGCTGTGTATATTCATTTACGTGCTTAGACACAAGTGACGCAACGATGAGATGTTATCAGTAGAAACAGAGGATCTGATGTCTGTTCCAAGAACTGGGCTACTACTTTTGATTACGAGCATATGTGTCCAAATGATAATAATATTGTATAACAAGAAGTTGACGACGGGAGTAATGAATTGAAGGAAGGAAATGCAACAGAAAAAAGCGGCGGAGAAGAGAAGACAACATTATTGAAACTCGAGTCTAATACTAAATACAAGGTAGCAGACTCCACCACTCCAACATATCTATACATGATCTAACATAAAAGATGAATAATCTATCTGCTTCAAATTCCTGTAAATACGGTTACAATTTTTCTTTTTTATTCTTTCTCTTCCTATTCCCCCTCCCCCAGAGTATTTACATTTCAGAGGGTATTTAATCTCTTTTCGATCCAATTGATGATGTCCTGTGCTATCTCTTCGCGCTCAGGCTCATACAAGAGGTCGTGCAAGTACCCATCGTAGAGCTTTAAGTCTTTGAATTCTGAAGCTGCCTCAATGTACAAATCCTGCGAGGCTAGTGGATCAGTTACCTTATCTGCAGTTCCATGGAGGACAAAGAATGGTACTGTCACTGACTTAAAGCTGCGCATTAAGTGAGATGATATACGCAGTATCTCATGCCCTGTTCTGACCCTAATCGGTCCTGTGTACACCAAAGGATCAGAGTACTTAGCCAACAGGGCAGCTGGATCCCTAGAAACTGGTATGCCCCTTTTGTTTGCTCCTTTAACTTGGAGCTTCGGAACAACCAGAGAAAAAATTGGAGCAACGGCCTGCATCAATACACCAAACACCAAACATAATTGTTAACAGACAAAAACCATAGACACTATAGAACAAATAGCGATACATTCACGAAACAGCCAACAGACAAAAAACATAGACACTATAGAACAAATAGTGATAAATACACGAAACAGCCAACAGCTTACGAAAGAAGTACGGCAAGCCTAGGTTGATGTTAGTGTCAGTGTCTCGCAATATATCAGAAGTAACATAGTCGCATATTCTATGCACAATCTACAAATAAAAAACTTACCCCAACAATTGGATGAGCTGGCTTAACACGCAAAGCTGGAGAGGTCAATACAATTCCTGCTAACATGTCTTCAATATGACCGTAGGAAGCCGCCTACACAAGATATAGGAATTAACTTTCATTGTTCAAGGAAACGAAATTAGTTCAATTTTGAAGCCTTACTTTTAAAACCACAGCTCCACCGGTGGAGTGACCAAAGAGAAAGCATGGTATCCCAGGATTCTCCAACTTAATCTTTTCCAAGAAGGCCCCCTGTTTACAATATTACTGTCAACGCAGAGTATATAGGAGTATGAAGATATATTTAAAAACAAGAGATTATGGTTTCTACCCAAAAAAAAGAAAAGAAAGGGATTATGGTAAATTTATAAACATGCCACAAGGCAATATTTATAAACACATTGAAGAAAGTAAAATTAAACTCACTGTGTCTGCAACAACATGATCAAGGGAAGGAACATAGCCATGCAATCCATCACTCCCTCCATGACCTGCAACAAGAAAAAAAATAATCAAATCTTCAGAAAAGTGAAGGTTGGAAAAATACAGAACAACATTATTGAACGCAAAGAAAAGGATACATTGTGCCCATTACTGCACAGGAAGGGAAACCATAAACCACTTTGTAATATAGATCTTATTAAAGAACAGAAAAATATCTTGGAAATAGAAAACTCAAGGGACAAAACAAACAAGAAGTCCTGAGAAAATAGTTACCGATCCAGTCCATTGCATAGACACCAAAGTTGCAGGACGTTAACTGTCTAGCAAAATCAACGTATCGTCCACTGAAAAATGAGCAACAAATCTTATTCTCAGATATAAGAACCAAACATTGGCAAGATTTACGAGTATTGATGATAAAACTTATTTGAACAAAATAAGAGTAGACAAAAACATGCTCTACAAG
Organism: Bauhinia variegata; assembly: GCA_022379115.2. NCBI lineage: Eukaryota > Viridiplantae > Streptophyta > Magnoliopsida > Fabales > Fabaceae > Bauhinia > Bauhinia variegata. The sequence goes on from CM039435.1 coordinate 3,126,656, forward strand.
AAAACGGCTACTTTAAAAGTCAAATCAAACGGACAATTACCTGTGTTCATTAAGCCCATGAATGATTAACAGAATGCCCCTGGAATAACATAAGGGGAAAAAATTAAGATAAATGTTAAAGGGAAGGAGCAACAGAAGAAATACGAGTGGAGTCCCAGATTATTTCTGGAAGTACAATGACATATTATTAAGAGAAAGCATATGTTCATGAGCCTAAAGTGACATTTGATCTAGTAAGGAGAACGTCTATTCAATTATTCTGACAAGATAAAGGATCTTACAATAATTAAATTCTTTGAAGCGTAACTCTTAGTTATTTGCTCAATATAAGATTATTTTTTTAACATACTATTCAATTGTTAAATGATAAACCTCCCGACGACCAGTATAGTGCATCAATGTACAAATAAGAACTAATTCAGCATAGGAAACAACATATCCTGACAATACGATTAAACAAGTCAGATGTTTCCAAGGGTTATTAACTTCAATCACTTTCCTTTTTACACCCTCCTTTTCGGGAATGAATCAATTGAGAGAACATCCGGAACCAAACCCTAGAATGCACTCAACTTCTGTCACTTACGAATGGCCTATCATCGCAATCAAACCATGGTAGTTAATAACTTTCGCTAACAAGGTTTAGAATTTCAGCTCATTTTAATGGTACTTCATGGAGTAACCAGCTGATCTATCTTTGGTTCTCTTAATTAAAAAATAGATGGAAGTCATGGAAAATCGAATTTGAGCTTTCAATATAGTATAATAGCGCTAGAACAGTACCACAGAAGCCTCCCAGGAAAAAGCCCCATGGAATTCCATTTAACAATAGAATTCTAAAATCAGAGAACCTTCTTAGTCTGAATTTTCAATCTATTCACCACCATTTTCTTCAAAATCAAATTTAACATAAAGAAGCCGAAGTGGTGGACTTAAAAATTGATTGTAAGAAAAACTTTGGTAGAAGAAAAGCTTACCTGAGATCACCGGACATGGGGAACCATGAACGGCAAAATAAAGCGTTCCTTCTAACCCCAAAGAAGATGGAAGTAGTCCATCGGCAGAGGCCATCATCGTGGCCCATGTCCACGGCTTCAGCTAAAGCTCTTCTTCTCGTGGTGTCCTCCTCTTCCCGAATTAACCACAGCGACCTCCGCTTCAAATGCTTCTTGGGAGACGAAGGTGGCGTCCCCAACAAAGTAGCAGAAGAAAGGCGGCGGCGACGAGGGAGAATGAACAAGAAGAAGGATAGGAAGAAGGTGTAAACGAAAATCAAAGATGCCCTCAGAGCTTTCAGAATTGGGATTATGCGGTTGCTGGCTCCCGAGGTCAGTGGCTCCATTTTCATCTCAGCGGAAGACATGGCGGAGATGGAAATTGGAATCCGAGAGCGCAAGAGAGAAGAGGACGAAGAAGACGACGACGGAGAGGGAGAATTAGACAAAAGCTAACAGAAAGAAATGGGGGAAATAGATTTATTTGGTTTTTCTGGCATTTCCTTATAATACTATGCAAACGAATCCAAGCCGTTTGTTACTCCGGGACCCAAAGAAAAAAACCGTGTATATCATTTGTTAAGAAAAGGAGCGCGTGTGGCGACTTGTGACCCGGTGGTCAAATATTAATATATCCAGGTCGTTGGGAGCCGGTGCAGAAAATTGCGTGTGTAATATGTAACGGAGCAGACCAGATCCCTGTGCTTCATTAAAATTAAAAAAATAAAAATAAAAAATAAGCAGTATACGTTGTTCATTGATTTTGTTTAGGGTGTATTTCAGAGTAATTTATTAGCCCGTTTGAGTAAAATAAAATTTTTTGATAAATAAATCCATTATATTAATTTATAACATTTTTAGACGCTAATTAAAACGGCGTATGAGGTTCAAATTTATAGTATATAATTTTTTTTCTATTTTTTCTGTCTATTTTACTTTCAAACTGTTTCTTCCGTGGACGTTTTTTCTATCTCTCCCAAATTCATGACGTGGTTCTCCCTCTCCCCAGTACGTTTTGATATTTTATATTTTATTTTAATAAACATCCTTTTTTGTGATACTTGGGCACTGGCCTATAAGGATATTAAATATTCAAATAAAGGATATACTAAATATTCATTTTAATTATTATACTATTTTTACTTTTTTAAGTTATTAGGTTACATTACATTATTTATTTAATTTTTAATAAAATATTTAATCTTTAAAAAATCTATGATTAATTCAGATAAAAAAATTATGATTAATTAAAATATTTTTATTTAAAAAATAAAAATATAACTTATACCAAAAATGTATAAATATGTTTTTACGTGGTTTTACCTTTGTCAATTAACTCAACACAAGCGTTTAATTATTGCACACTTATAATTCAATGATAAATTAACTTAACAGTGTTCCACTAAAAATTATTTTCAACTATTATTAAATCCAACCCGTGTATATTCACTGTCAGTCGTTTTGGTTTTTAATTCTAAAATATAAATTGTTGTCAATTATTTTTGAAAACGTGGATACGTGCTATCATAAGATATAATAATGATAATAAAAAAAGTAAAGACTTTTATGTAAAAAAAAAAAAAAAAAGTTTTCCTAAGGGAAATAAGAAATAGCTAATCCTAAAGACTAAAAAATTAAATGCTTCAGATAAAAATATATTTAAAAATTTTTGGTACAAATATAATATGTTATTGTTAATAAAATAATTAATGTGTAAATAATAGTAGTAGTTATTTATAAAATACTAAGATAATTATATTAAAAAATTTAATAAAATATAAAATACTTAGTCCAAAAATTCCGCAAGAAATATAAAAAACACCAAAAGTAAAGCCAGCGGAATCGAGATTAGAGGCCAGGATGGCTAACTAACCGGCAACAGCTAACAGCTCTCCAAGTTGAAACCGTAGCCTCTCAATCTCACAGATTCCCGTCAATGGGATACGACCACGTGGTCATCCTTTGAATTTATAGAGCGATGACTTCGATGCAAATAACTTGTCTTCTTATCAAAATCGACGACGTGTTCCTTTCTACCATCAGTTCTTGTATGATTCGATGAGGTTGACTGAGGTAACATCAGGCAGACTTGGTATGTGGCTTGAGTTTCTCTGCTCTCACCATCTTTGTTTCCACCGTAATTTGTAGTATCAAGGTTGTTTTCTTTTAGATGAAATCAAAATCAAATTTGATTTTAAAATAATAAATATTCAATTTAATAAATAATAATATAGTATACGATTGGTATGAGCTTCAGGACTAAATGTAACTATTGAAATGGGTTCAATTGGGCAAACAACTTTGAAGAACAATATAATATTTTGGCTCTTAAAATAGAGGTTAGACCATATCTAATATCTAATGGTCGTGATTTAGTGTTGCACACCCGTATGTAACGAAAAAATGGAGAGTAACGTGAGGAGAGAGTAGTGAAGTGAAGGAGAGAGAAATTTGAGAGTTGTTAAAATTTAAATGGTTGTATAGAAAAAATATGAGCTCCACTTTATATTTTATAAGAAATAAATAAAAGATTTATAAGAAGAAAGAGAATAACTGTGAAATAAATTGATTAAAAATAAGAATATAAAATAATTTGTAAGACTCTTTTAAAAAAATTTGTAAAATTATATAAATAGAGAAAAATTTTATAAGTTGTATAGAGTGATGTGTCATAGTGAGACTCATAAAAATAATATAAATAATTAACATATAAAACCTTAATTATTACTATAACTAAAATGCTCTTAGTAATGGTTTGTCTTTTTTTATGTTGATCAAATAAAAGTAATCATGTTTAACTAGGCACTAAAAGTGAACACTGCTAAACAATGGTTCCAACTTTGGTGACTTGGCTTTTATTGGTGCTGTGATAACTTTTATTTGTATAAAGTAGAAATGGATCGGAGGGCATAATAATCTTTATTGCTGGTCCTCAGCCCCAGGACTTAGAAAGGAAGCAGAGGGCTATGAAAAAATAGTCACCATCAAGCCATCAATTTCCTCCATCTTATCTGAATAATTGTTTAATGTAGATAAGATTACTGTCTAGTCCCATATATGCCAATTCTGATCTAAACATAATTGGTAAAGTGGCTCCAATTAGGGCCATTTTTAGACATCAAGAAATAGATGATACAACAATTGAGCTACCTGTTCTAATAAGGGGGGCAATTTTCATAAACAGATTTATTTTTTAAAAATATTTATAGGATTAAATTAATCATTATACATGTATAAATCAAAAAGGATAAAGCTCATTTTCTTTTTCTGTTTGCTTTAAACGATTGTTCGAGTTGGTGGGTGGGCCAGCTTTTTCGTGTTTAGGGGTTTCTAGAGGCCCATTTATTTTTTGGGCTTCTGTTGTGGTGAGAGAGATGTTGCAGATAACAGTCCAGTAAAGATTGGGCTAAATGAGATAATGAAGAACGAGCCGCCAAATGTAGAGTGTCATGAAAGCCAGGGCATGTTGAACACGAAGAAGGTGATAGTTGCAAAGCTGTTCAGTCTATTTGGTATAAAGAGGAATCTTTTGCTTGTATGGCGTTTATTTGAAGCATTTTCTCTCCCAAAAAGAACACTTTTTCCTTCAATCCCTATTCAAGAAACATGTGAATGTCAACTTGCTTTCTCCACTATCTCTCTCCTCACATGCTTGCATTTGTTGTGTTTTCTCCCGTGATTCTGGATTTCTTTAGGTTCATCAGCGACATGTTACATTTTCGTTTTTGCAACACAAGTCGTTAATTTTCTAGTTCAACCTTAAATGTGGGAGCATTAAATAAGACTACAGTTCCAGTTGTGATGGTGGGTATCGCTGGGGAAAACCATCTGGTTTTGTTCTTTCCCATTATTTTTATATATATAGAGTTTCCTGCACTTTATCATCAATGAACACGATGACCTTCTTCCCTTTTTGGTTTTGTGAAATTGCAATATATACGTATTAAACCAAAAAATTAAAAGTGACCTTTTTGAGAATCTATTGGAGGATTTGTAATTTGAGGTCGTTATCCTACGACTCGTGAAACATCTGGGTTATTCAGGTGCTTTCTCCCTCTTCCATTATACTAGCTAGCTTGATACAACAATCAGAGTCCACATACATTTGCTCTTAAGATTCTAGAAAGATATCAAGAGACTATATATAAGAGAAATTGCAGCTACATACTTCATATTCCCATTACACAGTTGTTGTTAATTGCCGACAAGAGCGTTTGTTATTGTCTGGAGTTGAAAGTCTATAATGGCTCCAAATCCAAGCAATGCAGAGCAGCCAGTTGATGAGCAAAATGTTTATAAACCTTCAAGGGATGGGCTTCAAAGAACGGTGTCTGACATATCCTTTGAAATTTGCAAAGAAGAGCATCGAGAAGATACTAGTCTTGCACCCATATCAGAGGTTGAGAACGCAAAGTGCGAGTGCTGCGGAATGTGCGAGGAGTGCACCCAAGAGTACATCAGCCGGGTTCGCGACAAGTTCTCCGGGAAGTTAATCTGCGGCATGTGTGCTGTGGCGGTGAACGAAGAGATGGAGAAGAACGGCGGGAAGCAGCGAGAAGAGGCTTTGGAAAAGCACATGAGTGCTTGCGTTAAGTTCAACAGGCTTGGCAGGTCTTATCCTGTTTTGTACCAAGCCGAAACCATCAAAGAGATATTGAAGAAAAGTTCACGAAACAGAGCTAAGTCTATAAGTCCCAGAGACAATGGTCAAAACAAGGGTGGGATTGCTAGGAGCTCTAGTTGCATTCCAGCCATCACAAGGGAATTTGGTGCTGCTCTGAGACTTTCCCCGCCTCACAGTTCCACCTCTTTTTCATCCACATCGCCGGACCCTTCAGGCATGCACGTGTAATTAAAGAGCAGCTACTTTTTTTCTTTTCCTTTGTCAAGCAACTTAAAGAGTTTTTTAGTATAGTTATAGTGTCAATTTTCTTCATATGTGACGTTACCATATACATTGTACTTCGTAACTAAATGTTAGTTATATTTGTAAAATGTAATTTGGCATTATTATATATATATATATATATATATGAGCTCATCCTGTGTGCTAGGTTCTTATTTATTTATATCAATCTTCAAGACTCAAGAATATAATGAGAGCAAAAAGCGTTAATATATATATATATATACCATTACCAAGTTTCTGCTCTCGTGACTTACGTGCAGTTCTAGCTACGTCCTTTTACGACTTTGTCCCGATATGGACGATAATCGTTAATTTATCGTAGTCGTAGATAACTAGGAAGCTGTTGGCATTAACATGGGTTGTAATCTTGGCAGGTTCCAAATAAATGCATGCACGGCTTCTGAATCTTAGAGAAAGACCGATAATAATGTCATGTATTAATTCCAAACGTCATGGCAAATAGGGAATTACCACTGTTTTTCTTCTTTCTTATGCCATCTCAATCAACAAGCGCAGCTACAATTTGTGCAATAGCGAGTAAAAGCGGAAGTTGTATGCATGTACAGGTATCTCAGTCTGTAAAGGGTTCTGTTGTCACTCAAAAACTTCACTCAGTAGTCTTATCAAAACTCAACCTTCAATTGCTTCTGCTTCTGTATAAGTATAAATATGTATGTAAAAATAATCATATATAACATAGGCTTGTTATTTAATTTATGATTTAGTGGTCCCGGCTTAATTAATTATTCCCATTTCACCAATGATAGCTTTATAGCTGAGGCAAAATATCATATTAAAAATTTATGTCACATAAGATCGCGGGCTTACATGAAAGATTCTTCCATAATTGTTTATCATTTTTGTCTATAAAAATTACAAAAAAAAAATAAATAAATTAGTATCTCGTAATCTTAATCCATTTAATTTTTAATGAAATTTAAATCTACATTTTGATAGTGTTAGATTTATCCGTCATGTTTGGACTGATAAACATTTATCTGTATATATAGCTTGCTTGTTTGCTAAAGCCCATAATTTGAAGGTCCATACATCTTTATACTGGTCCTATTCGAAAGCAATCCAACACTATCTTTCTTTTCTTTTCTTTTTTTTAAAAAAAATCTTGTTCTGATTATGAACCTAAGCGCCAGACTATCACTTTCATTTACTCTTTTGTCCGTGTACTCTTATATATGTTCAAGTCATAATGGTAAATTTTTTTCCATAATTTATGACGTACCCTATTTATTCCATTTATTTTACTAGAGAAAAAAAATCCCAGAAAAATAATAATAAAAGGAAAAAAGACTCTTAATATATGGTATCACACATGAAAAGATCCATGGAGGATGTGCTGTTAAGAGGGGGATGGCATTCATTTCACGTGGCATTCAAAGGAAGAGGATAAGAGATGTTATTTTCATGGTAAGATAGGCATTGGGTGGCTGAGTACGTATCTGGTCGAACACAGACTTATCTCCAAACTTGAGAGAATTAGATTGATACGGCATGCATTCATGGACTAATTAAAATATAAAAATTATAATAATCTTGTACATGTCAAATTAATTAATATGATTTCATAATCACTAGATAGCTAGATACCAAAGTATCATTTACTCTAATATATATCAGCATGTTTAGATGAAAGACAGATATAAATAACATCGCGGTAATTAAGATCAGTTACAAGTGGCAAATTAATTCACCATTTCAAATAGTTACTAAAGAGAAAGAGATGAACATGTGTGTGTGCATGTGAGAAAAAGAGCGAGGAGAGGAGAGCGTCTAAGCCATATTTCAGATCCAAATGCAAAACTTTATTTTGCATCCATCACCTTTCAACAAAACATCTTTAACATATAATATATTGATTTTATAAAAATTTATCTTTAACTTTATTTCTTTCATTGTCTACTTGTCTGCTTGTCTGTTCATACTGATTTATAAAATCTCTTGCCAGCTTAAATTCCAGCGAAAGAAAAATTAAAGGGTTTTTAGATATGGGTTTCATGTGTATGATTAACAAAAGGATTTGACTATAATTCAGCACTTTTTGGAGGAATCTAAGAGCTTTGGCACCAAGTAGGACACGGGTTTAGGCCATGTGGTTCTCAATTTTGGTTCATATCAGCCCACTAATCCTTGTTCGTGATGCTGAGTTAGTCGCCATCTTAATTAGGGGACCCTTTTAGCCTAACATCTTTAGATTATAGTGCTCTTTATATATGTATACTTTCATTTTATTCCCTTTTGAAAGTGCATAATTGAAAACCTTTCATGTTAATTAATTAGATAATATATATATTTATATATAGTGCTTTATTAACCTGTATATATATCAAAGAATTATCAAAGTTTTAGCTATAAGTGATTGAACTGGACCACTAAATAAGAACATGAAGCCCTACAAATTTCAAAAGGAGAGATTGAGACCCTTGTTCAAGGGAAATGGGTCGGCTCCACATCATGCATGCATAAACTCACTTGATTAATTTAAGAAAATAAATCAGTACATTATTGTGCGGGCGGATGGTGAAGATTATCCTAGCTATGATATACCAATAAAAAGCCGCACATTGATTAGTATAAGTCCAAACAAAAGACTTTAGACGTCGAAGCTCTTTACAGCATATTGGCATAAATCCACTTTTCCATATTAATTATTTGTGAAGTGGATGGTCTCAATATGCAATTATTTAATCATGCAATATAAGGGTAAGTAAAATTAATTATAAGGGTAAGTGTGTAACGGAACAAATTTTTGTTTATCTCAATCTTAATCCTTATTTTAGTCTCATCTCATTCTCTTTTGTCCTGTTCTTATTTTGAAAAGTATCATTTTAATCTCATTCCAAGGATTTTTATTATTTCATCTTGTCTAAATACAGGATAAGTAAAATGATATGTTCTATTTTAACATATATTGGGATTGGACAAAATAAAAAAAATAAGGTCATTCTTGGGATAACATTCAAAATAGGACACTAGCTCTTTTTCTCCATCTCGAATTTCATTCCCAATTCAAATTTCTATCCTATGTCTTAATTTGTTGAGTCTTGCTTGTGCTCATCCTAATTAATTAGTAATCACTTGTATCTACAATTCTACATCTGCATGCACATATGATATTGTATTTTGGGGAGTTATCGAGAAAGAGTTTTGTGCATATACATGTCAGTGCTTACTACTTAGCACACTAAAATCTCAAGACTAACCCAACCGAATATTATATATATATAACCAGCTTGTCATATATTATATGTATGAGACGACTATAATGAGCAATTATTAATTAAATACTGCATTAATTAATTTTAGAGCTAAACAGGTCAGAAGAGCATGATAAGGTTGTGTTCTCTCTCTATATATAAAGGTATACCCTTTCGACATTGTTATTATAAAATCTAAATAAAGTTTGGGTTTTAAAGAAGCAAAAGTGGGAATGAAGGACCAATTAGGAAGAAAGAAAGAGAAACAAGCGTGGCATATCTGGTGGAATAAGGGAAAGTTTGGGATATCGGAAGTGTAAAACCCTAGAAAATGGCGATGGACAAAGCATGCTGGGTGTGACAAAGACCACACATCGATCTGTATATTCCTTCGAGAAAGACACAGTGGGTCCATTATTCTTCAAAGAAGAAGAAGCAGAAAAGAGAAGAGTGCGCACGAGTACTAGCTAGTGTATGTAACGTAAAGACACCTAACTTTTCTTTACATTCTTCTACTTTTTCATTTCTCTTACTGCTTGAGTGCCCCCACTGCTCTCTGCTTCTTCCTCTTTGCCTCACGTAACTCCTATATGTGTTGCATTATTCACTCTCCCTTCTCTCTCTCTCTCTCCTCAATAATCCTTCAGTTTTATTACCATCTAGGTATCTCTTTCCAGTACAATGACCGAGAATCCAAGATATGAATATAAGTCCAAACAAAAGGGTTCAAGAATTTTAAGCTTTTCAACATGCAAAGGTTGGAGAAGAAAGCTGATCATGCTTCACAAAGTTTGACCTTGATTTCATAATATAATTACATCACGACCCAGTTCACTTTCTTCTTATGCTGTGGCATGTGTCATCAATTAAGAGTAAGTCCAAAGGATAATATATATGATTATGGATATGGACGATTAATTTGTCAAAATTAACATACATTAAATAAGAAAAGAGAGCTTAAAAATTGAAGCTTTAATAATCACTTGTTGCCTCCAAATGTCAAATCCAGTTCAACGATCGGATGAACGTGGACGTCCTTCAAAATAAAATTCCCTGAGCCAGTCAGCTATAATCTGTGTGTTAATCATGTGATATATGGTTGTGCCTTTTGCAAACCAGTCCCTGAATACACAACAGCTTGCGTTCAAATTTGTACACAAAGTGGCAATCTTCATCATTAAACTTGATTACAACGTTAAAAAAAACATTCTAAAAGCAAAAAATCTCTTCATGCCTGTAAATAAGTACAACATCAAAGGGATACATATATATTCTGTCCACCACGCACATTCATCATCGAAAGCTTCTTTTCTTTTTTCATAATATGTATCTTTCACTCTCTTCAACGGTTACAGGAAAAAAATCATTGTCACTATCCCAATCCCAAGTGCTCAGTGAGTGAGTCAGTCAAAAAAGAGCATTTTGGTAATATAATCCGACAAAATCAGAGCCTTTACCCAACATCTGTCCCTGTTTCTCTTTCAACTGTTCGTATGTTCAAATATACACATAAAAGAAGTCAAGGTGCACTTTCGTAATTATGTCCCAACTCAATGCCCATTTCCACGCCCTCATTCTTCCATCTATTTAAGCATTCATACTTCCCTCTCACTCAAGTCCCACCCATCCTCAAATGGTAATTCAAACTTCAAACCCGTCTCTCTTCAATTCCTTCCTTCTTTTTCAGTCCGAATCTCTCTCTCTGTACTCAATTTCTAACTTCATCGACAGAAGCAACAGCAAATCAAACTACTTAAGTACTCTCCAAATATTATGTGTTTTTGGTACGTCAGTAGATAGATCTTGTACCACAATAACTTTTGCAATTTAAGCATGTTTATGACTTGTTCAAAGTGATTAATTGATTCAGTTTATTATCCATGCACGGCTTAATTTCCAGCAAATTATGTTGCATGGTTTTCATTTTTGTTAGAGATAGATATCTGTTCAACATAATGTAAATTAATACATCTATCTTTAAGCCCTTTCTTCTTTGTTTTTACTTTTCAAAATTGATAAACTATGATCAGTTAAATATTTAAGAAAGTGTATTAATCATTCCGTGAACTTTTTTCACAGCTTGGGATCCGAGGAGTTAATTATACAAAGGAAGAGAGATAATTGATTCCGGAGAAAAAAAAATAAAAATAAAGTAGGGCTGTGCATGTGGCAGACATGGCTAAAGGAACTGAAACGTTTCGAATCTGCTTCATGTTTATGTGGCTGTTGATGTTGATGTTGATGCTCAACAATGTTGCAGCATCGGATGAAGGTGAGCTTCTGCTATCCTTGAAGGCTTCCATCGACGACGACCCTCTTCACGTTCTCTCCAACTGGGTTCTCACTTCTTCAAATTCCACTATCTGCAAGTGGCGTGGCATCACCTGCGACAACTCGTCCCATGTTATTGCCGTCGAGCTCTCCGGTGTTAACATCTCCGGCAACATTCCCTTTTCCATTTTTCATCTACGACATGTTTCAAACATCGACCTCTCCAACAATAAACTCACCGGGGAAATTCTTCTCGAGTCTCTTCCTCTCACAACATCATCTCTTCGCTACCTCAACCTTAGCAACAACAATCTAACAGGTTTGCTACCGCAAAGGCTGTTCTCCATGTCGTTTTCCCGCCTCGAAACTCTGGACCTGTCCAACAACATGTTCTCCGGGAACATATCAGACCAAATTGGATTGCTTTCCAGTCTGACATATCTTGATCTTGGTGGAAACGTGTTAATGGGAAAAATCCCAGATTCCATCACCAACATGTCAAGCTTACAATACTTGACTTTGGCTTCGAACCAGTTAGTGGGTGAAATACCAAAAGAGATTCGCCTAATGAAGAGCTTGACGTGGATTTACCTGGGCTACAACAACCTCTCAGGTGAGATTCCCAAGGGAATTGGAGAATTGGTTTCATTGAATCATCTTGACCTTGTATATAACAATCTCAGTGGACAAATTCCCGAGTCTCTGGGGAATCTTTCTGAGCTTCAGTATCTCTTTCTCTACCAAAACAAGCTCACGGGTCCAATTCCTCTATCCATTTTTGAGCTGAGAAAGCTCATTTCTCTTGATCTTAGTGACAATGCTCTATCCGGTGAGATTCCCGAGCTTGTTATTCAGCTGCAGAGATTAGAAATTCTTCACCTTTTCTCCAACAACTTTACCGGTAAGATTCCAAAGGCCCTAACCTCTTTGCCTCGCCTTCAAGTCCTTCAGTTATGGTCAAACAGATTAACGGGTGAGATCCCAAAGGAGCTGGGAAAGCACAACAATCTCACTGTTTTGGACCTATCCACCAACAACCTTTCTGGGAAAATCCCAGAAAATTTATGCTCCGGCAATCTTTATAAGCTTATCTTGTTCTCCAATTCTCTTGGAGGACGAATTCCAAATAGCTTGAGTTCTTGCAGAAGCTTAGGGCGAGTGCGTCTCCAGAACAACAAGTTTTCTGGTGAATTACCACATGAATTAACGGAACTTCCAAATATATACTTCTTGGATATCTCTGGCAATCAACTTTCTGGAAGAATTGATGACAGGAAGTGGAATATGCCTATGCTTCAAATGCTGAATTTGGCAAACAATAACTTCTCCGGGGAGTTGCCAAACTCGTTTGGGAGTGAAAAGTTGGAGAACCTGGACTTGTCGGAGAATCAATTTACGGGTTATATTCCGTCTGGGTTTGGAAACTTATCGGAGCTGATGCAATTGAAGCTGAGCAATAACAAGCTCTCTGGTAATATCCCACAAGAATTGTCTTCATGCAAGAATCTTGTTAATCTAGACCTCAGCCACAATCAACTCAGTGGCCAAATCCCGGTGAGTCTTGCTGATATGCCGGTTCTGGGTTTTCTTGATTTGTCAGAAAACCAATTGTCCGGTGAAATCCCATACAACTTGGGAAGCGTGGAATCTCTTGTTCAGGTAAATATATCGCACAACCACTTCCATGGCAGGTTACCTTCCACTGGTGCTTTTCTTGCCACTAATGCTAGTGCAGTCACCGGCAACGACCTTTGTGCCGGCGAGAGTGATAGTTTAAGTGCTTTGCCACCATGCAAAGGCTTTAGGAGTCCATCTTGGTGGTTTATTTTCCTGTGTTCTCTAGTGGCATTAGCGGCATTTGCTATGGCTGCTTTTATCATAGTTTTTGTCCCCAGAAGAAGGAACTTGGATCTGCAGAGAGTGGAAAATGAAGATGGCACCTGGGAAATACAATTCTTTGAACCCAAGACCTCGAAACTGATCACCGTTGACGATGTCATGTCTTGGTCAAAGGAAGGAAATCATATTTCCAAAGGAAGGAAATGGGTTTCGTACAAAAGGAAGTGCATGGCAAATGACATGCAATTCGTGGTCAAAGAAATCAACGACCTAAATTCAATTCCTGTGAATTTCTGGGATCAGGTGTTGGAGTCTGGGAAGCTCCGGCATCCGAACATCGTTAATCTGATCGGAATATGCAGGTCTGTTAAAGGAGTCTACCTGCTTTATGAATACGTTGAGGGAAAGTGTCTAAGCCAAATTCTCAGAAATTTGAGCTGGGAACGGCGACGGAAAATTGCTGTGGGGATTGCGAGGGCACTAAAGTTTTTGCATTGCCATTGTTCGCCCAGTGTCTTGGTGGGTGACGTGTCACCGGAGAGAGTTCTGGTCGACGGAAAAGATGTCCCTCACCTGAATTTGAGACCTCCGGGAATGCTTTGTACGGACGTCAAGGGTTTCATTTCTTCCGCCTACGTTGCACCAGGTATATATCATTTGACTATTTTTGCCCCCTAATACTTTGATTACATGCAAACTTATGTACACATAAAACATTATATATATTCTCACTTTTACGTAGGACAGTAATTGGAAATTGAAATTATTTTTTTATTTTCTTAAAAAACATAAATATGCTAATGAAATTAATTTTTATCCAATTAATTAATTTTCAGAGATGAGAAATGGCAAAGGAGTGACAGAGAAGAGCGACGTTTATGGATTTGGACTTATTCTGATCGAATTATTGACGGGAAGAAGTCCGGTGGCGGGGGACGCAGAAATGGGAATGCACCGTGACCACAAGAGCATTGTGGAGTGGGCCCGCTACAGCTATTCGGACCGTCTTTTGGATATGTGGATCGACCCGATGATGAAGGGTGACGAGTTTGGCCCCAATTCCAATTCCAACACTCAAAACGAGATCGTTCAGACAATGAAGTTAGCACTTCAGTGCACAGCCAGAGAGCCCACGGCAAGGCCATGCGCAAGCCATGTCTTGAAAACCCTAGAGGCAGTTGCACGACCCAGTTTTTCCTGTGTTTCAGCACTAAAATTATGAATCCATGCATATCCCCATCTTTTTTCTTCTCTGACCCTTTTTATATCTTATTTTGTTTTGAACTTTCTTTTTTTTTGTCCCCCTTGTTTATTGAAAATATTGTTAGTTTTAGCTTAATTAAGTTGTTAATTTTAAGTGATTGTTTGGAAAGTGTTTTTGTACGGGCTTGATATACTATTACCGATAGTGTAAAAGTAAATGTAGATATACTAAATGCCAAGAATTGATTTTATGAATACAGCTTTTATTCCCTTTTGGGAATTCTCGGATTGGTGATTATCTATTCTTTCTTTCTTTCTTTTTCAATTAATTAGCAATAGCTACGATAGATTGTTAATTAATTAGCTAATCACGCATAACTTAGATGTGATGTAAAGTAAAGTTGAAGGTATATATATACATGAACTCACATATACATTTTGTCTTATATATTTTCCTATCTCCCTCACTACTCCTCTTTAAAAAATTATTTTTGACAATTTAATATTATTTCAAATATTATTATTTTATAATTGTTCTAAGTACAGTGCTAAGACATCAAGTAAAATAAAAAGTAAATACATATTTTAGTCTCTCATACTTGAAATTTTTATTAATTTGATCCTCACACTTTAAATTTATCAATTTGGTCATTTACATTTAAAACTTTAATTAATTTCGTCTCTCACATTTCAAATTTATCAATTTAGTCATTCATACTTCAAATTTTTTTTATCAATTTCGTCCCTTAAATTTATCAATATTTTTGAAGTGTGAGAGATTAGAATTTTAAGTGTGAGGAACCAATTTGATAAACTTGAAGTGTGAGTAACTAAATTAATAAACATAAAGTGTGAGGAATTAAATTGATAAAATTTTTAAGTGTAAAATACCAAAATAGGTATTTACTCTAACATAAAAGATGTTTTCTTCTTTATATATGTAGTTTAATAGGCTTTGGTTCTTTTTATTGTGAATTCATGCACAAACTAGTTTTACATATGGCAACAAGTCTAAGTTGTAGTTTCAAAATAAATAAATAAACTTATAAACAATATTAAATATTAAAAAAACAAACTCACTCATCTAACAACTTTAACTTTTTAAACTGATGGAAGATAGTGTAAAGTCAACAAACTTATTTTCTCACAGAAGTCTGATTCATGCAAGTGCTCATCCCAACTTGTCCTGTGCTAACAATCTCCCCGTTTCTTTATGCATGCACACATGATAACAAAAGCTGTAATTCCCTGCTAAGCTAATTGTTTGTACGTTTAGCTGGACCGTAATTATTTGAGTTATTGTTTTTCTGACAATATTAAGTATGAGTTATAGACTAGTTAAAAGGGCATTGAAAATTATGAATGGTTCTTAGAAGGGTGCAAGGTGAGTGAATGGTCTAGCTAGGACTCATATTGCAGCTTGGGTTGGCGTGAGGGGACCACATACTGTTTAGGGGTTTGATGAATGATGATAGTCTTTGTCCCATTGTCGGACAGTCTTTGCAGAATGCTACAGAGACCACAACATAACAGAAAAATTATTAAAAAAGAGAGACACATAGCTTCAACGCCACAACACAATCACGCACCTCGAAGCTGCATGCCTAAATTCAGCTTGACAGTGAACTAAGGAATGCTTATTACCATACTCTCTATATTATATATATATATATATATATATATATATAGATATATAGATATATATCGTGCGTACTGAGCTGTTTATTGCTTAGCCTAAAATGCTGGGTCGGTTTTTCAGATGCTTCAATATTATTTCCTAAATAAATCATATTATATATGTATAGAAAATAGCTTTCTTGTTAATTAATTAAAGGTATGATTGGTTTTGGCTGCAACCTAATGATGCAATCACATTCCATGTTCCAATTGCCATTATAATGCAATCACTTATCTGATTCGCTGATAGATATGTTCAAGAGCAAATCCTATCGTTATATATATATATATAAATAGAAGTATAATATAAGGTGCTGCATTTTCCTTTTTGGGTTTGAATGCAAACTGTAATTGATAGCTTCAGCCATTTTATGATTATTGGAATGACATAAAGTTGAGCCATTTTAGATTTCTTTCTTCTGGGAAACTTATCTTGTCCTTTTTGATCAGTCATTATAATGCAGGTTTGAATCTATTATGATGGCTAGCTGCGCATTGACAAATATCTGATATGATGACTGTCTACCTCTCTTTTTTCACTATAAATTACGCTAGCTTAAATCTAACTCAACCATTCATCATTTCTTTTTTACTTTAAGTACAACATTTCAATGTAATTACCTTATAACCTATAAATTAACTATATATAAACCTATTTCAGAACAAACCTGATCATATATATATATATATATATATATGAGTTCAAAACAAAACATCAATCCGTATTATCTCGATCAGTGTTAGTGAATGATCAAGCACTAAATATATATATATATATATATATATATATATATATGTGCACTCCACTTAATTAGGTAAAAGTAGCAGTACATTAACCAGGCCTGAGCACAAAACTTTCTTGTGACCCACCTTCCTTCCATGTTATAATATAATGATAGTGCCGAGTTTCTTTTTCTTTAAACAATATTTTCCCCCATTTTATGGCCTCCAAGTAATGATGGGTGTGCTAGAATCCTTTTCTCTTTTGTTCAATCAGAACTCATGAAAGGGTTTCCACAGTTAGAAGATTCCGTCAGTAAAGATGAGGCTAAGCATAAAAATATAAACAAGCTGACATTATGAGAAGAAAACCAGCTCAGTCTGGCTGGCATGGATATATGTGATATCTGTCTTTGCAATGTTTTTTTTTACCTTCTCAAAAGCTCCAAAATTTCAATTATAGCTCTTGGAGACCATGCAAAAGGTTCTTTGGCTTCATTCGTTCGATTCAAAAAGCTCCTTTTACTCTGAATTTCTTTTGCAAAAGTCTTCTTCTTTGGATTTAGGAAGATTTTCAAATATGTTCCCAGAAAATTTTCTCTCCCCCTTTTTGTTTACTTTGTAGATCACGACATAAACATTACTCATCCGTGCTTCTCTCACAGCTTGTTAATTTTATTTTTAGATTTTAATGTTCTAAAAATGTTTGGATACGCGTGCATTCCAACACCCACCCACTTAACACAATTTATGGAGTACAGAGTGGAAAAGGAGCTGAAGTGCTAGTTAGTGTTCATTGACTGAGTCAATAGCAATTAATAGTTTAAATATGAAAACATCTTTGTATGTTTAGAAGAAAACTACATAAATAGCTAGGTAGCTCCACCTAAGCTTTCTTCTTTTTATTAAGGTTAAGTGGAGCTATATTGGTAGTATTAAACATAATGAACACAATAAGAAATTTGTGAAATATTTGTATATGTAGCCTTGTTCTATAGCTAAATATAATTCGTTTGGTTATCCCATTAATTTATGATATGCCAATTATGTCATGTTTTTGACTTAATTATATGTATGTATGCATGCAGAAAGTCAATTAATTGCACAAATATGCTGTGTTTTAAATTGAGCTACCGCATGCAAGAGTAGAAATGTTGTCAATCTATAAAGTGACGAATCTAAAAGTGACTTTATTTTTGTTGGTAGTTTAGACTTTACTAAGTAATAGTTTAAAAGTGGAGGCCGTATACAAAATATCACATCAACCCCTACGCCTACCCCTTACAAAAACAAAAGAAAGAGGCATTCGAGGGAATTCTTGTGTCGGTTAATTCAATTCCCTTTCGACCGAGAGTGCTCCAAGATCTCCTTTTGGTTCACACAGGGCAAAATATGCCCTATCTTCCTTCAGATAACACAAAAGTTGAACTGTGGCTTTGCCTTCCTCATGTACTTGACTTTGTAGCCCATAGATTACAAATTCAATATTTGCTTTTTCCCGTAATCAAATATGTCTGAGAAAGTTTAAGGTCACACAGATTCTATGGCTGCATAATAAATTATTGTTTAACCACTATGTATTATGTAATTTTTGCCTCCGCCATAGTTATGTCTGTAAAGAAAGCAACTTTTTTCTCCTAAGGTATAAATGGGCCTCTGCAAACAAAGAAGAATGTGGATGCTGAACCATGAAGTGGGTTTTGACGCATGGTAGACATATATAGATTCTAAGTGGATGCTGAAAGAAGCCATCATAGTCAAAAATCAGGCTTTCACTTACTAAATGATGGATTACTACTATATTATATATGTAGCCATAAATAAGAGTAGACTCTATCGGGAAAAGAGTAGGTGGAAGGGTAGGGAACCATGAATGTGAAGCATCACTGTCAAGTCTCAACTCTTTGATCAGTGATAATGCGTATGATTAGGACCCGCCGTGTGAAAGGAGAAACGGTAACTATGACTTTTAAGACCAGAATTATAGACAGGGACAAACTTCTAAGGCCATAATCATCCATTACGT
Organism: Bauhinia variegata; assembly: GCA_022379115.2. NCBI lineage: Eukaryota > Viridiplantae > Streptophyta > Magnoliopsida > Fabales > Fabaceae > Bauhinia > Bauhinia variegata. The sequence goes on from CM039435.1 coordinate 3,145,508, forward strand.
GTCAAGTTCTTGTGGAGGAATTAACTAGACAATTTTGGATGCTATCTTTGATGGGGCACACATAGAACCACCGGAGATTTCAATGATTTTAACCATTCGAGTTTATTTGAAATGAAATCTGAGAGTGGGGTGCTTGGCTGTTTTCTGCAGATCTTATCTCTTGACCACACTACAGGGCACAAATGTGCGATATAATGAGGACTGTGGCCCCCTTTTTACTCCATTTTCAACAGAAGGGTGTGAAAATTTTGTGAATTGATACCAGCATCGATGAATACCAGTTTGACATAACATTGTATGTATGAAAGAAATCTTTCTCTTCTCATTATCTATCTACCTTAAGCATGATTTCACTTTATCTAAATCTGATTTTTTGATTTCAGGTTTCTAGAAAATTTTCTTTAAGGAGGCATCAGTTACTGTGTGTCCACATTGATGCTCACATCACATCTTTCACCATTTCAAACCCCTCACCAATACGCGTAAAAATTGGGATTGAAAAGAAAGGTTGTGCTTGGTATCTATTAGATTAAGTGCTTGACCTTGATAAAGATTCCTTCATTGGAAATGATGGTGTTGATAAATGAGGATTGATTTTCATCATTAGATTCCAAAGAGGTGGTAAAACTAATAATAGTATCCGAAATGTTCCGTTCCGCCCAATTCCCATGAATGATGACCACGCTTCATTTGCTGTCGTTTTTATTTATCTATCTTTCATTAGCTAATACTTAATTTCCCCCCCTTTTCTGAGAAAACCAAACAATAATGATATGTGGCTTCCTCATGCAGGGAAAATGAAAAGGTAGAGTAAAAGTTGATTTATCTCTTACTCAGGTTGAAAAGATTATGTGAGTCTCTTTTTAGTTTTTAATTCACTGTTAAAGCTTTATTCATCAAATTCAACTTGCTTGTATAGCCTAGACTTCTCAAGAAACACATTGCGCTGTTAGGCCCCAGAGATGATGAAGACCAAATTGGCGACGTGACCGCCAATAAGAGAAAGAGCAAATAGAGCGTTTAAGTTATTATAAAGAAAGGAAAAGAGGAGGGGAAAAGAGAAAGAGGCACCATGATCCAACAAGCATAAAGGAAAATAAGAAGTGAAATGGGGCCATAGATGGATTTTGGAGAAGCATGCCTACAACAGTATTAAAGCATTCTTGGGAGTCTCCAAAGTCTAAAAGATAAAAATGTAAAAGGAGGATACTATTCTGTTTTACTTTCCTAGATCCTATTCTCTCTCTTTTAATGTATCAGAATCAGACAAAAGACCAATTGATAAACATGAAACAGATGCAATGAGCAGTTTCTTCTTCGTTCAACACTTTCCAGGCCACTGCTCTCTCATATGACACTGGCCTCCCCATGCTGGACAAACATATACCGCCTTGAATACACATAAAACCCTGCATCCAATTACTAACTCTTTAGAAACTCAGATGAAGATTTCCTTCCTAGAAGGTCAAAATAGCTAAATTGAGATTTAATTTCAGTCTAGTTAAAACCACTGTACTGTACCTGCTGCAGTATCTGAGGGAACTCAGAGCACAGGGTTTTCTTTCCGTTGTCATCAAAAATTTTTTCCAGAGTGATGTCTTGAAGAGCAACCAAGGTTGTCTCAAGCATGTCGAGTCCAGCTTGATTTGCAAATGTGAAAACCGGCAGTGCCTGGCAAAATCATAAAGTAAGTTAATAATGTCTCTCTATTATCATAGAAGCCAGTAACGCAATCATAATGGCCTACATACGAGAAGAAAAGAAAAGAAAAAATACCTTTAGAGAGCAGCACAAGATAGCGTCTGAGTGATGCCAAAGGGATTTGAGAATGGACTCACTGCCTTCACATTTTAGTAGTTCTACCCCTAGATAGCACCTGCAGAGAATGTCAGCATTTAAAATACAATGGACGTTACTAGTGCAATTTTAGAAAGAATGAAAAATAATGACCAAGATATGGAAAGAATGCATAACCAAGGCTAAGGCTTTAAGTGACGCACCTATAACTGTTACAGATCCACCGAGCAAGTGCTTGCCCCTCAGGAGTGCCAGGAGGTGGGCGAAAACCATTTTGAGAACCAAAACGTGAAGGGGAGAGAGCCAATGCAACCCTCTGAACAGATGCAATAATACTGCGGACATATTGTCTGGCCATAGCAGCTATATTATCTTGAAGGTGGACTTCGAAAGCAAACTGGAAGGCTATTGTCATTACTGATTTAGTGCTCCCAGAATGGCCAGAATTGTCACCAGCTGCTTTGTTTCCTGTAGTTCCAGCCTCAAGTGCGGATGCAAGATCGAGTGTACGGTTTGGACTAGCAGCATCCTACATCATATTCACAACCAATCAGTCAAAAGTCTCATTCAAACAAGCAGATAGGGGGAACCAACACCAAAACAATAGAAACAAGAATAAAGATTATAGCACCAAGCTTAAAGACTTACTGTGGCTGAATCAAGAGGTATAATTCGAAAACCACAAGGTAAAATGGGTGCATCATCAGAGAAAGATGCATCAATAGGAGCAAAAATGAGTTCAGCACAGGTTCCAACTGCATGCTCATCCACTCCGCTACAGAGCTGCAAATAGAAGGACTATTAGCTATAATTCATGTTCAACAGAATATCCTAATATTCTAGCAACTGAACTTAGGCTTCTAAGCAGTTTTCATCTTAATGATTGTATTAAGGCAATGCTGCAAGGAATAGAAAAATGGTAGAAGTCATGGCACAGAAAGTATGACTTACTTGCAAGAAGAAAATGTCACCAGGTATTGTCATGTCATCCCGATAATAGCCCATGTTTTCAAACTTAATGACTTCCATGAACTGTTTTAATCACAAGAGTTATTAAATATCAGGGATTTTATTAACAAGAAACAAGGAAAAATGATTTTTACTTTTAAAACAAAGTGGGTATATGGTGATATAATCAGTGAGTGTAAAACAAGTGGCAAATCACTTGCCTCTTCATGCTCGATTGTGTGAGCCAGTGGAAGAATAACCTGACCCCCAAAACCAACTCGCGCCCCTGGTAAGGTACAGGGACCAGCTTTAATGGCAGCGGCTGAATAAGCATCAATACTGCTATCTGCCCACTCTGATCGGTGCTCCCGCAAGAATCTAAGTAGAATTGCTGGAGGGACATTCTACAAAGACAAAAAAGAGCATGAGCAACTCAGTCCATGGAAGCTCAATAGGTGGAGTAAATGGAAACACCTACTTAGTTTAGCCCTCTAGCGATTGCAAATTAAATTTAGTCAATCTAGTGTCAAAATCAAAGTATACATTTTACAACTAAGGTCGTTAAGATTGGAGCAGTTCCCTACTCTCAAGCTTATGGCCTGCATTGGAAATTAAGGATACTCATTTCTTGCTGTCAGTGACTTTAAATGCAAAACTTTTAATCTTTTCCAAAATCTAAATGCAGAAAAAGCATAGTTAAGTTTTAACGTGCATACCTGTAACAACATTGATGCTTTGGCACATAGCACGGAAGTTCCCATAGAAGGAAATCCATTGTTATAACCAAGATTTGCCCCCATCGTCTTGCTAGGAGATGAATTTACAAGCAGGGTGACATCATCAATGCCATCACTTTCTAATATTGACCAGCCATCATCTGTAAACCCGTTCACAGCTTCATTGAAGCCCCTGAAGGGGGGAAAAGGATTAAGTAAGATTGCCATAATTAGTCAGTCAATTATTGCAAGGAACAGTGTGAAGGTTAGCAACACAAACTTGCTCAGCCTCTGACTTAGTGCACGTAGCGCTGCAGGCCTTCTTCCCCATCCTGTCGCATTTGGCTGAGAAATTTCTTGAGAAATCTGCCTCAAATGCCGCAAGGCCTGCAAAACAATTTCAACATTACTGTCTGAAGCATAAGTTGTTCAAAGCCCCATTTGCATCCATCCCCTTTCAACACAAATTTATAAGTTTATGGTTTTAGTCAACAGGAAGAATCAATGGTCTACCGCCATGGTTGTCCTTTGAGCAAGCAAGGTTGACGACTCATAAAGTGGGCGCAACACTTCAGGTACACTCCAAGGCTAGATTTTAAAAAAGCCAACAAGTCAAAAACTGTAAGTTATTGACTATTAAAGCAAGGAAGTGAATTTATTTCACTTTTATTAGTGTGAGAGTATATCTACAAACCTCTAAATTAATATGATCAACAATATGGATGATTGATCCACCTCCTTCACAAGGTCTAATCAGGTACCCGCTAGGCAGCGTGTCTGCTCTAACAAAATGCTGCACTGGCGGCATGGTAGGACCATTCTGAGTGTTGTTAAGTGATCTTTCACAGATCTGATATTGTCAAATCATAATTCATAAGAGTCAATACAAAGTGAGGAAAGTAACAGGGTGGGGAAAAAAGATGGTAAATTTAGTCACAAGAATCAGATTTACGTACCACAAGACTACCATCCTCCATGAGAGATGTGTAGCGCAGCAACCAGAAGTCACGAGCTGGTGCCAAAGTTGTCGGTGCATACAACTAATAAAGATGGCAAATGTTGAAACACATTTAGCAAGGCTGCCCAAAAGAAACTAAAGTTTAAGCCATCAACAGAGAGAGCATACAGCAAGTAGCAAGTACCTGCATGTAAAGCAGTTCAATGGTTCCACCACTTCCGGTGGACATTGCATTTAAAACGTCCACGGATCGGCAATCGCGGTACCATGACGGCCTATCTTTGAGGATTTCAGCAACCTAAACACAACATTTTCAATTAATGTTCCACCCACTTGATAAGAATTGTTCATCCTCAAAATTAACAAGCATTGGGAACTTACCCTTGTCGGTTCTAGACCCACAAGGCCGCAGGCACGTGCTGCCACTCCAGGGCAACCATGAGAAATTGCAACGATTCCAATGGAATCCGGACCAGGCTGCGCATATGCCAAAAATAACAAGAAAGCGTTACATTACTTGATAAAAAAAATAAGAAAACACGAATTTCGCTCAAGCAAGAAATTAAATTTTAAAAGTATTTCTTATTTCTTGGTAAGTCGAATGTATTAAAAAAAATAAATAAATCAAGAGAATTTGCTGGGTGCGTTGGATGTGAGATCATGTATCAGAACAACGAGGTTTTATTCCCACATGCAAACTTAGATAGAAGAGATGGTGACATTATAGGAAAGTGAAGAAAAATGGGGAAAAAGATTGAGATGATTATGTTATGTTCCATCTGTCGAGTGATGTAGATGATGTGCTCAGCACTTAATAGGTTGCTTAGAAGGTTAGCAAGGTTCGTGCACTTTAATCAGCACTGACAAATAATGACGGAGTGGTGCTAATAACACACTGAATTCGTTCCAAAAAAACAAAGACTGAATTGAAATAATGACAAGGAAAGAAAGAAAGAGCTGTAACCTTCATCCCAGGCATTTGGACCCACTCCACAGCAGTTCCAGTGGCCTTTGAAAGAAACTCTGCTAAAGTCTCCTCTGCAATGGACAGAAGTCTAGAGAGTACAAAATAAGACAAAGTATAATATTCCATTAGCCATAATTTCTATAGAGCACAAAGGACATAAAATGAAAGGATCCAACAAACATTCTCACTAACCCAGCAGGGCTGGCATCCCTTGGTGGATGCTGAGGTGTCAAATGGTTCTGACCGCTCGTTACCACCGACTCGCAACTCGTGTCCGTCGTAGCAAGGGTCGCCTGCTTCACAAGGAACCGCTCTTAGAAACAAACAATGCAATAATGCTAACCTTAAACCAACCAAAAAAAAAAAAAACTGAGCTGCCCCATACGACAACAATTTTCTACGATTGAACTTTTTTTTTTAATCTGCATTTGTATGGAACCGAAGAGACGGGAAATCATATCACAACGATGTAAAGTACGAAAGAATAGGGAGGGAAGGAGTGTTACATTTTGTGCCTGTTGGCGGAAGAAGCTGTTCTCATAAACCAGCTGCGACACTTGCTTCTGCAATCTGTCATTTTCCTCCATCAATAATTTATTCATTGCAGTGAGCTTCCTATTTACGCCTTGCAAGCGTGACGATTCTTTCCGCTGCTTCTCTCTACATCTGCGAGAGAGAACAAAGAACAAAGCAACTCATTAACATCTGTAATAATTACCAAATATCTCATCTTAAATAATAAATACTCCATATTTCGGTGTAAGTATAACTGGGGAGGATAAAAAAATAAAATAAAATAAAAAGAGGAGCAATTTTGTCTTTTGAAACGGCGGGACACAGAAAGTGTAAATTCAATGCCAGTCTTGTGATTCAAATTTCTCAGTGTATTTCTGCCGATATCATTTAGTGTTCTTTATCTAAGAAAATACAGAGCTTTTGAAGGGAATAAAGCAAGAAATCTAAAGAAAGTACAAAACTTGATTTCGATTTAAGATGTTAGATGGAATCCAAGGAGAAAAAAAAGGCACCAAATTGAAGGCTTTAATTTTTTTTTTCACTAAGTTGATGAGTGAATATAGAATACCACCCAGGTTTTTTTTTTTTTTTTTTTAAAAAAAAAGGAAGAAACTAGATACCTGCGATTCTGGAACCAAACCTTGATCTGCTTGGGCTCGATATGGGAGAGAATGGGGCACTCTCTGATGAGCTGTTGGCGGCGCATGGAATTGGGTTTGGGGCATTCATGGTAAAGCCTCTCAAGGGCCTCGACCTGTTCTGGTGTGTAGCGCACATACTTGCCATTCTCCATTGCCAACTTGCTCCCATCTTTGCAGGCCGAACTCACCGCCATCATCCCTTTCAAATCCAACCACGAAATTTTTTTTTCAAAACTTGAAACTGAACTGAAAGTTCATCATTTTGAAAACAGATGAACTGAAAAATATAAATATAAATAAATAAGAGTTCCCTTGGAGATTTGAGGATCCTACCTATGGCTATGGTGCTTTCACCTTAGACTAGAGAGAAAATAAGCATGAGATCCCCAACACCAAGAAATTACACAAACATGGAAGCAGGGAACAAACTGAAACTTGAAGAAGCTACTCAGAGTTTGTCTGTGATAGCTGGATATGTATGATAAGATATATGGCAGAGGAGGTGGAGATGTAAATGAAAGATGCAGGAGTTGTGTCCTGTACAAAGGAAAAAGATCGATGGGTATGTATATTGGGATTGGGATAAAGAAGGAGATTGCTTATAAGAGAAACCCCAAATACCAGACAGAATAAGCGACCAATTTTTTTGTTTTCACATCATTCCCTCTACTTTCTTTTCTTTAGTTGTGTTTGCCAGTTGCTTTTCTCGCACTGGTTTGTTTTGGCACTTTCCAACACTTGAAAACTCTCTCCCTCTTCTTTCACTCTCTCTCTCCCAAAGAGATTATAATGAGATGGGAAAATGCGAGCCAGACCCTCATCTAGTACGCGTGAGTTGTACAGTTTCTGGCTCCGAGCATCAGTTTCTTGCTTATGTATAGACAGAAGTGTGCACCGTTTCACCTGATTTTTAGTATATCGACTTCGAATATGTACAGTGAGGATCTTACGTCCAAGATACAATGATGCCTCAAGATTTAAGCGTTACCGCATTTAGCTTTTTGGTAGGTTGTCTCCTCGACAAGTTCTAATCATGCATCGATCGCTGTGTTAGAACTCACAATGCACTTCATTTTTTTTCTCTTCTTTATGTGCAACCCTGTTGATATTTATCATTGTATATGGATGTGTTACGGTGCATTTTTTGTTTTAATGCATAAAGTACTTGTAATTTTCCAAAAAGAACATACAACTTTTTTATAAAGTTGTTTAACTTTAAAAAAAATTACACAACTTTACAAACATGTTACCTTAGAAGCTTGCTTTTACAGCAAATGCACCTCAATTTTATTTTATTTTTAAATGTAGCATAAGAAAAAAAATATTATTAAATTGGAACAATCTCTAATTGTTGCTCTATGGTGGTTATCATTTGAAATTGACATTGAAGTTTATTTTATTGTTGGAAAATTACAAGCAAGGAACCAATGGTATAAAATATTTAATTTACTTGTTTTGTTAATTTAAGTGATTATAATGTATAATTATGACAAAATAAGAAAATTAAGTGATGTATACCTCTTACCATATGATTTGATAAGAATAAACGGAGAGCTTTTCTTGTAATACTCTTCTTCTATTCTATTATTGCATATACAAATGACAAGTACACGGTACATGTGATAATTATTGAGCGATAAAGCGATTGAAAGAGAGGAGAGCGCGTAATTAGAAATTGTTTGCATGCAGTTGGATTTCATTTCTCAGTCACTGCATTCACATGCATTATTTCCGAAATTTCTTCGTTCAAAACATAAACTAACATAAAAATGTCCATGCAATAATAAGGATAAAACTAGATTTACTACAATAATTTTTTTAAAAAAATTGTAACTGCATCTATTAACACATCACATAATGAATGTAGAATAGATCAATCATTGCATGATTCTATATTGATTTATTTGATAATTAAACGTGAGCCACGCTTCTGTTAACATAGCACATCGTGAATGTTGAATGAATCAATTGTTACATAATTTCACATTCGATAATTGAACATGAGTCACGTGTCACTGCACTTAATAACATAGTACATCGCAAATATCAAATGTAATTATCATGAATGTCGAGTAAATTAATCGTGACACGATTATTTTTCAACAATCCATTGTGAATCACACATTTTTTTTTTTATTACAACAAATCCAAGTTGCTTTCCAAGTTTATCCCGCCACAACACGTTTCTCCTCACATGAGCAGTCACAATTATCGTGTACAACCCTCATTTTAATTGCGTTACTTAGTCAAATAATTGATATGTATTGTTCCCAAGTGTAGATCGTAGCGCACACGCAAATCCGCAGTAAGAGTCGTAGGCTACGCGTACCTTCCATTCAGCCTTCAAATCAAAAGCCGAAGAGTGGGAATTTTGATAAACAGAAGGTGCGTTTGTTTGATCAACCCACTATGGACACTTTCAATTCAAAATTAAACACGGGTGACTGGTCAACACGTTCTCACCAAACACACACAAAGATATTAGTATTAGTCTCTAATTATAACAAACTCGTATGACATTATTTGCATTTATCCCTTGAAATTAATTAGACACGTATTTAATCCAAGGACGAAAATGGTCAATCTTTGTGCTTGATTTCTGATGAATGAACACAAAAATAAGGTACATGGGTTGGAAAACATGCTATGAGGGAAGACACCTACCTAGTTGGTCATAGTGGCTGCCAGACCAAATTTAATTAACTTTTTATGCCCCGACAAGACAACCATTTAATTTTCATGCGCATGAAATGAACCATACCATGGTTAGTCAACATAGGTCATTCCTGCTTGAATTTTGCGCAATATATACAGTATTCTAAGTGAACGGCCTTCGCCACCTTTGTCCAGCCTAATTATAACTTGCTTTTACAATGAAAATACACCTCTCTTTTTTTTTACTATTATTATTTTGTATATTATATTATTTAGTATGAAAAAAGATCCTATTATTTGTCTCTTGATCACTTTTAGAACAGAAGTCAATGCGATTCAACCCAATTGAAGATGCAAAAGTCAATAATTGTTTTTTTTTTTAAAAAAAAAAAGGTGTTGGTCCATATATATAGAACCATAATCTTTCTTAGTTGTGTACCTTGCTTCTTTCCCAAACTTGTCCACCGTGACCACCGAGGAAAAGAAGAGTTACTAAACGGCAGATTTGTCAAAAAATAATTGGTTGAAGACTGTTAATGGCAGACCATCTATAGTGGGTATCATTCTTTAACATTCCGCATCTGAACCCAAGATAAAATTAAGAAAACGCGTTTTAAATTTTTAATTAAGAGTGAATAGGAGACTTCAATTTAGTTATTTATATTTAAATTTTTTTATTAATTTTGTTTCTTAAATTTATTAATAATTTAAAAAAGTGAGAAATTAAATTGATAAATTTAAAAGTATAAGAAATTAAATTAATAAAAATTTTAAATGTAAAAGATCAAAATAAATATTTACTCTTTAATTAATCATTCAAAGCGAGGTGACAATGACAGACAAAAAATAGTATTTAATTATTTTAAAATTTTAAATCAGCGGTAATGGGTTCTAAAGCAGCAATTAGTGGTGGGTAATACGGGTAACATTTTCAAAGATAGAAATAGGGCAATAAAGATGATGTCCTATAAAGTAAAGATTGAAATCCTATGGTAGGGTTACTTTGTTTGCCTAATCAAACAAATAAAAGCCTTTATCACAACGTCATGAATCATTGCATAACAAATATCCAAACCTTTTTTTTTTGGAAAAATATGTCAACTGGCTAATAAAAGTGGTGAAGTGAAAGAAATTCGATCCAATTAGTAAAAATTAAAAATATACTTTATAGAACTATAAGTTTAAGTTTTATTATTTATATAAAAAATTTACAAATAAATAATTTGTATTTACGCGAATAAATATTATATTAATATGTTTTTACTACGATAAGTCTCTCAAAGTGCTGCAAACTACCCGTCACTGGCGCCAGTGGCATAGAAAAAGTCTGCAGTGAGAAGAATGCCCGTTAATTATTATAGATGTAGATTTATTAATACGAATAATAATATTATTTTAGTACATAGTTAATATTAAATAGGATAGGATGTATTTGTGGATTAATATAAGAGGCTATTGGTTTGGGACAGGCGTCTGGGTTGTGTCGGGGGCGTGCAGCGGACCGGATCTGGAAGTGGTCCACAAACATGGGCGGATTCGAGCGGCCCCCCACGCGTGAACCTCTCTCTCTTCTTTACACCGTGCTCTTTACTCCTCCTCGTTCCCATTCCTATGCTTTTGCGAACTGAACTAATTGTAAAATTCATGTCTTGTTTGGTTACGGACAAAAGTATAAATGTTAGAAAGATGTAGCATTCTTGCTTAGCTGAAAAGATTGATGATTATGGATTTGATTTGATTTTAGAAACTTTGAGTGTCATATAATTTACTGGGGCTGGCTCAATAGGTCCAATCCACCCATGTATGGTATATGACAAGGGAACTAAGTCCAAGCATATCAAATGGGAACCAATAATAATAGCAGCAATGTATGGAGTGGAGAAGAGATTGGGACCAGTGGTAATGAAATGGACCGCGTCTGCGTGCGTGTATCTTTCGGCGTGTGCCGCCAACACATCACAACATTCTCTTTGCAGCGTGACGTTTGTTGTAATTCTGGACTCCACTCTCTCTCTTTCATCCCATCATCTATCTATCTAGTCTAGTTTCGTCAACGTAACGGAGTTCACCAAAACGACGTTGTATTCCATGCCATTTTAGTTAATTAAATTAAACTGGCAAGGACAAAGTGCTAGCAATCATTTACGCCAAGAGAGATGAGCATGAGCATGTAATTCTGTAAATAATAAAATATTTTTTAAGTAGTATCAAAGGATTGGACGCTCCCGAGGCAAGGCGACAAGCGTAGCTTTCCTTTGCTTTTACCCTACATCGCCAAGCACGAGTTTATGGGACTAACAATAACAAAACTATCCCCGTCACACCCTTACCGCTCCTAAATCTCTCCTCTTTTATCCTCTCAACGTCCTCCCACATTTTTCCATACCATTTTTAATTTTCCCAATATTATTAAATTAAAACTTTATATAAGTTTTTAGAAAAACATCATTATCATTATAATATTCTAGAAGGCGGCACAGCACTTGGAACGCAAATCTCGGAATTGCAGAGACTTTTTAAGTCTACCTTGACTTGACGTTGCAGCTATGAAGTGAATGTTTGAAAACTGATCGGCTATTGGGCCTTGGTGTTGGGCTTTTACCGGGCTCATTTCTCTTAGCCAGCACGTTGATTGACAACGGGAATTCCCTGCCCTGGGCCAAGAATTGGGATAGGTGTTGTTATTGTTTGTTCAAAGATAACAGGTTCAGTTTACAGCTATCTTGTAAAAGTTATGCCATGGAGCGTTTATGATATGGGAATAGAGTAATCTGTCTTCTGTTCAGAAAATCCTCAACTTGATATCTGTTATTGGATCAAGTCTCAAAGCAATTTACAAATGCGTTCCCTTTGCTTCTGTGACACTGATATACTCTAATAGAAAGGGAAAGAAAGAAAAGAGAAAGAGAACAACACTACAAAACAAACCAAACGAGGCTTTAATTTTTCCTTCGCTATTCATTCATACTATTCAAGTGCTCCGGCTGGTCTTTGTCTATAAAAAAGCAGGTAACAAAACAATACTATAGTAAATGATTAACAACGAACGGGCCCAAAAATTAAGAATCACAACGATGATTAAAAGCAGGCCCTCGAGGCCCAATCCCGAATCATAAGCCCACGCTTCTTCGATATCCTTTGTCTTTCCTGTTAGGCTCTGCAGTTTCCTATTTCCTTCTTGTCCAAATGGAAGTTTTAAAAGCTATCTCGTAACAGTAATTTGGGTAAAGTAGAAACCAGAAAAGCCCAAGTGGCAGGTGAATCAATAAATGATTGATTGTTCAACTAGTGAAAAGGCCCGTTGATTGAAGAAGGCATGATGAAGAAAGCTTTAACTTGCATGGTTAAAAGTCTTAGATCTTTATCGATTCAACAAGCTTGCATGCATTATTCATGCCCAAGGAATCAAAGAGCATTATAATAACTTAGCCGACAAGGAGCAACGTTTGCTAGCTAGGTTGTCATAGGGTTCGCAGCTGCCCCGCTCTCTTCTTCTGGCTACTCGGGTCTTGTCTTACAAGCCTCTCCAGCTACCGTTGGGCAGCACTTGTGTTGTGCCTATATATTCACCTTGTTTTAACGCTCTTGGTTCTACTAATGCGTTCTTATGATCATGAATGGTTCTTCCTTATACTTCAAGCATGATTGCGCTCATTGGTAGGTCTAGTTATTAATCATGTTTCTTTTTATTAGAAAAAAAAAATTATACAATTTATATATTGGTCCATGAAGATATTTTTAAAATAAATATGCATGAAGTCGAAAATAATTAATACTCTTAAATTTAAAACTTATTTTTGAGCGCAGTAATCATATATTTCCTATGGCTTCTCAACTATAAGCCAAAAAGAGAGCCCATAATCACAGAGGCTATGGCCTTAATAACACTGTTCCAAAGAAATAAACACGGAGTTTCTACTTGCATTAGGAAAAGCTATTGTCTCTACACTCTTGGAAAAGCATTTCAAATTAACTTGCTTAATTATTGAAGCACAACTTTATTAAACTTAGTGGTTACGCCTTTAATTATCTTTTTGACAAAATCTAATAATAGATTTGAGCAACCAAACAAGGTGTAAGTTGTATTATAACATAACACAATAGAATAACTAATAAATAATGTAATAATATGGATTGCTAATCTGAAACGACTCACGTGACAGTTGGGCACGTGCTATCACGTTATCGTAGAATATTTAAAGGAAGGATATCCATCACTCCAGCGAAGCATCCCAGAAAAGGGAATGCCCCGTAGATGCTAGCCACGTGTCATTGACCACCGTCAGTTTTGGCTTTTGACATTTTGACACGAGCGAAGCACTCATATGCTCGCTGACACATGGACACTAATATCCATTTCCCCTCGTCACGTGCATTTGGGCCCCACTACGAATATATGTAACCAACACCGTAAAAATCTATTTAAAAAAATTGTAATAATATTATTAAAGAAAAAGAAAAACATAAATTTTATCTGAGAAAACGAAAACCTCTACGTCAAGCAACGATCCTGGTACCCTCTCTTTTTCAGGCTTTTTTTCCTTTTAATTCAAGCAACGAAGTAAAAAAACAAAGTGATTGAAACAAAATAAAAGGTAAAAATCCTGCATCAATAAATGGGTCCATTTAAATACCTTATCCGTTGTTCGAAGAAGAGTCGCATGGGGATTGGCACCATCAGAGGAAGAGAAGGCCCCAGTTCAGTCACACTCCACTTGTCCAGGCACGACACGTGGCAAAGAAGCCGACATTTTACACTAGGATAAAACTATGCGCCCGCCCAAACTCACATGCATGTTACCACTACGTTGTTATTTGTTACTGGCTCAAATAACTATTGACCTTAAGTTGAATTTGTTTATTAAAGTTTGTCTGTTACCAAATTGTCTATACGTAGGAGTAATTAAAAGGAATCATAGCATAGTCTGTGTTTTGGTGTTGTTTTCCATTTTTTAAACTCGTCTATTTTTCTTGAGTTGGGTTATTTCTGTTAAGTTATGATTTTAACAAGAGTTTTTAAGAGTATATTTAATCATGATATTTATTAAAATTATATAAATTATTTTTTTATAAATTTAGTGACATATTATTTATTATATTTTATATAATTTAAATAATTTTTTTTATTCATATAATTTTAAAAATTATCTCTTTATTCTCATAAATTTTTTATTTTTTGAAAAATATATAATTTTTATTTTTTGTATATCATTTCATATTCATAGAACCATCATCTCTCTCTCTTCTCTATATCATTTTCTTGTAATGGTAATTTTTATCATTTTCTTGTAATGGTAATTTTTATTGTACACCGTTATACAAAACTCGTAAAACTACAAAAACACCCGATAGATATGCTCTAATACATGCCCTACGTACAACTGCCAGTCAAAACACCGGACTCGTTCCTCATCCTAGCTGGCACCCTAAGGTGAAAAGTGAAAACCGAATTGGCAGGCACTCTCAAGAGGATAACACGTTTATGAGATCCTGACCCTTCATCTCAACAAGATGAGCTGTAAGCCTCGTGCTTACTGCCGCAATTCGAATAGTTAAACCACTGATTTTAAATAATGTCATTGACTAATTAACATTAATATTAATTAAAATTAACAATTTTTTTCTTTTTTTTTAAAAAAAAGACTGCGTCAATCAGAGAAAGAAGAAGAGAATAAAAAAAAAGAGAAGCTTGTCTCTCGAGAAACCAAAAATATAAAATAAAGCAGAGGAAGCGGAGTGTAAACTTGGACGCTAATGCATAGCTCTCAGCGACAAACCTGCTAGATCGGTTCCTCAGGGATTGAATTTAACTCACGATCACACTTTTTTTATTTCAACACCATAATTAATTACCTGCTTAATTAATGAGTTATGCAGTTTGAATTTTGACAGGTTGACGCAAGTTTACAGTTTTATCCACCCCGCAAATTGCCTCAGCTAATTTTATGGCTTGTATTATGCTGTACTTCCCAAGTTGCCCTTGGTCATTGACTGGTATTACAATCAACCCTTGTGTACTTGCTGAATTACGGTGCATAGCGTAAAATGGTTGTCTACGTGCATCCCACGATGATCTTTTTACAACTGGTGGTGATCAACTACATGTGCGCCTGATTTTTCTCTACGACGGTCTTGTATAAACCTTGGTAGGACGTGCGTATTTCGCAAGATATCAAATAATAATAAAACAGAGCAGTTGAAAATGACAACTTGCAGTAAGATTTAATAGAGTCCAACTATTCCCATGGCAAAATATGTAAAAAAAATCAACTTCAACCATAAGATTTGAAGGTTTCTTTAAACATAACTTCTTTTTTTTTATTTTAATTAATATTTTTGAACAATAGAGGAAGACTACTCTACGTAGTGAAACCTAAAGAGGATAAAACTGGTAAATCAAACATAAAGCAGCCGAAAAAGAAAAAGGGCACCAAAGTAACTTCTGCCATAATTTCCTTTTGTTTCTTTTAATCCAATGAAAGCCTCTTTATTTATATTTTACGCTCTTTAATTTTTTGTGCAGGAGACTTTTTTTTTTTTGGTTTTCATTCCTTGGTTTAAAGAAAAAAATGGACCTCCATTTTTAGCTGTCCGCTTGTCCCCTTCAAACGCAAATAAACCCTCTTCTCTTGTTCTCTCTCCACTCAAAACCACACCTTCTCACACTTGTGTCTCTAACTCCCTATACTTTCTCCACTTATTTTCTCACTAGTTTCATTTCCGTAACATTTTGCTTCAACTTCGAAAACGAGGGTAATTCTTGCCATGGAGGCACCTGAGTTCTTCCAGAACAGCTTTTCCTCACAATTCCCTTATGATAACAAACCAACCACCGCCCCTCCCGTTGGCGTTTCCGACAATTTCATCGTCGAAGACCTCCTCGACTTCCCCAACGATGACGCCATCATCGCCGACGGTGCCTTGGACTCTGTTCCCAGCAATTCTGTCGACTCTTCTTTAACCGCCGTTGACAGTTGCATTAATTCCCCTGCCTTTTCTGGGTGCAACACCAATTTTGTCGGGGATATTGGATGCCAGAATTTCCCTGACGGCCATTTCTCCGGTGACCTCTGCGTGCCGGTATATTATTCTTACAAGATAATGTGCAGAGAAAGAAAAATGCTATTGTTAGCTAGGCTAACTCCCCCGCCTCCCACTGTGTGAAAACATATTCAATATCAGTTTGAATTTTTTATTTTTTAAAAAATTCTAACGCATAGTCGCATATCCAAGAAATGTAAGAATTGTTTGGTTGCCAAGAATTTCATTGAAAGAATTAGGTACAACACTTTTTTTTTTTTGGAGAGCCAGGGGTTAATGAATATCAATTGTTGTTTTGCTTTTCAAATTATCGGCTTCCAAAATGTTTTAACTTCTGCACGTGAAAGCAGCAGCTGAAGATAAAATTGCATCTGACGATAGTAAAATGAAAATATTAATTATTGCATTTATATATCTTTCTGGAAAATAAATGTAACGGGTTGTGTTTGGTTGAATTGTGAAACAGTATGATGATGCAGCGGAGCTGGAATGGCTTTCCAATTTCGTGGAGGAATCGTTTTCAAGCGAGGACCTGCAGAAGCTGCAGCTGATATCTGGCATGAAAGCTCGAACCGACGAAGTATCAGAGAGCCGTGAATTCCAGCCCGAACCGAACCGGAACAACCCAATATTCAACCGGGAAGTGTCGGTTCCTGCCAAGGCTCGCAGCAAGCGCTCCCGTGGCCCCCCATGCAACTGGACCTCACGCCTCCTCGTCCTCTCGCCAACCACGTCGCCTTCGGAGCATGACGTCATCATTCCGACACCTGGAAAGAAAGCGGGCAAGCCAGCCCCAAGGAAGAAGGAGAGTAGCGACGGTTCCGGCGGAGATGGACGCAAGTGCCTTCATTGTGCAACAGATAAGACGCCGCAGTGGAGGACCGGGCCTATGGGCCCGAAAACGCTTTGCAATGCTTGTGGTGTGAGATACAAGTCGGGCAGATTGGTGCCCGAGTATCGGCCCGCAGCGAGCCCAACATTCGTGCTGACGAAGCATTCCAATTCGCACCGGAAGGTGCTGGAGCTCCGACGCCAGAAGGAGATGATGGGGGCCCACCAACAACAACAGCAGCAGCAACATTTTCTGCAACAACAGAATATGATGTTCGATATGCCCAACGGTGACGATTACTTGATCCACCAACACCTGGGGCCCGATTTCAGGCAGCTCATTTAATCTAGTACAGTGCTAGACTAGGGAAGCTCCCGTGGAGCTTCGGGTTTGGCTAATTACTAAGGAAATTCATTAGAGAATTTCGTTATTTTTTTCCCCTCTCCCCTACTCTTATAGGGATTAATATTTTTTTCCTTAACTTAATTTTGAGTTTTGTAGAATGATCTAATGTTTCCTTAAGGCATTATTTAGTCCAACATTTTCATAATTAATTGAGTTTTTTTCTTTTTTAAAACATTTGTCCAATTCTATTTTGCTTTTTCTCCTATTTTTCTTCAAAAAATTACGAGCACAAAATACCAAAAAGGTGTGAGCTAAGTGTAACAAAGTTGAGTTACGAGGTACTCCGACACAAATGTCCAAGTTTAAAAATTTCGGAAAGATTTATTTTTTATATCATGATTATGTCTTGTTAAGCACAAGATTATATCAAAATAGGGAATTCCACAATTTAATGACGAAAAAAAAGCACTTGTTGCAAACAAAAAAAATCGGAGTTCTTAATGAACCAAGCTGTATGGCCATTCATTTGGGAAGTGTTATTTCGTTTGTGACAAAATGTGCATGTATTCATTTGAATGAGATTGGATGCTCAGATGTCGTGTGTGTACATATATATATATATATATATACGTACGTGCTCCCTTTTTAAGGATGTTGTTTAATTTGTTTAGAACAACAACGGTGAGAAGAGCAGCAGCGATATCTGATCTACAGAGAAGTACTGGAATGAGATAAGACATATACTTGAACTAAATTTTGTGATAATACGCACCAAAATTTAATTTTTCATTTAAGTTTTTGCTGGAATAAATTAAATTAAAGTAGCAAGAGTTGTTGTCATATATATATATTATCAAATGAAACTTTATTACTAGCCGTTGTATTCCGTAGTAAGTTAGGATAAGGTTTTAGGTTTAGGTAAATGTTCCTGTCTCTCTATTATCTTGTCTTCTCATTCCAAGTGTATATCTGTATGCATGTACATCAATCGTAAAATAGGTAGAAATAAAAATAATTTGGACATCCATCATAATCAATCACTTGTACATCCATATATATGATTAATACTCAAAGTCACTAATTAGTAGTTCATCAATTTAAATTGGGTTTAATATGTATACCAGCTACGAGTGGGCTTCACGATTCTTTTGTAATTTCAACTTCCAATACCTTTTGTGTTCATTACATTCTACCTGTTAACCTCATGAAATACAGTTTTCAATAATAACCCATTGAAAATTATATTTCAAGAAATGGAGGAGGATACGGTGATCCTCATTTGTTTTATTTTTATTTAAAAAAAAAAAAACCAAGAATAAATATTCTTATTAGCATATTTTCCCATAGAAGATTATAAGTTATTATTTATTTTTGATCACTCAAATAATAAAATGTTGAGGAAGCAGAGAACAGATAACCTAGCTTGCAGCAGAGACCTTTAACAATCCCGGGGTAGATGCAGCCAAGCCCGAAATTCAAATTGGCAGAGTCAGAATATAATAATGAAACCTTTCTACATGAATTTCAGTGAAATTTGCGTGGTTGGTCCGTTAGATAACAGAGTTACAGGGAATGTTAGTCATCCGTAATCATATCAAGTGTGAACTGCAAACAGATTTCTGATAACTGACACGTCGTCTTCCGTTTGTACTGGCAACTCCCTACTTTATTTGTTTTTATTACTTTTCTTTTCATTTATAATATACGAGTAAAACCTTTATTTTTTTCAAGAAAATAAATGATTTTCCTTTCCTTAAATTTTAAGTGCTCGAAAAAATTTATATTTTGATTTTGATGCGCGTGAAAAAATGATTCATGTTTCCTCAATCATGTGATTGGAGGTGAATTATCTAAAGCTTCACGTATATGGGGCTGCAGGGGAAAAGATAGAAAATTAAAAGCCATCCCTTATTTATTTACTTATTCTGCCAATAATTAATTCAAAGGGATATACATATATTTTTTCCTGACCCATGTGATTTTTTGTTGGTTTTTTGGGGTTGGGAGTTGGGACCAATGATGCGTGTATGTACGATCACAGGCAACACAAATCCATAGGGCTATTATTTAACAATATATATTATGATCATCAAATTATTCGTCAGCTAAGTTACACTATAATTATTATTTATTTTTGAGAATATCTTTTGTCTCGTACTCAACATTTTTTATAAAGATATGTAGGCAGAGAATCAATAAGAAAATAAAAACAATAGTAGTGGTTTAGTATATATAGTAATTAATTAATGATGAATTATTAGAGTGAGTAAAAAGCTAAGATTGCGGTGGTCACATGACACTCTTCCATGGCTTCATGCAATATGCAGTGGTTCTAATTTACTACCACCGCCCACCACGAATTACTCAACTCGACTCGTGCTTCCTACATTTCACTGTACCAAACTTGTATTCTTTTCTTATTTATTTTTTCCTCTGCTTTGATTTGTATAGCCAGCCAGAGGTGATAGTGTTGAGTTGGGCAGAGGAGAGGAGAAAAACATAGCACTTGATGATTTATTAGAAAAACTGACGTTAGGTATTGGTGTTAGTGTTACTATTATAAGGGTCATTCATATCTTTCGCTAGCTTGAATTGAATTTAATGTGGATTAGTAGATTATACTTGTGGGCTTGAATAAGCGGGCCTATAGGCCCATGAACACATTTTCTTTATCAGTCATTGTTACCTTCTTTATCACAGGCTTCGGATCGGAGAGGCAGAGGGAACCCCAGAAGCTGCTGCTGATAAAACCCAATCTCAGTCTCAAACTGAAAGGGGGACAGGTTCTAACCCTCACAACAGAATCCATTCCACATAAATCCTTCGCCAGCTGGGAACAGATGCATCATAATTTAATTAACGTAGCAACTTGTAATGGTATTAAATGTGAAGGGCTCCACGTCAATTGACTTTGAATGTTTTGGTAAAGCTCCATTACATGCATGGGGGATTTGTGTGTTTTCCACGATCAAGAAAAGCTTCTGTTCTCTTTCACAAACTCGGCAACACAGAAATTCGTGGGTATGGCTTTAAAACAGTCACACGTGATCAATAACCTTTCAAATGAAGCAACCTCATTAATAATAGACTGAGAACTGAAAAGAGTCCAGACAGTAGAAAGCCTTCATTAACGTAGTATCCGTCCAACAGGAGTTGCTGGGTTCGAACTCATTTTTTAAAGCTGCTTTGTGTTTTTGCAGAAAGCTTATGATAAGCATATGAAAAGAAGGTGACAACACTCGACAGGCTAAAAGAAAGAAAGATAGAGAGTCCCACATGCTGGTGTATCGTTATCTTGGAGACATAGGCGCTTCCGTCAAGGCTGATTTTTAGAGAAACTGTGACAACACTCCTCCATTTTCTCACGTGCACATCACGTTCCCTGAATATATATATATTTTCTATATAATTCGATAACTACGCAAGGTGACCACACCTTCTCTCTAATTACATTGTTTCCTTTGTAAATGGCTTACCTCACCGCTCAATGTTTTCACTTCTCTGGATGGAAAATCAATTGCCATCTTAACTTACGGATAGAAAGAAAAAAAAAAAGACTTGTATTGATTCTACTGCTAACAAATTCAAAACCAAAATAGACATGCTAGCAAGGATTATGCAGTCCAAAACAATATCATTCATTATTAGTTAAAGATGTCTCATCTTTATAACAATCAAAACTGCAATGCAGAAACGTGTTCTCAGGATCTAATGCAACAGTTACAGGAAGAAGAAGAAGAAGGATTCTTCCAAACATTATATATCCGTCTTGCTGAACTGTCAAATAAACATAAAACAGTTAATCAAAAGGTCATCCCAACACAGTGAGATGACTCTATTCCATTAATCCCTGGTCTTCTAAATCTCTCATCGAGGTGTGCTGAGGCCCATTTCTGAGAAAAATAGAAAAGGAAAAACATTATATAAGCACTTAATTACACCAGAAGATCTACTCTTAAAAAAAAAAAAAAAAATTAATGGCTCAATCAAAAACAACCACATCCAGCATAACATGACCCTACAGTGACACAAGATAATTAATATCGATCTTTAACTATAACATGACACAAAATTTGTATAAATATTTAATGGACGTAGGCAGAACACACTGATAAGTATGTGATCAATATGATCTCAAGCGTAAACTATTTGCAGCTGCACAGGGGAAGGACTAAGCCGGCCAAATATGCTTGGTTTTACATCTTCTTCTCTTATTTGGTAATGGGAAAGGAAAACCTTCCTTGAATTATTCAAACTTAATTTGAATTTCAAGCATATCATTTATCTCATCTGAATTGAGTAGGCAGATAGGCCAAGTCGATATTAAGTGTTTCCATTTATATTCTATTCACACTTTAAATTCATTTAAAAATTAATTTTCCTCACCTTTCTGTAATACCAGAACAACCAGAATGATTCATCATTTATCTTATTGATAATTTACACCAATGGCATCCGACACAATAAACTTACTGAATTAGGTGCAGTTATCCTATAAATCATCGATGAACTCGTGGTTCATCTTCATATACTTGCTCACGTCCATACACCCACTTCTAAGTTCTCAACATAGAATTGTTTTTCTCTGAAGAATGAAATTGTAGGAAGTAATAGTTGACACGGTGGTATGACAAAATCTAGACTTTCTGGCCTTTGGCCAAAAGAGAGAATGGTAGATGGATGGATGAATTTCAAAGCTCGAAAGCATATCATTGACAAAGAATTCATGCCATAAACAAAGATTAGTCATCCAAGTTAAAGTGAAATTCCACTACCGTACCTCATGATGATAATCTTAACCTTAACATCCGACTAAACTCCTATCCTAACACCAAGTGTTTCTTGTGATTACTTAAAAAGTGGAAAGTCTTGGTCTTAACCTAAACAATTAACACATGAAAGCACCCATGTTCCCTGGCCACTAGTAATCAGTAAAGCCGATCAGCTAAGGTGGAACTTTACAAAAGGTAACTTATTATGTGGTGCAAAGATCTTACTAGGTCCTTAAGCATAGAAACCTTCAAAATATCTTGTGCTACTAAATTTAGCGTCTACACAAGTATCGTATCAGTGCCAACATAAAAAGAGGGCAACGTGAAAGTTTGCAATTACTTGCACGTTTTGGACTAAGAAGAGAAGCTGAATATTATTATTCTTAATTCATCTCTTTAGGCAAGAATACATCAATGCTTAATTCAAGGTTGGATCTGACCCCTGTAATTTAACTTCTGTTAAGTAGATATGCATGACTAAAAATCTCAGTGCCAAGACTATATGATAATAACACCATAGGATTCTCCATTAGGCAATTCTAAATAGTCATTCTCGACTGCTTCTTACAAATTATTGAGAATAAGTGAAGCCCAATTTTTGGTTTTCTAGTATCAAGCGAAATCAAACGAGTTGCGCAGAATCTAAGACTAAACCAGAAAATATACATTGAGTGGAAGTTGCTTACAGATAACAAATAAAAATTATTTTCAGATATCAAACTCCGGGGTTGGCACTGCAGAGCATACCCTGAGTCAACGACCTCGAGCCTCTTGAATCGATGCCAAGACAAGAGGTGAGGCGAGCTGATGACACCGCCGAGTGGAGAGGAAGCAGGGATTGTACACAACCAAGCTGAGCAACCGACCTGCAATTGGGGATTCTATTATTTCAAAATGAGGAATGCAACCAGAAAATCATTGTTTTAGTTTTTTTTCAAAAAGAAAAAAATAAAACAAGAAGAATTTGTAGTTCGAAAGAATCGAAACTAGTCAAATGGCGAAATGGACTTGCCTCGAAACTGTGACAGACGAACGAGTGTTGAGAATGAAAGGTGAGGACTTTGGCTTAATCGCCGGTTTGGTAATGGTGGATTTAAAGAGAGAGATAGCTGGTTGCGAAATAGATCTACAACGGGACGCCATTTCCGACACCCAACCAAATATTGAAAGGGTTAGGGCTTCACTTTTCAGAGGCAGACGCAGTATACTCAACCACTGAGCTCAGCTGGGGTTTTAGTGGGGTTTTTGCCTTACTTTTTTTTTTTTAAATATTATTTCTAATTCTTCTTCTTATTGTCAGGATAAGTTAATTGCTTTTTCTTCGCAGAAGTATACTCTTGTTCCTTTTCTTGAGTGTTTTATCCATGCAGTGAAATTGAATTATCAAATAAATAAAATGAATAAAAACAAAGTCATTTTTTTTTTAAAAAAACACAAGTCATTTTTTTTTTAAAAAAAGAAAGTAATTATTTACACACTTTTTTTTTTTTTGTTGGCTTCAAACTATTTCCACACTCTTAACAATCTTTGGTAGGCTATAACATAAAATTTTCACAATTTTTTTTTTATGAAGTAAGCTTTTTTTTTTTTGGCTTTTGTCTGCAGGCCGTTGACCACAAAAAAATTATATGAATTCCCAAAAAAAAAATCATAAACATTCTTAGAAATTATAATTGTTAGCATAATAATGCCTTTGTTTAAACAATATCAATATTTACGGTATTGGTATGGTTTTGAAAACCACATTGGTAGCCTCTGGGTGTAGCGTAGCGTGGTGTATGGTCTACCATTCCGTCAACACAAAAAGATAGGTAGCAAGTTACGGTTTGGAATTGTCCGCCTTACGAATTTCCCCCACCCACGAGGCTATCCTTCACGTGTCCCCTAAAAATTCACAAAGAATCCCCTCCCACATTCCCACTACATAACCCTTGTCCTTGATCAACAATAGCTTTAATTTGTTCTAATCCTAAAATTTCAACGACCATCATAACTCTCCTGCCCTTAATTTCAAAATGGAATCCGTTGCCTCCAATTCAACCCCACCGGACCACCGCCACCACCACCCACGCTTCAGACCCAGTCAGCCAATTTCAGAACGCATAGTTCGAGCCCTCCGCCACCGCCTACTGCTTCTCCACCGCTCTGATTCCAGCTTCTTTATATTGGGTGCCACCGGAAACGTGTATACAGTGAACTTATCCTCCATGCCCACGTGCACTTGCCCTGATCGCACGACCCCCTGCAAACACATCCTTTTTGTGTTGATCCGAGTTCTCGGTGTCTCTCTCGATGACGTGTGCCTTCGCGGAGGACCCTTCGGCCCTGTCAACTTCACAGCTAATGACGCTGCCTACGTTGCCGGACGCAGTTGCAGGGGCAAGCCTCCGCGAGAGGTTTCGGCAGCTATTCTTCGGAGGAGGGACAGGGTGGACGAGAGCCATAATAGAGATAGAAGATGGTACAATGTGCCCTGTTTGTCTTGAGGAGATGGGGAAGGAAGACAGGGTGGTGGCTTGCGGGACATGCCGTAATCCCATTCACGAACAATGCTTGGTTAAATGGAAGAGGAGCAGGGTAAGGAGATCGGTTACTTGTGTGTTATGCAGAGCCAAGTGGAGGACAGAGCAGGATAAATATCTCAATCTCTCTGCTTACGTTAGCGAGGACGATGCCAATGACCCTCCTCCTTCTCCTCCCTGCACTGCCAATTAACAATTCCTTCGTGCCCATTTTAATGCAAAATGCAACTATTCTTTGTCAATATAAGACATGTTTAATCTCTAATTACACTTGGATTAGTCACTTGTTGTTTCTTGTCAAGATTACATATATGTCTGAATCATATGCCAACATTACATCACACATCTATAACTATGACGACCTCGACTAATGCTGCAACGACACGCTTGAACTAGTCTATAATCAATTTTTGATTTCTGATGTCGTTTTATGATAATTAAGTCTGAGAATTGAGTAATTGTTCAAGGATAATCTAGTATATTTGAGCCATGGTAGTATTTAGTCATAGATATCAATCGGGATTAGAGTTAAGGTTAAGCACGAAAATGAAGTAAACCTTATCAGAGAGAATATAATATACGTGGAACTCCTTCTATGATGACACTTCATCGCACTACCTTTCCCATTGTAATTATCTTTTGACACTTCATTAGCTAATCACCAGCTCAAGCATGGTCGGTCGTTGGTCAAAATCAGATAAAGTACTAGCAAATTCGTTGCCGCAATGCAGAGAAATTAATCACTGCGTTTCAACAAAATGACTATTTAAGACAATAAAGAATGCCATTAAATATTTTATATTTGGGTAATATCATTAATATTTAAAATATATGCAATGTAATAAATCTAAATTATAATTCTTTTATATTTTAAAATAATATTTTTCCTAACTTTTAAATCAAACAATATGTTATCGTAAAATTGGTTGGCAAGATTGGCAGAAAGCATAATTTCCTAAAACTTTAGGGGTTGCGAGGAAATAGAAAAAAATTCTTTCTTCTTACGGGGTTGTCTCGAAATATCACATAATTTAATCGCTTATATAATTATTTCCGAGCTCTATCGCAAAAAGCTTAGCTCACAACACAGTATAAATAGAACTTGTGGTGGCCTATCTTAGCAGGATTCGGCAACATGGACTGAAGCATTTGTTTTCTTTACTCTCATCTTTTACTGGGAGTACATGATGGAGGAATCTGGGAGCTGTTCGAACTCTAACCATTTATCTAGTAAAGTAGTCGCCGTCGCTGCCGGTGAAGCACATACTCTTGCTCTAACTGGTAAGAATATTAACAGTGAATTCAAATTTCCATGCTATTAATTTAACCATCTGCTGGAGATGGCGGTGGTTCTTCGAGTCAATTCAATCGACAGGGAAGAAGGAACATGTAGGATAAATGTAGAATTCGCTTGTTTGAGGTTACGCAATAGTTTCAATTAAAAATTTTCACTATTATCTAATGGGTTTCTTCTTTTCCTTTCATGTCAAGTTGGTGCCGACAAAACCAATGTAAGATAAATAAATAAGATTTCTACTAAATTTATTATCGTTTAGTTGATACTGACCCGACAGAACCCCAGCAATAAAATGAATCAAACGCTGTACGAGGGTTACTCAATGGGGGTGCACTTTATTTGTTTTTCTCCGTCTAGCTGGGAGATTTATTGAATTAAGTGATGCGAGGGAAGCTTTGTGTTTTTGATTACAGGGGATGGCCGTGTATATTCCTGGGGAAGAGGAATATTGGGGCGACTTGGGCGAGGTTCGGAAGAAGACGAGCTTCTTCCTGTTGAGGTTAAGTTTGAAAGCCTCAATGTACCAGGATCAGGAAATGGTGTCAAAATAGTGGGGATTGCTGCTGGTGCTTATCATAGTCTCGCTCTAGCAGGTTAGTTTATTTTGTAATTGGAACTTTTTAGTGATATTATCTTGAAATCGTCCTGTAGAAGCATGATTTCTGGTTAAAGGGCGTCCTGTTTTGCACAACTCTTCTATCACCATAAAATCTTAATAAGAAACCGGTATCTTGCTTGTTCAGCTTCTTTCTTTCTTTCTTCTTTTTTTTCGATCAAAGGAGAAGCATTAGACCCCCTTTTTAAAATTAACAAATTTTCTTGTGCCTGGACTGATAAGGCAGGTGCAAAAATTAATAAAACTGCTGAAATATAAACATATATTCTTTATGATAACAGATTGTTGTTGCTGATACTGAATTTTTATAATCTGGCACACAAATATGGCTAGAATTGGTTCTTAACTTATTTCGCATGATTTCTGGTTTAAGGAAATTCTGCTCAATTGACCAAATACCATGTAATATATTCCCCCAGTCTAATTCTTTGTTCTCCGTGTGTTAACAGATGACGGATCAGTTTGGTGCTGGGGTTACAATATCTGTATCCTTAATAAGCTCGAAGTGCCTTGATGGAATTCAATTATAGAAATTACCTATTAATTCTTAGTTTTATATGTTTTTCGGCTTATGTTGTTTCTACCCCTTGACTGTTGTATGGATGGTCAACTTGGTATCAAGAGGGAAGACTCTCAGGATGGGAGTTATACTGATGGGGATAAATCTTTAGTGCCCTGCTTGATGAACACTTTCCTTGAGTTGCATCCCCCTGATTCAACGACACAAGTGTCAGAGACAGAAGGGGAAACATCACTAAAGGTAAATATGAATTCCATTACTCTTTCTAAAACAAATCCAAGGTAGGACCATCACTTACCTTTTTGCCTCTCTTCAACTCCCTCAGATATGCGCTGTCAAAGCAGGAGGAATGATGTCTCTGGCTATTGATAACCTTGGCGCCATGTGGATGTGGGGAAACTGTCCCCAGCAAACCAAAGAAGATGGATTCTCTCTCGTAACGAGTTTCACTCCAACACCAGTATGGGATTTTCATGGCCACACTGTTGTGAAGGTTGCATGTGGAAATGAGCATGTTGTTGCACTGGTTAGCGCTGGAGAAACATACGATGGTGAAAATCTAGTGTGCTATTCTTGGGGTAGTAACAACCATGGCCAATTAGGCTTGGGGGATAGGGAGAGCAGGGCGCGTCCAGAATTTGTGAAAACATTTGAGCAAGATTCCCCTTGGGTAATTTATGAGGTAGTATGTGGTGCCTTTCACACTGCTTGTCTCACCCACAAAAAGAGACCAAGTGACAGATTAGAGAGCGTGTGCTGGACGTTTGGCCTTGGGGAGAATGGGCAACTTGGGCACGGAACAACCCAAAGCGCATTGCTCCCTACACCTGTAAAAGAATTGCCACAGTATGCATATTTCATTTCTATTGACTGTGGCTTGTTTCATACTAGTCTAGTTTCATCAGCCGGAGAAGTGTGGTCATGGGGAATGGAGAAGGGTCTTGGCCTATGCCCTGATGCTACTTATGCTGGAACTGATTCTGGTGATGCTCTCTCTCCTCTTTTTATCTCATGCAAGCCGTATCAACCTAAATTTCCTGATCCAGTTCAAGTTGCTTGTGGGGCTGCACATACTGTTCTTGTTGCACAGGAAGGATATAAGCTTTGGTCTTGGGGTAGGGGAAGGAGTGGAGTTCTTGGAAATGGTAAGGCAGCGGATTGTTACACTCCCACCTTAGTCCTTTGGCCTCCATTGATAGAGGATTTCAAGCAAGAGCAGCTAAAGTCTTCAACTGAGGACGATAAGATCAGAGAAAAGGAATCCGAAACCGAAGGGGTCAAAGAAACAGACGAGAAATTATCTTCAGCATTGAATGAACTGAAGTTGCTTCAGACAAAGCTTTCTATAATGGAAAGATATGCTAGCATCCTTCACGGTTCAGTTTTTGGGAAACCTTTTGATGAGCAAGATATCCCTACCACATTGCGGAACACAGGTACATTTGACATTGCAAAGGAATGGGATAACATGTTGGAGACAGCAGATCATTATAAGCTTACCAGGTTGGAAATGTTCTATAGACAAATGCTTGCGGGTGTCAAAGACAAACTAATGAAGAGAAGGATCAAGGAGATCATAAAGGAGTGCCTCCAGTCCTCAAACGTGGAAAATCAATCCTCATAAAATGAGATGCATGCCAGCCATTCTGCACAAAAGATTGCACATACGAATAAATTATAACGTATTAAAGGTTGTCTCAGGCTTTTTCTCTATGTCCAGGAGAATTATTCACATTTAGAGGATTGAGTTATTGATGGAAATAGAGTATGTTTTATGCTAGCTAGGAAATTGTATGGTGGATTCATCAGTCATGTAAGCATCCTTGTACATCTAGAGGAGCTCGCATGCTCTTCAATCGAGTGCCGGCAATTTCCACTTTATTTAATCATTTTTTTAATCAACCTCCAATTTAAAAACTGAGATTTTTCCATTTATCCATCCAAGTGACACCATTGAAAATAAATTATTATTATTATTATTAAACAAATGAAAGATAATATCTCGTTACTCAATTACTTGAGTTGTGTCTAAATAACTTTTTATGTCAATATATTATTTTTTCCATTAGAAACTATCATTAGTTGCACCAATTCTTTACTAAATCAGAGCCATCTCTTGGAAATAAACTGTAAAATCGTCCTTATGCAGCAAAAAGAAAAATTATGACTACAAAAGAACAAGGTTTATACGTATATATTGACTTCCCGCGTAAACTGGCTCTGGCGGGCACCATAGGCCGCTTTGGCAATCAGTCACTCATTTTTCTTTCACTGACAAAGCCAAACTCTTCCTAAACCCTCACTCCTTTCAAATTGACCGTCGTCGTATCAGACTCTGGCGACAACCTCTCCGGATTTTTCTATTTCCGACAATGGCGCTTTGGATCCTTTCTCCACTGAGGGCCGAGACTCCGTAGGAGTTTACCCTCTCCACCATGGCCTGCTCGCCTCGCCTCGCCTCTCCGTCTCCTGGCCCCGAGGCTATTCTCTTCGCGTTTCGGTTTTCAGGTCTCAATCAGATGAAGGATCCGGAAAATCTGAAGGCCAAGTGGACGGGAAGGTGATCGAGGTGAAGCTCAGTAATGGAGATCCGAAGATTAGTGACGCTCAGTGGCGGAGAATTGCATATGGCTCGGTCTCACCGTTTGCGCTTCTTCAGAGTAGGAGAAGTTCTATTTCCGGCTTATCTAAGAGTTCAATGAGTCCGTCGCCGTATCATTTGGATTGGTAAGAAGCTTAAAGGTATTTCGGTACTTGGTTGAAACTTTTGAAAAAACTTGCGTAGACGTTGGAATCTCTTAAGGTTGATATGTGCACCAAATTTTGAGTCCATACTTGACCATTCCTAGAGGTGAAAAATCAATAAGGATACCCGATTCCTGAATTTCGTCTTAGTTCATTTGCAGTTTCATTTAAACGTCATCATTGACCAGTGTCGGTACTTTGTCTTACAGGTGTGAGTATGTAACGGAGAGTAGTAAGGGCATATGTTCACTTCTTTGTGAGCCAAAGCTGCCTCCTAATGCAATAATTGAAGGCTCAAAGCAATTTTCAAGGTACTCTGTCTTTTCGCATGGATTTTAGTTTCTAATGCACGCCGACTGAATGGAGTTGAGCTCAGATAAGCTCTATGAGATTGTTTCCTGTAACTCTTTCTAAAAAATCCTAATAATTGTTGTAGAAAGGTGAGGAGCTTATGTCATTGAAAGCCGCATGGAAGCTGATGGAATTATTTTATGCAGACAAGCAATCCCAAGCATAGCTACCTGAAAGGCTTGTTGATTGATTAGCTGTAATAATCTTCTTTTATATTCTTAATTGGTTTCATGAATTTGTGTTTCCTTTAATTCCGTAAATCTATTTTCATTTCATATGCTTATTTCAAGCTAATGGTGACATATCATGGAAGGACTACGCAGCCTCTTGTCCAGTACAGAGGTTACAACTCATTCTAGGCTTGTAGATTTTCAAAACGAGCTTGTCAACCTACAGGTTTAACCATATTTTCATGTGCCCGCTCTATATTCTTCATTATTCTGTAATGAAATGAAGATATTGTTATGGTTTTCTATGCGTGTTAAGATAGTGGTCCGAATATGGAATTATATTTCGCTGAATTTTGTAGCAGCACATCAACAAACAGATATGATATGGTGCTTTTTCGTTCAATATTTTCACCAAGACTCTTTTCTTTATTATACTAACAGAAGTTATGGGAAGTTAATTTCTGTCATATTTCTATTTTCGTTATTAGCTGTTATCTTGAATGCATTTGCCGAAAGTATGATTCAGAAAAGATTTAAATGATATTAAAGCTTATTCACTAGAGTTGCAAATTGATGCCCAATTTTAAATTATTGCATAGAACAAGAGGGGTACTCCTTGGATGGATGATAGGAAAATAAATAACTCCGTTTGATCAAAATGAGATCTGCTTTACACTTTATGCTTGATTGACTTTAAAGGTGAAGAAGCATTTACCTAATGGTAAATTTCATGTTCTAGTTCAATGATGCATGGGAAATAGTATTTAGGGTTCAATGAATTTTGACTACGTTGATTCCAATTGTAAGATGTTATTATATCCTTACAAGATTATATATCAAAAGACAATAATATTTCACGAGTAATTGATACTAAAGACTGAGTTCCCAAATAGAGCAATATTATAATTTGGGCTTCATCAGGCCAATCACGTGACTTCTCTTAGAATGTGTCTTAGGATTGGATTTTTGGCTTTCCAATTTACATAATGTGCAATGTCTAAAGCTTAAAGTATTCTTTATTGGCTTATCCCAAATTTTTTATGAGTTCTTAATTTTATTGATGCCTCAAAATCATTGTGATTCATCAACTTACTCTAAGGTTGATGAGTAAAAGTATCTGTTTGTGCAGGTGATTGAAGATGACCCTAAATATTGGGAAGTGATATCATCTTCCCTGGCAGTTGGCTGGCTGGATATTGTGGTTAGATGACACTACTGTGTTTTTAAAATATTACTGCAGCCTCTGATGTTTGGTACATAAGCACTATACATAAGCTTGGTTTCTTGCAGGTGAAAATGTTGGCTTACATGGATCTTGCCAGTTGGATCAGCTCAGCAATCGTGAGGTTGGTCTGAAATTTATGGATATGTTACATAGGAAAGACGCATAAATGTGCATAATATGTCTTTGGAAAATTAAAAGTTGGCTTACCTTGTAATAATTTACTTTCTATTATTAGTAACATGATTAGCTTTTCCAAGTAGATTTATACTGCTGAGTTCTTTTGACTGATTTAATTCTTCACTGGTATTATGTGATTTTAAATTTAAATTTCCCCTAGTAGTTTCCTGTCCTCCCATGCATATTCCTTTTCTTTCCATCTAGAATGATTAAATAGTAAGTATTTTTATATGTTACTCTTTTTACTAGAGTTGGATGTATATAATGAAATATTTAGGTAGCTGGAGTTTATCACTGGAAGCACGGGCGGAAAGGTTCTGAAACATTTTTGCTTCAACAAGCCCAAAATGCGACCCGTCTCAACGAGATTGCCCAGCAATTATTTGATTCTGTTGGAAAGTCAATCTCTGATGAGAGCTGTAAGGTAACTAGGTTGAACTACCAGCTTAGAAGCTCTTATTTTTTTGTAAAGTATGAATTCATGTTTTCACATTTTTATCTCTGCTTCATTCGCTCAGCAATGGGAAGGCGTAATTGAATCATTGGGTTCATAATCCAGGACTGCCGGGGTCTTGAATTTTTGCGCAAGTATACCCTTATTTGTCTACATCTAGTTCGTCTCTTCATTCAATTTTGGTTTCAGGTATAACATTTGGGATAACATTTTGCTTGCTACGGGTATAGGGATTACAAGAAAATCCCTTAATCAGGTGTGTCAATTCCTATTGGCATTAGTTATATAGAGACATTTTTATGATTATTGCTTTAGTAAATTGTTATTGTTAATACTGAGATTTGACGTCGTAGGGAGACTTTTCATGGTATTATCAATATACGTTCTCTCAGTTTATAGTCCAACATTTAGACGTGGCAGATCGTGCATATTGATTGATGCGTACCGTCGTTGAATTTTCTTACCACTTTGAATTTGAGACACTCTCTATTCTGCAGCTGAAAAAACCCATCTGCACTTTTGCTGCCCCTTCTATATGACACGGTAAGCAAAGTCTAAATAGTTATACGCTAATAAGAACCTAAAACAATATATTACTTTTTTTTGTTAACAAAATTTTAAGTTTAGAGATATATTGCATTTTGATATTATTTTGGGATCGAATCATTCATCTAGAATTGTATCTGATAACCAACTTGTGAATTATCGCCTAATCATTGCTTCTTTTGTCATGGTCAATTCTCCCGAATTTCCTTTTGGCCAGTGTATTTTCATACACAATAAAGACGACTGTTGTCATTCGTGATTTCATGGCTGCGATACCATGTGGACTTTAGCAGTAGTGGCACCTCTCTCAAATTACCGAGTTAGAACAGTTTGTGTATGGGTCTCCTTTTACATTCGAAATATCAGGATTAGTTTTAGTGATGTCTTAAAAGATTTTAAACGAATTTTGCCCTATTCAATCACTTAGAATAGTTCTTGGGGAAGAGAGATGAACCATCTTATGCAGATATTATAGGATCAAACCCTAGCTAGCAGTATTATTGACATGTCATGATTCAAGGAGTGAAAATAGCGCGACAATCTTCTAAAATGCACAAAGCACACAAAATTTGTCAAACTTTGAGCTCACCGGGCCTGACTGGTCCAACCCAAAATAACAGCTTGGGCTATTAAAAGTGGTCAGTCTAGCCCTACGCAAAAATATGGTTGACCCAATTATTTTTTATAAAATTCATTTTAAATTTGATAAAGTAAAGTAAAATAGAAAAGAATATACATATAAATATTAAAAAAAAAAAGTAACGTTGGAATTCAAAAAATATGGATCTAATTGGACTATCGGACAAGCCCATTGGGCTATTGGGACTGGCTCAACCTGCCCCAATAAAAACCGGCCCACAAGTTATCTAACCCAGCGGGAGTTAATTTTTGCACCACCTTTTTCAATATTCTCACCACCACCTTCACTTCGGAAATTTACTTCCGGAAGTATAAGGATGGTGAAATATCAATTTCAGGTGGTGTAAAAATTAATCCCCTAACCCAGCTATCAAGCTGGGCCCCACCACGTGGAGCAGAATAATGGTGCGGCGCTAATATGCATTTTCTTGCTGTCTAAACATGGAATGGTCCAACACATTGGACTAGATTCTCCATCAGGATATTTCCACCATCTTAACGCGTCTGTAAATCGGCAGATTTATCATAAAGGGTACTTTCCAAATGCAGAGAGACATTGATCCCAAATTACAACAATCGCCTTCCTTTACACACGTTAATATTAACTGAATACATCAATCAACTAGAATAAAAAGAAAATATAAATAAAACGCCGGCATTTCATAATAGTAAAAATCAGTTAAACCACTCTAAAGGAAACTTTTAATAATTGCTATTAAAAAAGGACATGAAGTTGAATAAACAAATAT
Source organism: Bauhinia variegata (assembly GCA_022379115.2). Classification (NCBI taxonomy): domain Eukaryota; kingdom Viridiplantae; phylum Streptophyta; class Magnoliopsida; order Fabales; family Fabaceae; genus Bauhinia; species Bauhinia variegata. Next base: position 3,179,707 of record CM039435.1, read on the forward strand.
ACTGTACAACACCCGCATTCATACTGATAAAAATAAGACAGCCCACTCTAAAGGAATTAAACAAAGAATATTGAGAACAGTGATATCTTTTATCAAATGTAGAAAACTCAAATGGCAAAAAGTAAACAAAAATTGTTATAACGCATCAGAAACAAGTGGTAATACCAAGCAGATATATCTACCTTCAAATGATGAATGAATCAGAAAGAATATTTCATTACCTTAGCAAATAAGCCAGCCCCGGGAATACTCATGCTGTCCTAATCCAGACTGAGACATGAAATGCAAGTACCAAGAGATTCCCAATGTACTATACAAGACAGCGCCATCATATTGTAACCGGCTTACGTTGTAAGACTAAATACAAGTAGATTGTCCAAGTTGCCATGCCATGCTTGTTACAGTTTCTTCGGTAGATTATATGTCTTTTTCAGAAACCTCGTAGCTGTTTCATCGTTTCTGTAGCACAGAACACGTAACAGTGTGTTTGGTTCAGATGGATTCCACTGTCCAGAAGTTGGAGGCAATGGAAGTCTAGACCTGGCAGAGGAGCCATATGTCTCCAGGGTTACCCGTCTAAACTGTTCAATGAGGCTCCCTGTGTCAGTTCGGAAAAGTGGAAGGATACATCTCACAGTTGTTGAAAACTTGTCTATTAATTCAGATTGTAAGCCATCTCCATTGGCCCAAAATAGATCCTTAAGAGATTTGAAATCATCCTCTATGATCTGAGAATCCTGCCGGGAAAAGGCACGAGAAGGGCCTCCAGCAAGTAAAACCAACAAGAATCCTTCAAAGGAAGCCCTCATTATGTCAGTAATAATGCGTGTACGAACTCTTTCATGCACTGTATCTGAAATGATCATCAAGTTACGCTCAAGTTCCTGCAGAAATGGCTCGATCCTGGAAGATGATGGATCCCCAACATACAAGCCATCCCATAGAACATGGTTTAGGTCATGGAAGATGATTTTATAGGCCACTGCCTCGCATAGTTGCTGAATTCCTTCAATACAAGCAGGGGGATATAGTTCAAACTTCTTGGCTAATCCATTTGAAAAATCTTCTTCATGAGCAGATTCAGAGTTCCGAAGAAGGGTAATTATTCTTTTCTCCAGAACATCAAATTCACTCCGGATCCAGTGCAAAGTATTTATGCGAGTACAAAGTTGTGGTATCCCAAATGAGCTGTCCCCATTTGTCGCAACCTGAGAGCTTCTTTTTTGAGTATTTGGTAATTTTTCTTTTTTCTTCCCAAAGCCCTGAAACTTAGACCCAATAGTGCATCTAGTCAATGCAGGCAATGTTGGAACAAATGTATTTTGTGATCCTGCACATTAGGACAAAACAACAGTTACTACAGATACCAAAGATCAGAAGTCAATCACCAAATTTAAGCATCATTTACCACAGCCAGATTTTGCTTTTGTAACATAATACTGAAGGCATCTGTCAAGGCCATTCATCAATTCAGGAAGCAATGCAGGATGCATTGGTATTGGAAGCTGAAAGAATGCATCCAAAGTTTCATTTATGATTCGCAAAACTTCAACAGCAGACGGGGCATACCCTTCCTGATTTGTTTGCGAACTCCAAACCTATGATATTACAGTAAACTGTGTTACTTCAAACAATTTTTTCACAGTTGATTAATGTTATCAACCAGAATTTGTTACAAATATCAAAAATAATTTATTTAGAGGGGAAAGTGCACAATCCTACAGTTCCATACAGGATTACTCCCACCAGAGTTTGTGCAACATAGATGATGAATGGTAAACTACGTATTTCTAGATGAACATCATTTCAATAACTGGACTTGCAAAAACTGTTGAGATAACATATACCAAGCAATCTAGAATCATCATGCCTATGCGGAAAAAAGGGAGGTGATAAGTTACCAGAGAAGTTTGAACACAATCAAAAACAAAATGGAATAAATGTTGTATAGTTATATAGTATGCACCAGACATTCCCAGCCTACTTATCAAAATATTTATTTCCTAAATATTTTTTCTTTTACAGGGAAATAAAGTTGCAGCAAATGTCATCAACTTGCAAGAAAAGATTATGAATGCAAACCTCCTGTTGCAGATTTCTGTCAACCCACTCCTTCACTCTGTCTAATCTAGTCTTGATCCAGATTTTCACCAGATTGGCAATTGCAGCTTCAGCCTCATATGGTGGCATCTCACGGATTATTGCTTTTCCACCATCATCACTGTCCACTGAATCTTCTACTGCTATCTGAACAAGATCTTTCTCCAACTTATCTGCAGCTCTCAACACTTGTACTGCATCAGGTGTCAATTCAGTAATACTAGAGATGAATTGCTTCAACTCGTTTCCATAACAAGCATGAAGAGTGGCCACAGCAACACCTGCAGCTAAAGGATGCCATCTCTTTAGAATTGGACTAAATACTTGCTTCTCATTAACTGCCAGGTTCCCTACATCCTTGGCAAGAATGGCAAGAACAGGAAGAGCGTTTGGCTGATTTTTGGAGGCTCTTCTGCTAGAGTCAGCCTTCTCCATTATCTATGTGGTAGCAAAATGAAAATGTTTCAACAAAATGTCTGTTAGTGTTAGAAAATATAGATAGATTAAGAACGTAAGACAAGATTGCAAATGCAACTAAGCTCAGGCAATATACCACCTATTAGTCGTAAACTAATCCACCACAATGTTACATTCATTATCATATAACCTAAAGAAGGGCCTACCACAAATCAACTAGACTCCTTCACCAATTCCCCCATGGGAATGTTTGTAAATCTAAGATGGTGATTGGTGTGCTAAACAGAATAGGTCTCCAAGTTTGCCCTTGTGATAGACATTGTAAGTCTTGGTAGATCAGGAAAAGTTAAATATGTAATTCACACAGATTCTATAAGTCAAAATTATGCAACATTGTCAACCATAAACAAACCAGGAATTTAGTAATTATCCAATTTTCTCACAAGAAACATAATAGTTACCACCACATCCTTTAAATATGCAGGCCAGAAAATGATATATCTCAAGTCTATCACCTTTTACTAAAGGGGAAGACAGTGGCATCAAGTAAGGACTTGCCTGAGCAAAAGCAGTACGTAGTGATGATCTTATGTAAGTGTCAATTCTTTCACGGGCCACATTCACTTCATTTCTTCTTCTTCTCCGATACTCATTAGATATATCTTCAACCAGAATTTTAGCTGCTGCAACTCCTAAAGACACAATCCCTTGCATGGTTTCAACATTTCCAAGATCAAAAGTTTCATGATATGCAAGAAGTCTTTTCTCTGCCCACCCCAATATTGAACTCAAGGTGGAACTTAAAATTTTTGAGTACTCTGGATCCTTTATTGTCTTTGCATCTTTTGCAACTTCTGCTAGCTGAGTATCAGCAGCACAAAGCAGGCCAATTTCCATCTGCCCAGTCACAACAAAATGGTGAAATAAAACCCATGTAAAGCAGAGATTGTGAAGTGTTTGGTTCAGTCCAAGGATTCCCCAGGTCTTCTTGATTTGTTCCATTAACTCATCGAATTCCTCAATTATAGATGACTCATCATTAATATCAAAGCAGGATTGCAGAAGCATTTCATAGAGCCGGAGATTCAGAGGAATTCCATCTGCCCAGTGGCATGAATCAGTAAGAGATCCATCATATGATCTGCTTGCAAGAGACATGACAGCACTACGAAGAACCTGCATAGATTCATTATTTTTCCCAGTTTCAATAGGCCTATCAAGAGCCCCGTGAATGATCTGCCTCAGGCGCTGTGCAGCAGTATTTGACTTATCCAGAGGTATGTAAGGATGCATAAGTAGACCAGCCTCAAGAACTTTCAAGGTTCTCCTCTGCCATTCTTCGTACTCTTGTTGATCAGAAAAATCTGAAAGCTTAAGCTGCTGCAGTAGCTCTAGTGGAACTACCACAGATTCAATCCGCCTTCCAACCTGTTAGACCGTACATAAAATAGTATAAGCATGAATAATTAAAACCCCCTCCTACCAGAAGAAGATACAAATAAGCATTCAAAACATAACCAGGAACAAGAACCTGCACGTACGGAACACACGCAAAGAACTTAACAAGTGCCTAATGGAATTTATTTATCAATAATCCATAGACAAATAAGTGCATTCTCCTGATATACATCTTGTGTTTTATGGTACTAACTTAAACCTTGTCCATACAGAACAAATTGAAGTTCAAAAAAGAGAAATGCAACAAATTCCGTAGTTCTTGAAAGTAATACGATGATTTTGTGCAACAAATTCCGTAGTTCTTGAACGTAATACGATGATTTTGTTACCACGAACAGCACTAAGAATAGTTCCCAATCGTGTTATCAACAATAATTTCATGGGATCAAAAGTGAAATTAACATTTAAGAAACGGGAAAAATACTCTTCAACTTATAGAATCGGAATATGCCAGTAGCAGACCAAAGAAATACCTAAGTTAAACCAAACGAGCCAAACTGGAGCTGCAAATTATCAATTCATTTTTCATGAGTGAAATTAAATGTAACAATTAATTAGAAAGTAAGTTTGAATGGAAATCACTGAGCTTAGCCAGATCAAACATCATTTTCTATTCAGAACTGCATGCATAATCACATTCATGTACAATAGATATGTGCTTCAGTGTGTTTATGTCTGCGTGTAAAAAGTGCATTGGCGAATAAGTTACTCTCTATTATACGGAAATGACCTGGCCAGCAGAAATCCTCAACAGCGCTCTCCTTACACGTGAATCCATTGCCTCCGAAACCCTCATCTGATTCCTCATCAGCTCCCCGACCGTCAACGGCCGCTTAGACTTAGCCTGAACCGAACCAGAACTGGAACCGGAGCCAGGGCTCTTCTTGGAACCTGAGCCAGGTGATTTTAAGCCGAATGCCTTCTTGACCTTGCTGGCTGCGGCAGAAGTTAAGGATCGCTGCAAAGCGGGAGAGTTAGGCGAATTGGGCGAGTGGTGACTTGGAGAGTCGGAATGGCTAATAGACGAGTTAGGAACGTATGTGAGAGGCTTTCCGGAGGAGGTACGGCATGCAGCGATGAAGATCTCGTAGGCAGTTAGTCTAAGCTCGGCATCAGTGAGCTTGGCGGCGAGCTGGCCAAGTGGCGACGGAAGGTCGTCGGCGACTAAGGTAGATTTGGGAGGCATTATGGTCGGCGGTGATGCCTCCCTCTTGGAGTGGCCCAGCGAGAGTTCTCTGAAGAGGTGAGCCATCGCAGAGAGGGAGGGAGAAAGAGAAATAGAAAGATGTGAAAGGCAAAGCAAATAGAGTCAGTAGTATGGACTACATACAATACAATACAACAGCAATACACGGCGAAAGTATAGAGACAGACACGGTCACACTCAGATCTCCTCCTCACTCCATCTCCTTTAGATTTTTCTTTCTTCGTTACTTTACTTTCACGCATTTTCTCTCATAAAAAAAAATGGTAATTCTCTGTTCTTTTCTAGATGGGGAAGATATGTCTACTTTTGGTCTTTGAATATTCTATTCTTTTTCTTTATATTAGCTTGAAGCTTTGAAATAAAATTGATTTGCGACTGTGATTGTGATTGAGTAATCTGGTTAGATAAGATACGAAGGTTAAAGCTGAACTAACGAAAAAATATTTGGTGGATTTCATGTCCATATATTATAATATAAAATTTTGAATTTGAACCTTTTTATCGATATTAATAATTGTATAATTAAAAATATTCGATGAATATGGTCTATCTTCGTAGGGTGGATTTAATAGTACGTAACTAACATATGAATTATTCAACCACGAATAACTTAACTATGTACAAGCTGGAAATTGAATGGTTGTAATAGAAACCCACCTTATGATATGATCTTAGGTCAAATTTTAATATGGTGGCAACTACTGATAATAAGAGGTGGTTGGAGCAAGTAAAAGTTTTTGAACGGTAGCGTATTGACTATTGATAATGAAAGTGACGCGATTTCAGAAAATAATTCGAACGTCAATTTTAACAGCAATTTCACACAGATATGATATTCTGGATTCTTATGAGTAAAGACCACAGTTTTTTTATTTTATATTATATTTTTCCATCATAGTCGTCTTCATTCCGTTGGCAACACTAATTAAAATAAAATAAATGCATTTAAGTAGATCCAATTGCAAACGCATATGGTATATTTAAATTAATTAAAAAGTGTTTAAAACTGATTTTTGGATGTATGTGTATACTTGTTTCGTCCCTTTCCTGCTCATACGCGCTAGACAAGAGAAAAGACGAAGTCAAAAGGAACCGTCAAATTAATATTGGCTTTGTTAGGCATTCCCCCAGTTCCCTCCCCCTTCATCTTTTATTTTCTTTTCACCACTATTCCTATTCACTAATCTCAAATAATATAACGTCTTATCCACATAAACTCTATTAATTTGATATGGAGTATAATAATTTATATTAAAAATACCAAACATAGAATTTGATAGTAAAACTTGTTTTTGTTTCCAAAGATAATTTACAATGCCACATAAGCATTATTAATGTGGACTCTTCTCTGAGCTATCTGGGCCATGGGCACAGGCCTGAAGGCAGGCTTAACTCCACATCTAATACCGATATATAAAGACTCATAAAAAATTTTAAAAATTCAAAAAAACTAAAGAAGAAACATTAATCCTTCGTCACCACCTAGTCGCTTTTCTAGAAACCCTACAGGTTCTCACGAGTCTCCACAAAAATTCCACGAATCTCTAGTTGACTCTCACAACAATTATAATAATAACTTACAAATAAATTTAACTTAAGGTTAGCTAAAGTGATAAATATGAATGTGACGGGGATTTCTTTGTTTGTATTGAAGAAACAAAGGAGGGAGCTATCGAAGGCCACAAGGTATAACGGTGGGACCTTTGAATGTCACATGATCCTGAAAATTTTAATAGAAGGAAAAGAAGAAAACGATGGAAGAATAGCTGGAACTTAAAAGAAAGACCAAAAAGGGGTCCAGCCATTGCGCTGTTTAATCCTTGATTGGTGGCTGCCATGGATTCTCAATGAAATTATGTCGATGGTTAGGATTGGAAAACGGTGTTACTTAACGACTTAAAACAATACTTAAGAGAGAGAATGAGTAAAAAAAAAAAAATATTAAGGCACTCCCTCGAAATAGTTATTTAATGACGGTGACACAAAATCTTGCTGTCAATGTTTTAACTACCGCATTACTATAATCATCATTAATTTCGATGACCAAAAGTTAAGCATTTTTGCCGACAAATTAATATAATTACAGTCATTTTTGTCACCCATTTAGCTTCTTCAACACACAATTTCTTCACAATTAATCACGTTTGCTTTGTTATTAAATTACGGCTGTCATTTTCTTTGTTATTAAATTACAGCTGTCATTTTTTTTTTTCCTCACTTTTTTACTTCAATGTCCTTTTCAAATCTCTAAACTAAATTTAAACCGGCACCGCATGGCACCCGCACAACAATCTAGTATTGGTTTAATTGAAAACCAATATTTTAAAACGACCTAGATTTTAATTTGTTGTAAATTTAAAAAATTTATTGATGAATAATTTATAAAAACTTCTCTAAGCGATTTTTAAGTCTTCGTATATAAGCATTTTATCAAAGTTCGTATAATTCATAGAGAGACATGGTCACTTCAATAATTTTTATTTTTTAAAAAAATGTTAGCATTCATTTATATTTTAAAAAATATAAATTATAAGATTTATGAATTATGAATTATGATTTTTTAATATATATATTTGATTAATTTTAAAAATTTATAAATAAATTAAATTATTATTAAAAAGGTCGTAAAACTAAAATCCATCCTAGATTATTTTTAATGACATTTACATTAAAAAAAAATTATAAGAAGCATTTTTTAAAAAAATTTATTTATAAAAAATTCATATCAAATATAAAAAATAAATCTTGAGTTAAGATTTTTAAATTTTAAAAAAGAATTTTTCAATCAAACACCTTAGTTTTTTTTTGGCTGTCGTTGTAATTAATTGAAGGGCATGTATTGTGCTTTTCAGTCATAGGATAGAAAAGAAACCTTCTCCTTCCATGTTATTTAGTTAAATTGTTGATATATATAACCTTAAAACGAGATTTTTGAAGTATGCATGCAAAAAAATTAAATTTTAGCTTTTTGTCTATAGGAGTTTTTTTTTTAATGAATAATAACTTATTTATACTTTAAGAAATATTTCAACACAAGTTTTTGGTCAGAAGCAATTTTTTTTAAAAAAAAAAAATTAACTCAAATATTCGAAAATTTTATAGAAGCTATTTTTCTTATTAAAAGTGCTTCAGATAAAGAAAATTCAACCAGGCCCTTAAAGTATACAAGTTCCTCCAACTTTATCTTGTTGAATCAATGTACTTAATAGCTATATTATCTTTTCTTATAGGAACTTGATAGATATATTATTGGTAAATCTAGTCACGGACTAGTCAAATGTATGGGTGAAAAAAAAAAAAGAAAAGAATGAAAAGTTTTATAAATGGATGAATATATTATTTAATATATAAATGATATAATACAATTTTTAAGAAAATAATTAAAATAACTCTTATAAATTTTTATAAACAAACCTCACCAAATTTAATAAAAATACTTATTCACTTAAAATGACCAAAATAACTATAAAAATTATGTAATACCAACAAATATATGACCATAATAGTTTTTTCAAATTCCAAAAATTAAACATTTTAAAATAAATTATTTCTTTTTTAATAATAACTAAACATATTCAATATTTATCAAGGAACAAAACATAATCTTATTGTTTATTTTCCTAATTCTAAATATCTCATATATTAAAAGTTTTTTTCACAAAAATGTTCAAAATAAGATTAATCTGGTTTAGTGACTCCTAATATAAGTTTTTACGCGAGACTAGTCTTGTCTCAAACTTTTTCATACAAAACAAAAAATTGGAAGCTTCACTAAAATCGTATAAAGAAGAAAGGAAAAATCTTCTTTGGATATTCTGGGCCAGCTCATAGATCACTCTAAGCATTCGGATGATTTTATCAAATCGTGATTCGTGTCGTATAGCCAAAGAAAAATCAACATGGTGACATCTAGAAAGTTATCAACTTATCACAGAAACATATGCTTCAATTGCTCTTGCTAGTGGATCGAGTCCTCTGGCCACTACATAACAAATAAATGAATCTTTTGCACCTAATTATTAATTTAAGAAACAAGTTACTTTTTTCATAAATTTTGGAGTGGAATAATTAAAAATATACGGAAGTGTATGTTAGCAATTTCATTTAAAAAAGATAAGAACAAGATTTTATTTGGAATGAAATCAAATGATGAGTCATGAACCCCTTTGAAACTAATGATATTTTTCCCTGTAGTTCATGAGAACCAACAGCGGTGTGCTTCTCGAGCACAGACTCTCTGCTTATGATGCGTTTTTAGGATCAAGCTGCGGAGAAGGAATAGTAAGAAGAATACAAGTGGATGATGTCGCGCCTCGGCGATGATGAACTGGGTCTTATCATCAGCTGTGTTCATGACCGCAACGACAGGAACTCTTTCTCTCAAGTCTGCAAGCAATGGCTGAGAGTCGAAGGTCTGACCCGTTTATCCATCAGGGTACTTGAACCCGATTCCCTCCGTAGCATCTTACCCAGATTCCCGAATTTAATAAAATTTGAATCTTCCAAATCTATCACCAACGACGACCTTAAATTTTTGGCCCAACAATGCCCTAAACTTGAGGTTCTTAGCCTCAATTTTAGACGACGCCGCGGAATTTCTGACCACTCAGATGACTCATCGAGTTTCCAAGACATCGGAGACGGCGGTCTATGTGCTTTGGCTGTTGGGTGTATCGCATTGTCCCAAGTTTCACTTAGAAGAAGAACAAATATTGGGAATGCCGGGGTTATGTCCCTTGTCAATTCCGCGAAACATCTCAGGCATTTGGATTTGGGATGGTGTAATTTGATCACAGACGAAGCCCTTGAAGCAATTGGGGCAGCCAGTTCCATTGCTGTTCTAAATCTGCAAGGCTGTTCGTTGATTACAGATCGTGGTTTGGCATATTTAGCATCCGGGTTTTCGTCTAGATCTTTAAAAAGATTGATTGTTGCGGAATGCGATCGAATCACGGATTCTGGGGTGTGTCTTTTGCAGAAAATCTCTTGCTTGGAGGAGCTGAACATGGCAGAATGTGGGCCTAAGGTCACAGATATAGGCTGTTTGGCAATTGCGGCAATTGAAACTCTTAAGAAGTTGAATTTATCGTGGATGGTCAATGTATCGGACACAACGGTGGTTGCACTTGCTGAGCATAGCCAGAATTTGGTGTCTGTTGATTTCACGGGATGTGAATTGATAACTGGGACTGCTATTCGTGCTTTTGCTAATCATGGGAGTTTAGAAGCACTGGTTTTGTCTTCTTGTTACAATATCTGCGCTGATGATCTAGAGCATACCGTTCTTGGGTGCAAGTCATTGAAGTATATCGTGCTTGATAAAGGACTTCGAATGTGGATACCAGTGCCAATGCAGGAGAACATAAACAGATTCTGCGAGTTACGATGGAGATGATTGGAAAGGGAAAGAAAAACCTTTGATTGAGATCCAATAACTTAGATTTATATATGTTCAAGTCAATGACTTGCCTTGTTCTAGATAGTAGAGATGGTGACCGGTAAGCAATTTGATACCATGTGCCATTTTTAATAAAATTATTTATGGGCAAAAACTTACTACTTTTCCTGCGATCCTGTTTCGATTGGCTAATATGCAAATCATAGCAGATGAAGTTTGTCTTGGAGCTAGCAGGACCAACCATGTCTTGCAAATATACGAGTTGATAGTTTTATGGTCAGTCAATTGGTGCCTGTATAGATATATTGAGACCATCTGTGACTTAAACTGAATAGTTGCTTTGATAAAATAATTTGTAGTATTTGGGGTCTTTTTCCTGGTTTCAGGTGAGCTTTGACTTTTGAAAATTGACGTTGAATTCGAATTCCACTGACAGACTCTTGATAATAAAATCACAAACCATTCTTAGCATCTGCATAGTTTCCCAAATAGTGATTCTAGGGGGTAAAAAATGGAACTCATTTGCAGTATCTGTTTTGATTTTTATAAGCTTCTCCCTGAATTCTTTTCTTGAGATTTGTTTCTGATTCATTTATATATGTCAAGTGCATCTATCACTTTTCTCTAGCAGTGATTTTGCTGGTTTAGGCTGCTCAACAAATGCACAGAGTGTTTACTTGTGTGAACAGAATCAAACCTTGGAGATAAATTTGGAGTTTGAGCTCTCATTAGACCAAAATGTTTCATGCATGGTTTTGATATGATTCAAAATGACAGATGAAATGAAAGAGCTAAATTTTCATTAGTCCAAGTTACTGTAGGTGATCAGTGAGTTTGGCAGCCATGCCAGTCTTGCACAGTCGTTATTCTTATATTATACCCAAAGAGGTTCCCTTTTTCCCTCATTCTCTCTGCCCTTTCATGCAGATCGTTTTGTTTTTCTCAAACACCAAACTGAAAAATGATCTATCTTTCCTGTTTTCTTCTTCATTTCTTTGTTCACAAAGACTGTCTTCCGATGGCCAAACTTGGATCGACCATAATATAGTTAAAATTTTGAAAAAAAATTTCTCACAATAAAATGAATGAATATATTTCAAGTTTAAAATTTTTTATATAAATAAAAAATATTTTAACCACGAAAATTTATTTTATTTAATTTAAAATAAAATAAAAGAAATTTTTCTCTTAAATTTTGATATTTTTGATATAATTAAAATTTAAATATTTAATCCGCTCAAACTTTTTTCGAACATTTTTTATAGGATTTTTCTAACATTTTAAATTATTAAGTATTTTATACCAAAAAGTTCTTTCTCGTAATTTAAAAAAGTTAAAACTTTACTCGTATAAGAAAATTTTTACGCTTATAGAGTATACATTTGCTTCATCCTAATGTGCAAAAAATACTATAAAAATGCTCAACAAAGGATAAATAAAAATAGATCCAAAAAAGAAAAGCTACCAAAAAATAAAATAAAATGTGAAAACTTGCCTAAGAACTATGACGGGCGTTTGCGGACTCCCAGTTTCAATTTCAACTCTATAGAACCGGAAGGCCAAGCTGGAGAGCGGGAAATAAAATGGTTTCATCCTCAACGATGAGAGCATTTGGTGCGGTGCTTCACAGATTCTCAAATGAGTTCCCTTCCAGACGCCCCTGCGTCTTCTTTCTACGAAGTATTCTCTTTGCGTGTCTCTGTCTCTAAGCTTTTCATTTATATGAGATGATTACTCAAGTGAATTCAGTGAACTTCGTGATTCAGGGGCTAATATGTTAAGCAAAAGCTTATCATCATTTTCGTCATTGGATACAACAACCCCAGAAATCAATTGTAATTATAACTATCAACTGAGGAAGATATGGACATTCCCTCCCGTCTGTATGGGCAGACGTTCCAGCAAAATTGCTGGTCGAAAGGTCCTGTCTTTATCCCTCTCTGTTCGTTTGCTTGTCTTATGAAGTGTATCTGGCATCAAATGCTTCATTCCATAACTAGAAGAACTTTGCCTCATTCTTGATCTGTTAATATAGTTATCCTTCTTAAAAAAAATAACCTCATTCTACTACCCTCATTTTTTTTTATACGAAAACTCTTCTTCAGCTAATAGTTTCTTTCCACATATATATCTGTTTCTGATGTTGGTTGCTATTTTATGAGCTTTTGCGTATGTGGTCTGTTTTTGCATATGGATGCCAAGTGTTCGATGAAAATCCTACGACATGTTTTGATTTATCTCACACTTTCAACATCTTAACCTTCCTCGATGACTCGTTTAAAACTCATAATTGAAATTTTATAAATATCTCAGACTTCTCAGTGATTAATTATCTTTTTGATATGAGATCAAGTATGACTGAAGTATATCGATATTGGGAATGGCTTGACAACACGCTGGACGGATAAACATATACGAGCGATTATTTATTATATAAGTTGATGATTTAGTTGTAAAATATTGTGATCGATGAAATGCGGTTATGGCCTTATCTTCCGGCAATTTTTAGGTGTTTTTGAGTGGAATTCCTTGATAATTGAATGGGACCAAGTGCCGTTTACCGCCTTTTAACTGGTTGCAATTTGGTGCATATTTTTCTCATTATGATTTGTAAACTTGTGAGTATATTTTCTTTTGCTTCCACGTTTTGATACTTCCCTTGTATCCAGGAGGCCCAAGATGCAAAGAAGGCAAAGCTCTACTCAAGGATTGGAAAGGAAGTTGTGTCCGCGTAAGTCCTTTGACTCATCTTCGGGCCGTAGCTTGATAGATTAAGAGTATGAATATTTTTTTTCGACTTCTTATTGGACTAATATAGTTATGTAGAATTTATTCCTTCAATGCCCATCTATGAATGATAAAAACAAAGATGTGAAATAGATAAATGGTTCTCTTAAAAATTTTCTTAATTGTTTCCCGAACTGATATTTTGATGGTTCTGTAATTCATTTGGTTTCAACTAGAGTGGTTTCTTTCTGTCTTTTTTACTGTATTGATTGAGGAACCATAATACATGATTCTCATCTTACTGATTGACATAGTGTAAAGAAAGGTGGTCCAAGTCCAACGTCAAATACAGTCCTAGCTGCTGTACTAGAGAAAGCCAAGGAGCTTGATGTGCCAAAAGATATTCTTGAACGCAACATCAAGAAAGCTTCTGAGAAGGGTCAAGAGGCTTACATTGAGAAAATTTATGAGGTTGGTATTAACATTATTCATGATTTGTGATCTTGAAGCTGCTTCCCGCCGGGGGGGGGGGGGGGGGGGGGGGGGGTGGGGGTGTGGGTGGTGTGTGTTTATATTATTTGGGATTTTGTAGTTTCAATATTCCACCTAGTGATTTGCTTCATTAACAATTCAGGTGTATGGTTATGGTGGAGTGAGTATGGTGGTTGAGGTCTCAACTGATAAGATAAACCGTTCTGTGGCAAAGATCAGAGAAGTAGTGAAGGACTATGGGGGAAAGATGGCAGATTCAGGATCGGTGACATTCAAGTTTAGACGTGTCCGGGTTGTTAATATTAAAGTTACTGATGCTGACAAAGATCAACTCCTTGCCATTGCTTTGGATGCCGGGGCCGAAGATGTCATTGATCCTCCGAGTTATGAAGACGACACTGAAGAGGATAGGTCAGAAAGGTGAGGTTCTGATTTTAATTTGTTTCTAAGTGATGTTTAAGTTTCTTATCTTTAGAGAAAATAGAGATAAGCTGCAGCCTGTTTCTGTGGTTGTGGGCTATGTCAATAAGTTATCGGTCTTGGGTATTGACCAGGAGGTGGAACCTGTAACTAGCTTTGGTGAGATCATATATTTGACTCTTTTTTTTGGTAACTCATTTAATCTTAAGAAAAATCAAGTTCCTCATTAACTGATTCTGGAGATGTCCTCCCTTTCTTTTCTTCAACAGCTTATTTTCCTACGGATATCAAATAATAAATTGGCTAGTCTTGGTTAAAGCTTTAGTTTAAATTATATGGCCAACTGAGCAGCTCTATTTATAAATTATGGCCTCTTCTATTATGTTCGTATAGACCTTCATATAGCAGGTTTGAATCTCCAAAACTAACGAATAAGGATTTGATGCGTGTTTGTTATGCCAGATATTATAAAATTGTAGGATCGTCAGAGAACTATTCAGATATAATATCAAGGCTGCGAGAGGAAGGCATAAATTTTGAGCCTGATAATGGCTCCGAGCTTCTTCCAATTACCACCATTGAGGTGATATGTTTTGTATTCTTTTTGACTGGATTAACATAGCATATAGAAGGTTATTTTAATTGTTTGACTATATATCCCGTCTATTTAAAAAATAAAAATAGAAAACTAACTTGCATAAATTATTATTGTTGGTTTCCAGGTAGATGACGAGGCTATGGACTTGAACAAAGAACTTATGAACAAGTTACTCGAGCTTGATGATGTTGACGCTGTTTATACAGACCAGAAATGATTATTTTGATGTTTTAACAGCTGCTGCTGAGCAGATGAGTCAAAATTATAAATTTGACGGTATGGAATGGAACAACATACCTGCCTCGTTTACGAAGGAGGTACAATGACTCGTGACTTAGTTTCCTGGGACGGGATGACTTTTTAATTGAGTTACCTATTATTCAATTCAGGATTTTATGTATTGTCTCAAACGACAGAACTCATTTGATTGATAATGAATAAAAACAAATGGATCTTTATTCCTTCTGGCATCGAGTGTGTTGATTAGTAGTTAGCTAATACTCAACATGCTCTGCAAATGTCTTCGCGTTCGATGAGAGAACGCGATGCCCAATGAAACTCTTGTTGCGATGTTGGGGCGTGGCCCTTGAATATTTCCCAGCAATGTTTTGTTATTAATTAAAGTGAACAAGGCACCGACTTAACAATAACAAGCATAGAAATTGTGATTAATTAATTTACAGCCACAGATTACATGGGAAAAAGAATCCCTAATATTAATGACACGCATACAGACAATGGACGCGAGACAGACAGACGTTGAGAAACAAGATACTTGTTTGTTTGAGCAGATTACTATAATTTAGAGTTACTGTTTTGGAACCCAGCATCCGTGCAAGCCGTAAGGCAGTCCATAAGGGAACTTGGCTCTGGCAATCTCTTGGAAGGTGGAACCATCTAACAACAAGGCGTATCCTCCTCCGCTTTTCTCACTGATTATGGAAATTACCACGCCTGCACCCATACCATATTATATTATAGAAACAGATGAAATTAATTCCAAGTAAAACCAATTCAATTAAATTCATTCATGATAATTACCATCATCTTCCTCAGTTGCCCCAGGTCTAGCCACAAAGAGGGGTTCTGAGGGAACAGCGCCTTCATCGTACCAGTTTGTTGCCTTCTTCTCCACAAAATCCAGCTGCATTAATTAATTAATTAATTAATATTGGAAAACAGAAACAATTGAAATATAAGCAAAATTAAGTACCTTGGTGAGAGTGTTAGGGAAGTTACAAGGGCGCTGCGCTCCACATGCATAAGCATATCTGTATTTTTTTCCCAGAAAGTTAGGGTTGATGCTGCACATGTCCATCCCTCTCCCGTGTTCATCTGGATCTAATGCTGCCTCTAACTTGCCATATCCACTCCCATCCAATGGAATTATGAACCGTCCAACCCTATATTATATATCAACAACCCACTTAAATTCTCTATCATCCTCAGATCAAAGAGATAGATATTAAGATTCATATACCTAGCATCCGGTAGCACATCTTCGCCGTTGAAGGAGCGCAGATTCTGTAGCCTAAGCCTCTCAAGAATGGTGGTGTTTGCATTATGCTCACAACAGTCCGCAATTACTGCTGTCACCCTTCCGTCTTCATCTTCCTCTTCGTATGCATTTATGAAATGGAACGTAATGTACACAGGCACCTCCACGCTTGCCACCTAATTCAAAGGCAAGCATGCATCAATTTTTACATTTATTTATTTATTTAATTAATTATTTGTAAAGTGATGTATACAGAAGATAGATAGATAGATTGCTTACAATGTTGCCACTAGCCTTGCACATAACGTGCATAAACCCTTTTGACTGAGGGTGCCACTCAAACTTGTATAATGGTGTGGGCTCAGCCTTCAGCAAATTTTGCGCGCAATATCTCAATGGCATTTCTGGCACGATAACGTAGTGTTCGGTCACTGGAAAAGAGTGGACCCACCCGGGGGATGGCCCGCCCCGACAATCCACCCGCCCGATCACCTTCCGCTCGTTGCTCCCGCGCACCATCCTGACCACCAAGTAACCCGGGTTGATCAAGTCTGGCAATAGCGTCAAAAATTCAGAATCTGTCACAATTGGATGTGCAGAGTGTATTAGACCTCCCAATGAGTCAGTGTATTGAAATCTCCCCAACGTCTCCAACGTGTTCGGGTCAATCACTATGGACCCTTTTTGGGTCTCGGTCAGGCAAACCACCCGCCCGTCACCCAGCTTCACCACACCAGTGTTAGCATTGTCAGTCAATGAAGCACCAGAGAACAAGCTGGCAAGATCAACCATATTGGCCAAGAAATTAGCAGGCTTAGGAACTTCAGAAAATTCACGGTAACATATTTTTTTATTCTTCTTTGCCGCTTTGTAGGCTTCCGATTCAATTTGGCGGTGGCCGGCGATTAACCGGCCGTTCTCAAACTGAAGCTTCACTAGAGTCGCATAGCCATCAAACATGTGCCTGAAGTTGTAGTCCCCAATATGCCACAGTCCCGGACCATTCCTTAGGTACGTCCCGTTCTGCATGTACGTAATAATATTAATTACAACAATTAATTATTATCACTAATATTATATTATTATTATTATTATTATTATTATTCCAATTGAAAGACGGCTATTGGTTTGCCTCTTATATTTAATTATGCAGACGATACCTATATTAGTATCAAACAAATATGATATGACCTAAACCAATGGGCAGCCTTCGTATTTATATCTAACTCAATAAAGAACGAAGGTATTAGAAAAAATTATAAGAAAATTCTTTTTTAATGTCTGTAAAAGTCATATCATAATTAAAATAAATAAATAAATTATAATACAAAATTTTAAATTCTTATTTTGTATTGTAAATCAAATACTTATTTGAGTATCGGAAGATTCTCATCAAACCTCACAACCCTTCCTTTTTTAATACTCGCCAAACCAAATCCGACCTAAACTATAACCCGACTAAAAACAGTATACGACACGTGTACCTGATAATCAAGAGACACATATACATAAACATGTATATATAAATTAAATTAAAGATACTAGGATTATACTTTGTGAACACCGAACTCCCATTCTCTGACACATTCCGTGTAAATCACCGGCATTAATTTATCAATTGGTTTATTCCGTGTATTGCGTTTGTTGGATTACCAGCTAATCAACTATTGGCCAAATCTATGTACGTAGTTACATTTTTTAATTATATATAACGTAATTTATCCTTATTGTTGCTAGCAGAAAAAACAATCTGGGTATCTTCATGACGACAACATCAACACGATGGTTTCTTTTTCCACTTTGCCTGTCAGTGTTTCATGTGATTCAGTGGAATATTCATGGGAAAAGCATATATATCTTAATACTGATATGAGATCATCTTAAAACGTACCAGCCATAGTGGTATCTCTCCTTCAACAACTAGCTCTCCTTCCCATCTCTCTTGCAGGATACTGGTCCATGCAACATGGTGGTGGCCGTCGGTGCTTCCGGAGCTTTCTGGTGGCGGGGGAGCAACCTCAGGTAATGGGCTCGCTACATTTGCGACGGTCAAGTGATCTTGAAGATTAACGTTGCGTTGGCTTTTGAAGATGGGCATGCTCCCAAATGAAAGCTCTCCCTTGTTATTATAATGATCAGAAGCCACCATGGTTGGCCATGAAAGGGAGTTTCTTATGGTCGGCAATACTGTGAAACTGGAAGCCATGATATGGTATCTCTGATGAGGTGGAGAGGGGTGGGTTTTTTCAGTGCAGAGGGAGGAGGGTGAAAGCGGTATTTATAGGGCAAAAAACATGAACTTAGACCATACTTATTATAATCAATTTGTTGGAATCTTGAGTGGTGGTTATTCTTTTCACTACCAGACATATTTTTTAGTTTTCATTCTCTAAATAAATTAATTATGGTGAGGGCACCAATCTTATTGTTTATAAGATTATAATTTAGGTTAGAAGTTATTTTATTCTTAAATCAAAGGATATCATTAATTTTAGCAAGAATTTAGAGTAATATTTATACATTGATGACTTGTGAAGAAGACTAATTGATCACAATGAATTTTACAAGAATTAACTTTGATTTGAAAAAAAAAATTATTGAACTAATCTAATATTATATAAAAAAATTGTTATTTTCAAGCAACAAACAATATCTCTTTATGTATAGCGATTAAGTGAACAAGAAAATTCTTTCGTCATGCATATGCCATTAGTTATATCATTCAAATGAAGAATAATACTGAACATGCTTGGCTGGTGGTACACGATTTGATTAGAACAAATCTTGGTTGATTTACATGGGCAATATATAATTAAATTCAAAATAATTTTTCATATTTTTTGTCCATCGATCGTTTTCACACTGCAGAAATCTGATCTACAAATAGTAATTATGATTACCATGCATGCATGCAGGCGTGTCTTCTACTCTAAGGCATACTTGCTTGATAATAGAATTATTTCTAGTTATTCGAAACAGAAAATCAACAATTGAAGGAAAAAGGAAATAATAGTACTTTTCTACATAGAGTCACTTAAGGTATGCTAAGACTCACTTATAAATAACCATGGTGATTAATCTCATAAAGAAATTAATATATGTAGAGTCACTTAAGGTTTAATTAAATCATAAAAAACTTTTTTGCATGCATGCTAAACAAATAATTAAGGGAGGTCTATGAGATTTGAAAAAATAACTTGTTACCAATAGGCATTAGTCTTAATAGTAAGGAGTTAGGGTCCTTTAAATATGTGATTCGAGTTCGAGTTTATATATGTGTAAAAAATATTTTTAAAAGAATTTTACTCATGTTTCAATTACTTCAAATTAAATTAGTTATGAGTTGAGGGGCTAATTAATAAAAAATAAAAAAATAACTTATTACCACCCTAGGCATGGGTGAAATATATCTCAAATATAAAATGAATCTAGAAAAAATATATCTATCTGCAAATAAAATATATCTTGAAGCGATAAAAGAAGCGAAGAGAAGAGGAAAGTAAAAGATACTTTTGGAGCAAATTGGGTATGTGAAAGATAGAATATGTGGGATATATATGGTGCAAATTAGGTACAAAAATATTAAAACAAATCAAAATGAAAGAAATTCATAAAGTGCTCGGACGAATTAGAACAATTTTATTTTTATAGATAAGAATTTCAACAAATCTCAGAAAAAAACTATACAAATCAGTAGTTTATTCTGGTTTTTATTTTTATCAGTCCAACTCAATTCTGGAAAAATGTTCTTGCACTTAATCCTTTCGGAATTATTCATTCACAAAAGGAAAACATGCTGTTAAGTACCACAGAAAACCGCGGGTTCTTGAGCGCGGTTTTAACCACGAAGGCCCACAGAAAACCGCTATTAAGTACCACTTTTCTTCTACTGACTTTTTTTTTTTTTAAAGAAATATAAATAAATTATCTTACATAATTAATTACTAAATTCTACCCAAAGATTTCTCTCAATACGTGTAGTGCGATTAGTTGCATTCATATCATAAAAGCCAGAATTTAATTTGTCCAAAAGTATAGAACTTTCAAAGAGGCAATACTCAAGTGACCAGGTATTTAATTTGAGTTGTAAATGTGGATTTAATTAACTGAATCAATTCCAAAGCAAAACTTGGAAGTTTTCAGAATGCAGGTGTATTATAATCTATATATATACATTTAATTTGTCAAAAACATATAGTTCCTTCCTTCCTCATAATTTAAAGAAAAATTAAGAAACTATAGTATATGCATACACTTTGGATTCAGGAAAGTAATTAAGTGGAATGATTCGATTTGATTTTGCGTATCATGATTCATAAATGCAACTCATATCTAGAACATGTTTGGGGTCATATTGCATATTGGCTGATGAGAGTTGCAATTGGACCTTTCGTTATGCATCACCCATGAATGCTCCTTTGACCTTTCGAAAATGATCTGCCATATCGTACAAAAACCCACAATGTTTTTGTCTCTATATATACTACTCTATCCATTGAAAAAAATATAATTTTTTAAAGTATTTTTATTTAATATTTTATCTCTTAAAGTCAAATGCATAAAAAATAATTAAAATAATACTTTAATTATAAATAATTTTAAAAAAATATTATTAATTATTTCTTAAAATTTTAAAAATATTTTATATGTTTAAATGTAAAACTTTTTAAATAATATCTTATAATTTTGAACAAATAAAATATAATTTATTCATATGCACAATCTTATCTGCCACGATCAAACATGTAATTATGTTTTTGCATTTAGCTATTCAATAAATTTGAGGTTGGAACTCTGCAAGAGTTCACATAGACAAGAAAAAAGAAGAAGAAAGATGAGACCCAAATTATCCGCAGTCGACTGCATCGGGTAGTCGATTGCGGGCCGTCCGATTTACTTATTATTGCACAATTAACACAGTCAATTGCAATAGTAGATAGATCAGACGGCCTGCAATTGACTGCACGGTGCAGTCGACTGCAGGTAATCCATTTTATTTGATGAAGGACCTGTTTCTTCCTTCCTTTTAATTGCTACCTGTTGTTCTTCTTCATCACTTTTAAGGGAGAGTTTTAATTAGTGTGAGTTCGGTGGCTCCTTCCTTAATTAGCTAGCCAAGTTATTAATTCGGCATCCTACTATACTAAATAAAGTCTAAAGCACACCTTCATAATTAATGTCACTTGAAATTAATTACATATATTGAGAGAACTAAAAACAATAATTGAAGATTGCTACTAAAAGCATACATTCTTAAAATGAAGGAAACTAACGAGACAAATTTGATTAAGATAAATAGGTAAACGTTGATAATTAGAAGATTAATATAATTAAGGAAGGTGAATTAATTAATTCAGAAGAAGAAGGTTGATGTGGGGCGAGGCAGAGATGGAACACATGGCCATTCAAAGTGGAGGGTGAAACAAGTTAAAGAGGGATATAATGATGTTTTCGACGAATGAAATAATAGAGCCCAGTACTATGCGATTTTATTAATTAGGCACTCGTACCTTGACTCATATTTCTTAGTTCATACCCCTTTGGGAAAGTGGGAACCTCGGTCGCCATTAATGAATTCTGGCCACTACTTTCAGCTTCACTTCCACTTGCAATTGCCGCTTTAGTTATAAATTAATATTCAGCAGAGCAGAGCACAGTTGTGTTGATGAGCTTGGCTTCATGGTTGTGGGATATATATCTCTGGGTCCATATGTTGGCCATTCACGTCAACGTTCCTCGGCACTTTCCACCCACAAACCAAACAAAAGTGTACCTTATAGTAACATACTCCATTTCAGTCCCACATATCATCTTAATCATTATATATGCGTAAGCTAAACGTTTTTCTCAAGTCACTTGTGCAAGTTCCAGTAGTACTAGTGCTTTCCTCCTCTCTGATTTTGATGAATTTCTCATAAGAGAGAATTAATTCTAAGAGAAAGATATGCATGGTTACTCCAGGTTTTCTCTTGAATTCGCTAATCTTCACGTACAATTAACTAATAACTATGAGGTATATTAGTTAAAATTCAGAGAGCAGAATTTAATGAAGAGGAATTTCAGGATGAATTGCATTTGTTTTATGTACATGGATTTAATTTACATATCATTGATATATTCACTTTGTCTCAGCTCTCCAAGACTTGTCCTAGTGCCATCAATAAGGCCTATGAAATAGGCGATAGGACTGGTTTTGAACAGAGAATAGAGATAAAATGAAGGCCTTTGTAATTGCTCGGGTCTCTTCTTGTCCTGTTTGATTCCCACATATGTCAATCAAATAGTTAACGTGCAAATTAATTTGCTCTCGAGAGTGGCAGACAAAATTAGGGTTTTCCCACACTTAACAGGGAACAGTCAATTTGTAATTACGTCAATTAAACAATTATGTTAATTTAATTTAACCAGTGGGATATATATATATATATAGTAGCAAACAAAACCAACATCATTTATACTAGATTACATATATAATTATATAACTGTGGGCGGTGCCAATGCGCAGTGACGTAGCACAATTCATAGATGTTTAATTTGTTGTTAAGGGAATGGCTTTGCTAATTAATCAAATTGATTTATTAGTGGGTTTGATATGTTAGAGGAAGAAGACCCAGATTTTGTAGTGAGTGCTTCCCTTATACAATGTATTCTCTTAAAGCAGAGTCAATCAATGAAGCATCCAAATTCTTAAAAAATACAAAAGTGCTATGAGGCCCTCAAAGGGTCTCGAGGTGTACTCATTACTTAGGTTTAGATGCTTCTTAATTAAGAGACAGCCACCTAGTGGATCAATACATGTCACAATCTCAATGTATTCATGGACGCTCTCGAGTGTTTTTCTTCTTGTCATCTTATGGATTCGATAATGATGCCTTGAATTTAATTAAATAAAGCATATGCTCACCATGCATTCACTCAGCTTTTTCGTCTCAAACCATTTTAACTTATTCTTAGCTAAAAACAGTTAATTATAATTAGAGTAAATACTTATTTTAGTCTTTCACACTTAAAACTTTTATTAATTTGGTCTCTTACACATTTAAAGTTTATCAATTTGGTCATTTACACTTAAAATCCTAATCAATTTAATCCCTCTCATTTCAAAAATATTAATAAATTTAAGGGACGAAATTGTTAAAAAATTTAAAGTGTAAAGAATTAAATTGATAAATTTGAAATGTGAGAGACGAAATTGATTAGGGTTTCAAATGTAAGAGACAAAATTGATTAAAGTTTTATATGTAAGGACAAAATTGATAAACTTAAAGTGTGAGAGACCAAATTAATAAAAATTTCAAGTATGAGGGACCAAAATAAGTATTTACGAGTAAATACTTATTGACACAACTCTTCTGCTTGAATTTGCTAGAGAGTGTGAGTATTAACCTAAATGCTCCGGTTATTGGTTTGTATTCTGAATTGAAATTAGTTGAAGGGTATAAGAATATTTTAATATAAATCCAAAAAAAAAAAAAAGCAAAGAAGAAATATTCTTTTCAAACCTCTGGGATTTAAAGATTGTTTTCCACTGAGAAATTGGGTTTGCCGTCAGACAAAACCTGTCCCATGGTGATGCAGAATTAATTCAGACGAAACCTTCAAATAGAAGCCAGGAGAGTGGTAAGTTCGATTCTGTTTC
The DNA here is from genome assembly GCA_022379115.2 of Bauhinia variegata. Lineage (NCBI taxonomy): Eukaryota > Viridiplantae > Streptophyta > Magnoliopsida > Fabales > Fabaceae > Bauhinia > Bauhinia variegata. The sequence goes on from CM039435.1 coordinate 3,203,661, forward strand.
TTATCGACAATTGCAAAAAGACATATTTAAGGCTATCTAGCTTACGTCACCGTAAACGTAATCTTTAATTCTTAAATCCCTATTGTTTGAATAAAATGAAGCATACAAGAATGTTATGCCAAAATTGACTTTTGCTGTTTCTATCACATTTGAGTCCAAAATCTTTTTTATATTTTAGGTATAGTATTAAGCAGATTAGCATTAACATAGCATAAGTATCGATCAAGTTTACCGACACGTAATGGACACTAACAAAGCAAACCATCAACGAAAAACATTTTTATTATTTGAAATCTTAAAAGTAAACAATAATTAAGTCACCCATTCTATACATGTCTAGTTTGGAGAGGCATCTTTTACGGATCCCTTAGGCCTAATCAAACATCTAATTAATGGTCTCTTTAGAAGTAATCAAAATGAAGAAGTTGATTAGCACCTGCTCTAATGATTAACTCAATGCATGCACGAAAACTGAATTTGGAGTTGCTTAAATTTTAAATTGATATTTGGATGCTCTAAAATACGAGGATGCACCAAGGGCATTTGAATAACCACAAAGGAAAGAATCAAAAGCTTAGTTTTTTTTTTTTTTTTTTTTATCTTTTAAAAAATCTATAAATTATTATCCACGTGTTTTTATACTTCATCAAAGTCAAAATCACCGAATTTTTCATTAACAGTTATCCTTTTATGATTTGTTCTCAACCGTGAAACTTTCAAGAATCCAAATATCATATATTATCATGTGCGCGTAATCTTTTTTGGGTCACAATTAAGCCCAGCAACAGCTTTCTTTTGGGTCAAGTTGCCAAAGTAATCAGAGATATTGTAAATGGGCTTTTAACAGAATTGATTATAAGCCCGGTTGGCCCGAAGAGCATAGGTGTTTGACGATTGACAAATTTGAGTTTATATGACTATTAACATGAACCAATTAAATATACATGTTTATGTTTGAGGGCAGTTCCCAAAAACATATATAATGGCAGTCTGTCGCAGTTAACGTAAATCAACGTCCTTAGCAATAAAATAAAATGGGGACATGTTTCCAATTAAGTTGATTCTTTAACAGTAGCTATATATGTAGGTAGGTATGGCATTGGCAGGCACACAGGAACGCCCAATTGGTCACTCCTATCCTAACCCTAATCCCGTTAACTAACTTGTATGTGTTTTGGTTGCAGAATAGAAAAGCGTGTAATCTAGCTAGCTAGCTAGCCTCCACTCCACCTCTGTTAGGTCTCTGATATATTATAACTATTGTTAGATTAGAGGTAGTCTTTAGTTGTACACTTTTTCTGTTTCTCAGATTTTTATCGTTATCGATAAAAATAAATTAATTAACAGTACAATAATTAATTATTGATAGTCCGATGTAATTTTAAATAAATAGTACAACTAACAAATCACACAATGCAAATAGCAAATAATTTAGATCCGGCACCGACTCCTCGTATAAAGTTTCCATGTTTCTTTCTGTCAATTTGCTTTGCATAGCTGGCCGGCCTTTTCGTCTGCACTTCCTGACCGTCCTCAACTAATGCGACAAAACACACAACCCAAGCCAAGCCAACCCTTCTTCTTTATCATCCATTGTGCCTGCCTGCTTGCCATATGTATCCATCTCCCTTATACGTACGTTTCGCTTTCTTTTCTCTCATTAATGCACAGTACGTACTATTTTTTTAGTTATTTCTGACTGACGCACACGCGTTGCGTTACACAATAGTATAGTACGAACGATTTTTATCAAAATAATTGATCGAGGCATGAATCGGATTCCCTACTAGCAGACACACTTGTTGTTTTTTAAGCCTAGCTAGGATAGTTACTTGGGTTGAAATTTCGTATGTCTGGTCCACCACCCACTTGTCCTCTTTATCCGACAATACCTTCTTCTTCATACTTCTAAACCTTATCCTAGTCTGAAATGAAATCCAACTATAACCTATCTTTCCTGTTGCGGCTAGCTAAAAAAAACCATTCATCCTAACTAGCTAGCTCCCGGATTCTTAATATAAATAAAAGACAAGATGGACGTGGGGTGCGCCATAGCCAAACCCATCAATCACAATATTTTCGTCTCTGATCGCTCGCCATAACACAGTTTAAAGCTTTCTTTGTCCTTGCCTCGCTAGCTGATGAGGTTAGAGAATAGAAGAGGTGGTTATAGCCAAAGGAGCCAAGGGATATTATGCGGGTGATTTGGTCCCGGATATCACGTTCAACTGTCGTTGACGAGAGAACCAATCAGAACCACCGGTGACGAATGCCGCCGCAATGTCGCTTTGGCCTTCCAATTTAATTCAACTCGCAACTAAGCCTGATGACTTTTCCGTAAGTACTGGGGACCTCACGTTCGCCCACCAAACAAGACAAAGACTAGACAGCCACCAATAAGAAAGGACCACAGCATCGCTGGCCGATTTCATGTTATGATTGACGGCCACAAATGATTGAACCGTACGAGTTACTGTCTACGATCGTCCGCATGGAGCATCATATCATCATCGTCATCTTCCGCCATAAACGTCTCTTTCGTCAAAAAGTTGTCATTTACTTTCCTCGTTTTCTTTAGCCCGTAATGGCAAGACAAATGTCTCTGTTTTCCAAGTGTAGCAATGAGATGATGGTCAGGTGGAAGAAGAAAACGAAATATTTAAAGCGCCAAAAATAATTATCCATATATATAATATTGTGAATCATGCTCACTTTACATTAAAAAAGAATTATTATTATTAGAGTTGCCTCCTTGTTGCTTTCCTCCGGTTCAAACATTTAACATCATTTTTTTATAATTTAAATTTAAAATCTCTAATTAAATTAGAATAACTCTAAAAAAATCATTTGATCTACTATTTAGTGGTACAGTAAATTTAGTTTACTTTCATATTACAGGGGAGATGATATTTAAATTTAGATGATCAAAATAAACAAAATCAGTTCTTAAAAATTTGTCTTTTTCTTTGTCAGAGCGTAAATTAAGAGGTTGTGGTGGCTAATGGGAAATTAAGGGCTGAACTAGGCTGACATTGACTCCTGGATCAGGAATTTAGGCCTTTTGTCGGGGCCCGTTGGGCTTGACAGCCAGGCGGTATATAAAAGAGTTTTCTTTTTTTTTTTAATAGAAAATTTCTCTAATATTGCATTAACTTGGTCAAAAAAGACATGAAAAATGTGAATGGGTTGAGAAAATTGACAGTGGGCAATTAAGGCAAACAAATTGCATCTTAACTTATATGATAATGAGTTGAATATATATAGATAATTTGTATGTATGTTTTTCTTGGTACGTAATCAACTTGTTATCGTTAAAATATATATGGCTGGACTGTACTTTTCCATCTGCTACCATTTATGGAAACACAGTAAGCATGGAGGAGATACCTTTTTTGGCTCCGACCTCCTCCCTTATAGCATTAATCCAAATAAAAAACAAATTTTTTGTGCCTCGGACAACTGTTCTCTATAAGACACGTGGATGATTTTGGTGGCGACCAATGTAAAATGAAAATATATATAACATTTATGGCATGGACTACAAGTGGTTTGCTAGATATATATGTAAAATTATAGACTAACATTAATCAATTTTGTATAAAATCTAGATTTAATATTATATCAATTATATGAGTATGATAGTAGAAGTCTAAGTCTATAAGTGATCTACATATATTTCTATTGAGCTTCACATGTATATTGGACCCTTTGAGATTGGGTCATGATATTGGGTTAACTGTTAATGAGTAGTTTAACCTAGTAGCCCATTAGGGTTGTCATGGAGAGCCCCTGATCTTTGCTATAAATACAAGTGTTACTACCCATTAAGTAACAGTTCGTGACTCCCTGTATTATAGCAAGAGATCAGAACTGCTTTTAGGAACGATTTTCTCTTTTGTTCCCAATCATATGGAATTCACTCTGGTAACAGGTAATTCTAAACTCCCTAATTCTCTAATACATGCTATGGATCTCCTGTAGTATGTATATAATTGTTATACTAAATTCTTTCAATTGGTATTAGAGCTTATGCAAGTTGATCTATGGCTGTATATGTTAAAATTATTTTTTTCAATTAATTTTAGGCCTACTATTATTTTCTTGTTGAGAATTGCAAATTTCTTTTGAATTTATGATAATATTACATGATTAATTTCATGGCTTGATTATATATTGCATAGTTTTATATATATATATATATATATATATATATATATATATATATATATATAGAGAGAGAGAGAGAGAGAGAGAGAGAGAATATTATCATGCAAAATTAATAAATTTTGGGATGATTTTCACACTTATTTAAGAATCCTAAAATTAAATTTAGGTTAATTTACAATTGCATGATATTTAAGATTAAATATGTTTCTGCTTAATCTTGGTTCTTCGAGTATTAGGATCGAAGAAAAGTTTTTCCTAGACGAAGCCAAATTGCTTCGGTTTGCTGGTTGTTTCCTTCTAGGTTTGAAAATTGTTTTAGATAGATTTGGATATTGTCATTGGGCCAGGTAGCAGAGTTGTGGTGCAATGGTCGTGCGTTTGATATTAGGTCAAAAGCTCATGCATTCGATCCCCATTACGGTCACCCAAAATTCATTTTATTCTGTTTTTTGGCTAATGGGCCAAAAAAAGAAATTGAAAGCCTAAAATCGGATTGGGCTGGTCAACGCGCGGGTTGAGAAGTGGGCTATGAAGCGAGTCGTAGGTCGTGGGTCAGGGTCGCATGGCTACATCTTGGGGCATATCCCAATCGCGCAGTGAGCACGTGGGAGTACGTGTCATCACTTATTTGACCCATTTTTCTTCCAGACTTCTATTTTTTTGTGCTCCCGACTCAATGGTGATTTTTCCTAATTTTTTTGGATATCAAAAAGTATTTATTTTAATTTTCTAAGACATAAAATTAGGAGGTGAGAATAGTATATTCAGAATTTTGACCCAAAATTTTTTATTTAGCCTCTATATTCTATTTTGCATTACATATGTTGCCCAGTCTCTCTGCTAGCACCGTTTTGGTATAAAAACAAAATTTAGAAGCTTGTTTTACTATATTTAATTAGCAAAAATGAATTTCTTTTAAAAAAATTGCTTCTAAATTTTTGAAAAACATTTTGAATATCTAAAAATATTTTTTTTTAATTTATCTTACCCAATTGTGAGCTTGCCTATTGTGAGACCAATTGAGATAAGAGTTTGTGCATAATTTATGGAGTTTTTTCCACTTTGAAAACTGTTTGGATCCTATTATTGATGGACATACCTTATCGGAATGACATTAATAGCATGATTCTTTGTGTTCATGTTTTGTATTATTGTTAGTGCTAGGTGTGTTTTTCTTGGTTGATGAATTGTCGTTACTTGAATACTATATTTTTTTTTTTTTATTTTAAATGCCCTATCGGTGTTGAATTTTGAAATGTAATGTTTAAGATTTGGGAGTGTGATCATGCATTGTAGTTGAGGACCCTATTGGCACAATTGCAATGACGTGAGAACTCTAGTTATTGTCAACCAAATTTTGTTATATTAATTAAAAATCTCCCATTTTCTTTTATTCTTTTATAGTTACTCCTGTTGCTGCAAGTTGCAGCAGTTATTCTAAATAGAACTAATTTTGAGGACTGGGTAGATTCAATGAAATTGAATTTGGGCTTGATGGAAAAAGACATGGCCCTGAGTGAAGATGCACAAACTGTACCTGTTGTAGAGTTTTTGATGAAGACAAGGCCATGTACAAATTGTGGAAGCACTCCAACAAGGTGTACATGATGTTCATGTCTTATCACCTGGATAAGACTATTAAAAAGAGCATTCCAAAAGTTGCTACTACAAAAGAGTACTTGAAAGTTGTCAGTGACAAATTCCTTAAGTGTGACAAAGCCCAAAAAGGACACTATTTGTCTCTTTTGAATATGGCAAAATATGATGCTATGAGTGGTGTTCGCGAGCATTGCATGAAACTTGTGCACTATTTCACCCAGTTACAGGATATGCAAACTGATTTGGGTGAAGGTTTCCTCACTTGGACGATTATAGACTCGCTTCCTCCACAGTTCAATATGTTAAAGACTTTCTATTACACCGATCAAAGTGAATGGACTGTGAATGAGTTAATCTCCATTATTGCTCAGGAGGAAGAAACTATGAGGAAGGGTACAACTCATACTATTTAGGCTGTCACGCATGAATCTGCACAGAAAAAGAAGTTTGACAAATGTGACAAGGATAAGAAGAAATTCAAACGTCCTTATAATAAGAAATTCAAAAAGTTTTTTGAGGGTAATTGTAACCGGTGCAAGAAATATGGGCATCAGAAGGCTGATTGCAAGAGGTTCAAGGGTTGGCTTGAAAAGAAACAAAAGCGTACCCCCTTAGCCCTAAAGTGCTTTGAGTCAAATTTAGTTAATGTTCCTCATAATTCTTGGTGGTTGGATACTGAGGCATCTATTAATATTGCAATCTCCTTACAAGTGTTCAAAAGGAGCAAGATGCCAAGTGATGGAGAGTTAAAGGTCGTTGTTGGAAACGAGGGGACTAAAACTGTGTTTTTCAATTCTAAAACATGACCAGAAGGTAGTTCTGTCCTATATACTCTGCTTCTACTTAGTTTTTGTTTCCAACAACGACCTCTAACTCTCCATCACTTGGCCTTCTGCTCCTTTTGAACATCTACAAGGAGGTTGCAATATGAATAGATGCCCCAGTATCCAACTACCAAAAAATAGGAGGAATATTAACCAAATTTGACTCAAAACACACTAGGGCTAAGGGAGGTACCTTGGTTTTGTTTATTTTCAAGCCAACTCTTGAACCTCTTGCAATCAACGTTCTTATGCCCATATTTCTTGCACCAGTTACAATTACCCTCAAAAGACTTCTTGAATTTCTTATCATAAGGACGTTTGAATTTCTTCTTATCCTTGTCATGTTTGTCAAACTTCTTTTTTTGTGCAGATTCATGCTTGACAACCTGAATAGTATGGGTTGTACTCTTCCTCATAGTTTCTTCCTTCTGAGCAATAATGGAGATCAGCTCATCACAGTTCACTTATTCTTATTGGAGTAATAAGAAGTCTTTAGCATATTGAACTGTGGAGGAAGCGAGTCTATAATCCTCTAAGTGAGGAAACCTTCACCCAAATCAGTTTGCATATCCTGTAACTGGGTGTAATAGTGCACAAGTTTCATGCAATGCTCGCGGACACCACTCACACCATTATATTTTGCCATATTCAAAAGAGACAAATAGTGTCCTTTTTGGGCTTTGTCACACTTAAGGAATTTGTCACTGACAACTTTCAAGGATATTCATTTCATTTTAGTAATTGAAAGGTTATTATTTATTATGACCCCTCTATCGTTGGTTATAGCTTTCTGTCTGATGGCTTATATATGCTTCAAATTAACTATACTCTTAAGTCATCTACTGTAAACTTTGTAAGCAATTTTAAGCGTAATAGGTTAGAAGAGAAATCAGGTATGCTTTGGCATAGACGACTTGGTCATATTTCTAGGAAAAGAATTGAGAGATTGGTTAAGGGAGATATTTTACTTGAATTAGATTTTTTAGATCTTGATACCTGCATTGATTGCATTAAGGGCAAATTTTCTCGCAAGATAAGGAAAAATGAGGGTACCTGGTGTAAGGATATTCTACAGTTGATTCATACGGATATCTGTAGCCCAATTACTCCTGTAGCCATGGGTGGTTACAGATATTTTATCACCTTTATCCATAATTCTTCTAGATATGGTTGGATTGAGCTTATCCTTGAAAAATCAAACTCTTCTTCAAAGTAGCAGTTGAACTCAAAACAGGAAAGTTGATTGACCGATATGATGAGATTGGTAGAAATCCTGGACCGTTTGCTAAATTTTTACAGGATTGTGGAAATAAAGCTCAATGCACAATGCTTGGTATACCTACATAGAATGGAATTGCTAAAAGGCGTAATTAAACTCTCATAGAAATGGTGAAGAGCATGCTCACACATTCTACCTTACCTGAGTTTCTTTGGGGTGATTGTTTGAGGACTGCTACTTAAATACTAAATCAAGTCCCTAGCAAATTTATGCCTAAAACCCCATATGAACTATTTACAGGTAAGAAACCAAGTTTACACCATTTCCATATCTGGGGATACAAAGCAGGAGTAAGGCCCTATGATCCACAATCAAAGAAGCTTTATTCTAAGACAATTAGAGGATATTTCATTGGCTACTACATTAGCTCTAGAGGATACAGATTTTATTGTCCAACTCACTCAACCAAAGTGATTGAGTCCAACAGAACTATCTTTTTAGAAGATGTTCTTGACAATGAAAGTGCAGAGCCACATGATATTTCCATTAATGTGGAAGGCATCAACATTTTCATGTCCACTGGAAGGACACCCTTAGCTCGCACCATTCCAGCTAATGAGAATGCTGGTGAAACTCTTCTTGAAGATGTTCATATTCATATAGTAGAGCCTGTAACGGTAGAAGTACCAACCGAAGTAGGCAAGCAAATGCCACTGAGAAGATCTAAAAAGGTGCAAAAAATCCACCCAAAGGGAAGACTATGTTTACTTGGAGGAACACGAGTTTAACTTTGGTAACCTGTTTGACCCTTACACCTTTCAAGAAACTATGGCAAACCCTTGCTCTTCTCAGTGGAAAAATGTCATGGAGGAAGAATTACTTTCTATGAGATAGAATGATATATGGGAGCTAGTAGAGTTACCTTATGGTTGTAAAATTGTTGGTTGTAAATAGGTATTCAAAACCAAGCGCAACCTAAGAGGAGAAACAGAGAGGTACAAGGCGATTAGTAGCAAAAGGTTACAATCAGAAAAAGAGGATTGACTACCATTAAACATTTTCACCAATCTCTACTAAAGACTCCATGTGTATAGTGATGACATTAGTAGCTCACTTAGATCTTAAGTTTCACCAAATAGATGTCAAGACAGCTATTCTAAATAGAGATTTGTCAGAAAATGTTTATATGGATCAACCTGTTGGGTTTCAAAAATAGGGACAAGAGCATTTAGTATGCAAATTGAAAAGATCCCTATATGGCTTGAAACAAGCCTCAAGACAATGGTATCTGAAATTCCATGAGGTAGTTTCATCGCTTGGTTTCAAAGAGAATTCATCTGATCAATGCATTTATCTGAAGATGAGTGAGAGCAAGTTTATGATTTTAGTCCTGTATGTGGATGATATGTTACTTACTAGCAGTGATCTGAACCTGCTGTGTGAGACAAAACAAATGTTGTCGAGCCAATTTGACATGAAAGATCTCGGTGATGCCTCATTTATTTTGGGCATTCAAATATACTATGATAGATCCCAGGGTATCCTTGGCTTGTCTTAGAAAACAAACATTGAAAATGTGTTATCCAGGTTCAGTATGAAATCCTGCTCCCCATCTACAGCACCTATGTGTAAAGGTGAGAAGCTTACCAAATCCTACTATCCTCAAAATGACGAAGAAAGAACCCATATAGAAAAAGTCCTATATTCATCTGCAGTTGGTAGTCTGATGTATGCTTAAGTTTGCACACGCCTAGACATTGCATATGTTGTTGGCATGCTTAGGAGATTCTTGAGCGATCGTGGAGTAGAATATTGGAAGGATGCAAAGAAAGTACTGAGATGCCTACAAGGTACCAAAGAATACAAGCTTACTTAGGTAACACATTCGTGACTCCCTGTATTATAGCAAGAGATCATAATTGCTCTCTAGGAATGGTTTTCTCTCTCGTTCCCAATCATATGGAATGCACTCCAGTTATAAGTAATTCTAAACTCCCTACTTCTCTAGTACATGTTATGGATCTGCTTATGTATATAATTGTTATACCAAATTTTTTCAATATATAGTTATCATAGATCCTATTATTAGCAGCTTTCATTTTCATTTTCATTTGTCTACATTTCTGATTTGATTTGCATTTCATTTCATTTCATTTCTTGCTTTTATTTACTGGCCAACTTTTTCTTTCCCCTTTTTTTTTTTTGGCTATTACCTCCACTATCACAGTTTCACCTTTGTTCTTCCATTGAGCTGCGATTTCGGTAGTACGTACGTAATTGCTGTTTACTCAATAACGAAATATAACTATATAATTAATTAAAATCAATATGTTAGTTAAGAGGTATTAATCTCTCTTAATTATCAGTCTGTTTTTATGATCATATATATTAATTCTACGTGTTGAAATCCAACAAAAGAAAGATAAGATCAAATAAATAGAAAAATAAACAAAAATTAATTAATCCAGCTAGAAAATTAAATCTTATCACCTTCTCAAAATAAGTAGTTGAAAGAAAATTGAATGGGCAACCTAAATAATTAATACAAGAATTAATGTTGAGTTTGTAAGAGTTTAACTTCGTCACGCGAAGGAATTTAATTACTGATGGAGCCTATCCAGCTGGATATTTGTCCTGACAGGATGGATGAAGAAATGTGAGTGACAATAAATATGGAAGGTTATCAAAGTTCGTGATGATCAACCAATGAGGAAACGACAGGGTACCAATATAATAACATATATAATCCGATCGATCAATCAATCAATCAAATCATATTTGCTTCTTAATCATAAAGCTAATTCAACCTTAATTCAAATGTCATTGAGACTTTGTGACTAAATTCTTATCGTAATATATATTTTATCTGTTTTTTTTTTTTAATTTCTTTATTATAATAAAATTGATTAATCTTATTCTCTTCACAAAATTTTAATCTTCGCCCTTTCATTAGTTGACACATCAGCAGATTTTTGTCTACACAAACATTTCTAGCCCCATTTAATATTACTGCATTTTTTATATAAAAAATTAAAGAGATTGGTCCAGAATATGTTGACATCCTTAGGATGACTCATCTCTGATGTGAGAAGCAAAGTAAGATTGACTAGAACTCTTGGTGTTATTATGAATGGATGTTACAGAGGATGCTTGAAAATTGAAATTTCAAATTGCTGGATATAGATGTTAACACAATGATTCAACTTGTTGCTAGGTTAGTTAAGAGGACAATGTTCTGTCAAAAAAATTTTGATTTGAGAAGAGGCTAAATGTTAAAGCAACCATCCAATTATGTACCTAGAAGAGCTTATGTTTTCATGTTGCAAATATGAGGTACTTTAATATGTTTTATATAACCTTATAAATATAATTAATATTTTATACAAAAATGTACACTTTCTTGTCCTATAAAACACAGTCTATCCCTTCCCTTCTGAATATGAGTATATTCATTCATGAGTTAGAACAAGAATGAAGTTTAAATCTACTTTTACAACCATAAAAGAAAGTTAGAAAATGCTTCCCAGGAGAAAAATTCAGAATATCTTTTTTTTTTTTTTCTTTTTTTTCTTTTTCTAGTTTGATTGGTTCATTTATATGTTCATTATCATAATTGAATATATACAAGGTACTGGACTGAAGTAGATTGATAAATTGCTGCATCAATCACTTGTAGTATCGTGAGATAGAAGGTCCTACCAATAACATTGCCCTCATTTCAGGTTGACTATTATGAACCAATTATTTTTAATATCATTTAGAGGAATCTGTTTTAACTATGATTTTTAATTTATTTATATCACATACATGCTTACCAATTTCTTTTTCTTAAGCCAGGAATAATTATAACCTATGGATATTTGTTATCATTGTAAACATAAAATTTAGTGATTATTATCAACAAACCATAATGAAATAATATTTTGAATTAACTACGCTTAACTAATTCAATTAACTGTATAGGATCTATTAATGTCATAAATGGTAAATAGGTACACTGAAATGTAATTTTTTGAAGTTACGAACTTGAGACTGTTTTTGCTTCCCGTGCGAAGTTAATTTATGTTGTTGGGCTTATCGCCTGATTGTTGCCGAGAGAAACCTTCCAAAACATTTCAGACTCAAACCTTTCTCTTTGTCTCCTCCGTCCTTGTAATTTCTCTATCTTGCCGTTGCTACCTTCCCATCCGTAGCGCGTAAAAGGACCTTTTCTTTTTTCCTTTCCTTTTCGTCAAAAAGAAATTTGTGGATAACTTTTCATCACATATTAGACTATCTCTAGACACGATACTAAGGGGAATTTTATATATAATTATTTATATTATTTTTATAAATTATATATATTTATTTTATATAATTTAACTAATTTTTTTTATTCATATTACTTTTAATTTTTTTAAAATAAGTCTCATAAATTATCTCTTTCTTATCATAATTTTTTTTTTTTTTATAAAAAATACAAATTAAGCTATCTTTTTGTGTATGCATCGGTTATTGAATATGCAACTTTTTTTTTTCTTTTTCCTTCACATCATTTTACTTTAATATTAAATTTTTTTATACAATATTACACAAAATTTATGAACCTCTCAAATAACACAATTAGAGATACTCTTTTGATGACATATAGATATTCTTTTCAAAATTCTGACAATTTGACCTTGGATAATGCGAAAGAATAATAATCTTACCGTACACGAAATTGATTAAATTGACAAAAGCACAGGTTATGGAGAAAATGTATAGCTGCAGTTGCCTGCTTTTAATTTGTTTTATTTTTGGATTCACGAATGAGAATGACATGTAGTGTTTATTGACTAAGGTGTGGTGTGGGGAGAGAATGCAACGCGATGAATTGAGCATCCGAGTAAGTGATGAATGAAGACGTGTAACCCTCTAACGATGCCGACAATCGCTATCAGAGCGAGCGTGTGTGCCCACAATAGAAAGACAGCGACTGTGACCCAAGCCCGATTTCGTCGCCCTTGCCGCTAACTTTGTGTAATCCCTACCTCTCATGGCACTTCATTTTTATTTTTTTCATTACTTCTACTCCTATCGGACTATCCATGATTCTTTTCAATTTCAATAAATAATAATTAATCTTAATACCCCCATCGAATATAAAATATAGATGTTCTTTTATGCATATATCTGAGACTTCATTATGTTAAATTCTTAATAATAGCCATACACAAAATTCTTAAAAATAAGAGCATAGTATAATTTACGTGTGTATATAAGATTAACTCAAAGTTAGAGATAGCTAGCTAGCTCACAATCGAACTGCGGCAACGACAAATACCATCATTACTTAAGAGAGAAATTTCATACATTATGACAGAGTTGAAATATGGATTGATGGAATGGTTGACGTATTATTATTTTCACCTAATTAATAAATAGAACTAATTATATCCTCCAATTTAAAGTCATCTGGAAGTATAAAGAATAATCTTTGGGATTGATCACGTCCTTGAACAAATAAAATTCTTGTTAAAATCATTGGCTCTGTACGTCTGTTATTTATAACAAGGGCCTATGTCGTACGCTTTTTTTAGCAAGCGAATTATGCTTTTTTAGAGTCATTGTAATTAAAATGGAAAAGAAAGAGGTTTTTGTGGGCATGACATTACGTGTTTGTTGGGAGACACGTATATATGGAAAGTCGAAACAGAGATGAGAAGTGGAATACAACTGGATAAATTCGGATCATTTGTAGTCGCTGCAGTCATACAATCGCCTTGCAGCCGTCCAATTTATGTTAATTGTGCAGCTTAAACAAATCGGACGGCTGCAACAAGTTGACTGTAGATGATCCAGATCCCAAAAATGACTTTGGGTTGGGGGGCTCATCTCATGATAATCTTTCTTTAGTAAAAACCAAAAATCGACCCATGCCATGCGCCCATGAGTTCTTTCGGAGGCTTGCCATTTGTCTCAATGCATGTTCCCGATCTTGCTGCTGGCTAACTTTATCTTATATATATGTGTGTGTGTAGAAGTTGAAGCTTTTAGCTGGTAATCTAAGCTTTGCTGGTTATGTATGAATAAGGCATGCAGAATGGACTTGTAAGCAGATAGATTAGATGATAAGATCAGACTGTATACTCAGTAGCATGCATGAATGGAAATTAATAATTAAAGTGAAAGAAAAGTGTGTTTTGGGGGAAGTTTCTGATTTAGGTATTGGTGGGTTTGTGATCAAATTTCAAAAGACAACTTTCAATTGAGAAACGCACATAGCAAAGTCATCATGATGAAAGCTAGCTAGCATTTCTCAAGCATCGACAATGACTCTATAACTAATTTCAAGATTACGTAATTGCTTTCTCAAAAGCAGGGTTCTGCCATATATAATCTCTTCGGACAATTCCTAGTGGTGGGTTATAATGCTTTCAAAATCTTCTTTCTTTCTTTCTCTTTATTTTGACTTTTTTGAGATTTTTGTGAGATGCTGTTGGATACGTATAGATATGATGCCCTTCAAATATAGCCACTTTATCCAGAAAATTAAAATATATTTATCCAAATTACCATGATCACCTATTACTTATAGCATGTAATATTTCAATCAATTAACTTTCTGTGGGTTCTTGAATGCCAATGCCATCAACTCGTGGATGAATGAGGTGGCGGTGCCGTTCTTGTTATCTAGTGATGAAACAGTAAATAATTAATAAAAATGTCTATTGATCCAAAAAGTGAATAAACATATTGAAAACAGCTTTTGTGCACGAAACAAACTTCCCTTTCAATTAATGAGATAAGATAGATACTTTTATGTGTCTTCACATGCATGCAAAATTATAGTCGTATTGAATAGTTCAAGTGCTGTGGAGCTGCTGGCTATTCTTTCTTAAGGTTCAATACTTATATCATCACTGTCTTTCTTTTTCCTTGTCGATAACACTGTTTCCTTTTTTCATGACAATGAAATTAACAAGTGGAAAAAACCGTTAAGAGCCTAGATTTAATTTAACTACAAAATTTAGGTTTGAGCTTTAAAAAATGTAACTCCAAAGGTTAATTTTATTGCTCTGCTTATTTCAAATTCACATATGTCCATTGTATTGTTTATGAATACTATCTGTTATAGACTAGCATCCCAATAGATTAGTCGGCCTGAGCAAACAAGTTCAAAAACTCATATCTTAACTATCTATAATACGAGACTTTCGGTGGAGGACTCCAGGCTGGCTATCTCTCATTCTTACCCACACACTAACCCTCTCAACAATATCTGATTTTTTTTTCTCAAAAAGAAAAAAAAGGAAAGTTCAATGAGCATTTGAATCAATGAATTAGTTGGAGTAGAAGTAGTAATTCTTTTAGTCCCTTTCTCCCAAGCTCCTCTAACTTCGATGTCCAGAAATTAAAAATAGGAGACAATATATACACTGATCTTGTTTGGGGACCATCCTAAGCCTTTATGTATTGAATGACAAGTTGTCCGGAGCTAGAACTGATTGACATATAATTGACCACTCTACTCTGCACCATTGTTTCATCTTCATCAAACCAACTCTGAAACTACTTGTCAGTGATATAAAGTCGTGAAAACTATATACTAATTTGAGGATATAAGAATATATAGAATATTTTCCAAATATGAAACCATAAACCAAACTAAAAGATTTTAATGCAATGAATGGATAATAACTTATTGTAGAAACTATTTACATGAGAAACTGAATCTTATATTATCTTGCAACACATGCTGTTCGTATAAAAACTTCTTCCTAGCACGCAACTTACAAGCCTTTTTTTGATAGATTAATAATCTATCTTATATTTTATTTTTGGTTAAACAAAAGGCTCATTTTTCCATGAACTTCTTAATTTGGAATGTTAGGTTGAGGAAATTACTGGTGCTTAAATTAACAAAGCATTTAAAATACATAAAAATATTAGGTAAATTAACGTGCATAAAGGTGAATTCCTCCCCGTCCACTAAAATTCAATTATTTCTGGCTATAATATAGTATTCTATGATAGGAAACAGACACTGAAGTAGCTAGCTAGGATGATTATGAATGATTATTAAATAATTGAAAACTTATTAGTGATCATCTCTGGTTACTTAAATTATTAATTTCATGCATTATGAACGACCAAGTTGCCTGAAAGATACCAGCGGTTGGCATTTGGTGGACATATCGCATATATGCTTTCCATTTTTATCAAAAGGAAAATATTATAAAATGATATTTGCGACTGATTTGGGAATAATTAAGATTACCTTGGAGGGCCTCTAATCACATTTTTTAATCCAAATTATGAGGTAACTGTGTGGTTCTTTTGTAAAACTATGTCGTATCATCTTATAAAATAAATATGGGAAAATCATTTGGAATCCAGCTAGCCCCAGCCCCACAAGATGTTTGAGAGGTTATATATATATATATATATATATAAAGAAATAAGACAATGCTAAATGGTTGAAGTAAAACGATGCTATTTACCTTAATTCTATCTTTGGATTAGAAAAAATAAGTTTTGCTCTTTGACAAAAGTGTTCGAAAGTAAAACAGGAATCTACTTTAAAAAAAAAATTATGTTCTTTATGCCAAATTTCTTATAACCTTTATACTAAAGTTTTAACATTGACAATAAGATAAATTGTACAAATAATTACATCCGAGTCTCTACTTAATATGTAGATTCAAGTAGAATCGCATGTATATGTAAATGTTGACTTGTAATCCTATTAATACAAAAGCAAGTTGTATAAATTAATAAGATTATCATCATGGCCATAAAAAAAAAAAAAAATCATCGTCATTAATATTATTATATATGTGCTTGGTTTGCGGGTCAATCAAGGCCACTAACGACAGAGGAAAAAAAGGACTTCCATTTAGAGACATAATTAATATTTGTCGGGGTCGGGGAAATGATGATTAGTTACTAAAGCCAGCAAATTTAATTTGACTCATAATATAAACTTAGAGTCAAGACAAAAACCCCTTACTATTATGGGGTCGTTCCTTCAGATTACACACCACGCATATATTAAAGCAAGTGGATCAATCAAATTCATGAATTGTTCCATCGAATTAAGACCACGTGATTAACGACCTACCTACTAGTTCTTACATTATTTTCGTGAGGATAATAGCGATTTCTCTATTTTTAAAGGAAAAGTTAGAAGGCATGAAATGGTAAATGATATGCTCAAAGAAAACTGTCGACAAGAAGGCTGTGAAAGAATAAGAGAGACAATTATTGGTTGGGATTTGGACAGCTCTTTTTTTTAAAAAAAAAAAAAAATCTTTTCAGAAAATAAAAGAGTACAGGAAATTAGATAAGTACAATAATTTGGTAAGGGGCAAAAACAGGTAAATATTCTTTAGGAAATTAAAGGAGGAGAGGGCCGGGCGGGGCGAAAGAGTAGAAGTAGAAGCAAAAGGGTTAAATGGATAGTGAATTGTTAAAATGATTTGCCGTACAAGAAGGTCAAGGTCCACGAGTGGAGGGAAACGCGTTCAATAAAGGAGATCAGCAAGTGGGCTTGCTGCAAAATAATGGTGCTTGCTGTGTCTGATATATATATATATATAGTTGATATATGGTGCGCCCTTGCTTTGCTTTAGGATTGGATAGGCGTTATAAATAGATATATAGATATATATATATATAGATCGATCTCATCAACTTGGGCACTGGGCGTTGTCTGTTAATTTGGAACCATATATGTAAGATCATTTCGAAGTAGATTCACCGTAAAGTTTTCCCATTGATCTTTCTTGCTCAATTATTTGATGAGTGCAGGGCAGGGGAGGCTCTAGAAAGTGGACCTGTCTACGACGATATCAACAAAATCATTTCCTTTCCACTGTTCCAAAACAATAATATATATACACACGCGCACAGTCACACATATATGTATATTCCGATAGCTTCATAATTCAAGGGGTGATTTATTTTATGGATACCTCATCTGGGAAATCTGTCTACTTCGAACTCGTAGATGGATGCCAGATCTCAAATGGAGCATTATATTGGACAAGGTAATGTTAATATGATATGTTAAGAAGCAAAGGGTAAAGAAAGCTCAGAGAAAACAAGGGTATTTTGTTTTTGTCCTAATTCTCAACAATTTCAAACTAAGCTACAAATCTATATATATATCTAGTGGCCCATCTACATCAATTCCACTGTTTTTCTCTCCTTGTATTTCACTACTTTCAACAAAGTCAATCAATCCACTTGAGTAAATGGGGCTTGCTGCTTTTTTCCTCCTATATATGTGAATTTAAATAATTTTCTAAAAGTTTTTTTTTTTTAAAAAAAAAACTTTATTTCTCTATGGCTTTTATCTTTGAAGTGCTTTATCAAACAAATTTATATAGCTTACCCAAGTTAGCCACAATTCCTTGCCAAAGAGAAAATGTTGCTCGCGGCAGAAAACCCTAACTAGGCCGGGTTTTGGCAGCAACGCAGCTAGCAGAACCACTGGGCGGCTAGATATTTATTAATTGGCACATGCAGTTACTAGTTATATATAGGTTAAAATATAAGTAATTATTTATTTTAGTCTTTTTTATTTAAAATTTTTATTAATTTAGTTATTTATATTTGAAATCTTAATCAAATTTGTCCTTCATATTTAAAACTTTAATTAATTTTGCTCCTCACATTTTAAATTTATCAATTTAGTCCTTCACACTTTAAATTTTTTATTAATTTTATTTTTTAAATTTATCAATATTTTTGAAGTGTGAAGAATTAAATTAATAAATTTTACAAGTTTAAGAGACTAAATTGATTAGGGTTTTAAGTGTGAGGGACTAAATTAATAAGAGTGCGAAGTGTGAAAAACCAAAATAAGTATTTCCTTTTAAAATAAACTGATTTGTTAAAATACCGTAAATTTAATTTATGCCAACTGCTAATGTTTCCTCACAACCTTTATTGCTAAAATTCATGTATATTGTCTTATAATTAATGATACCGGAAAAATTAAAGTGTGCCAAAAATACATACAATTTCGAAACGATAATCGTGTCGAGGCAAAATATAGTGCTGCACCGCTTAAAGAAGCATTCTTCATAAAGAAGGGGAAAGTAAACTAAGCAAAACAATGAAA
Organism: Bauhinia variegata; assembly: GCA_022379115.2. Taxonomy (NCBI): domain Eukaryota; kingdom Viridiplantae; phylum Streptophyta; class Magnoliopsida; order Fabales; family Fabaceae; genus Bauhinia; species Bauhinia variegata. The sequence goes on from CM039435.1 coordinate 3,222,562, forward strand.
CTGGAAAGTTGGTATACTGATCGCATATATATATAATTTTTTTTTCTCTTTTCTTTTTGGTAATTAATATAGCTAGTGTGCAATGCATTAATTAGAAAAAGAAAACGGATCAACTATATCAATAAAAATAGAATCTATAATAACTAATATCCTTTCTATAACTACAGAAGAAGATCGCTAAACTAGCTATTAGTTATAATCACGTACGTTTATTTAACATATATTTAATTAGTGAAAGTCGTTACAATATTCCAAATAATTCATAAATAAAATTATACATACAAATATAAATGTTATATTATTGATGCACAAAGAAGAATAATCAGCAGCAGCTAGCGTCAGCAATCACCGCCATGACAGTTATATGAGTTTATAATTGATCAACCGAAGGGTCGCATGCTGGCTTACTATATGTGTAGCTGACTCTTCGTCATATTTCAATTTTCAAGTAATAATAATATAATTAGATTCAATATTAATTAATATACCAAAAGATGCAATATGTACGACTGCGTTTTGTGTTCATTGAATATGCTTATGATATTTTGAGGTTAGGTATTTCTTTAACGACAGTCTACCTGTTATTGTTAATTATTCGTTTTGGTAGCCAATCATTATTAACTTATAGCCAATAATTAATAGACAATATACGGAAAAAGTATGTTTCTATCTTCTTAAACATTCATATTTAAATAAAAGTTGCATGCATTGTCCAATGACAGTGGTCACGGTGGTCTAGAACTCTATATTATTAATAATATTAAAAATAATATCAAGACCGGGTATTAAGTTATCTCAGGAGGGAGAAAAAAAAAAAAAAGTCTGTAAATTAAGAGTATTTTTTTTTTATATTAACTTGAATAATTAATTAGTCCACTGTGACGATCTAATATTTAAATATGACATCTCTTTAAAATCATCAACGGGTAATAAATTAATTTTTTCAAAAGAATGGGACTAATTAAGAATTTAAACGAAAACTTAGAAGAATGGTTGTCGGCTAAATTTAAAAAATTGTCCAGATTTTATTTCGAGTATGATGAGAGATATATATATATATATATTACTTTTGAATTCTATGAAGCACTGTTGTCTCTTGCTCCTCCGCAGATTTGTGTGGGGTACGTATGTGATGCGTAGTCATACTCGGAAGGATTCGAATCCTTTTTTCATTTACTGCTTTGTAGTTTTTTGCTTGACTTCGCTTCAATCTTCATTGATACCACGTGGAATTTAATTTTTTATTTTTTTTTTTTACTCTGAAAATGATTTTGGCGAGCTATATAAATACAGTTTTATACTACTTTACAAGAAAATCTAATTTATCTGACAATGCCGTATTTCTTTTATTAAAAAAAATCTGACTATTGAGAATTGACTTCAGAAAATAAGTTGCAAAGAGTGGATTAGTCGTGCGTTAAAATCATTGGTCATTGAAACTGCCCTAGTTTTTATACAACTTATTGTACGCATGCTTACAAGTCATATATACGACTTTCTTTATTTAAAAAAATAATTATGTGAAAGTGTGACTTTTAACTCTCTCTTTTTTTTAATTTTAAGTTTAGGTTTTAATAAAGTCGACACATTGAATTATTCTTTCCTTGATATGAACCAAATATCGTCAGCTTTAGACTTTCTGCAGAATATAATTGTTCAATGGCGAATGTGGATCCCCCCCTTTACTTGTAATTAAGAAGAAACTCTTCTCCTTCAAATCATGTGAGACTTTTTGATCCAGTTTTTTTTTTTCTTTTTTTTTTCAGTATAACAAAGTAAATAAGAAGAATATTAATTCTTTTGTGTCAACCTAATAAAATTTAATGAGGAGATGATCTTCTGCTTAAACACGTACAATCCTATTTCGATCCATTTTTATTTGAACAACGTTTCACTTTATTTCTATAAATTATATTATCAAACAAGTAAATTAATTGATATATAAGGAACTATTTTAGTTTATTGAAAAACCTTAAATTTAAGTGATTGATAATTTTATTAAAATTTAGTAAATATAACTTTGTTGTTGTAACTTCAGCAGAGCTCGGCTAATTTTATTTTATTTTATTTTTTAAAAAAATGCATTTCAAGTTTCCATAACCATGCATGCTGATTGGAGAGAAAGAAAGAGGAGGTTTGCCACAGATATTTATTAGGGCGATAGTTTAGTTTAGTTACAATTAAATGTTTAATCTCTAGCTCCAAAAAAAAATTAATGAAGAAAAATAGCAAGTCCTATGCGAGATATGCAAAAGATTGTTCTATGGACACAAGAAGGAAGGCAGCGATATTTATTGAATAAAAGGAAAGGACAAGGTTTGATAAAAAAAATTCATGGTCTCGCTCGGTCTTCAACTTCATTTATCATTTATCAATCTTGAAAAGGAGAAGAGCATAACTGCATATGCATGAACATGAACTGTGCCACATAGGTACAATGTTATCGTGAAGTGTATATAATTTGTCACTGTCACATGCCAGTAATCCTCACCAATCACCCTTCACCATTTTCCAAAAGGAAACCCTAAACTCTTATGTGTCATTACACACGCAATTTATTTTGGACTTTTTGAAAGGGTCCCCCTTGCATTAAGAACAGTCCCTTCTCTTTTTAGTATTTTGTCACTATTATCTTTTTTTTTTTTAAAAAAAAAAAAAAAGAAAAAATTTGACGTACTGGTGCCAAACAAGGAGCCACCGTTGGAGAATTGGCATACGGTCAACAACACCATGATCGAGATTCGCTTCGCTTGCTCGTTTTTGGTGATCTTCTTTTTTCTCAGATGTGTTCTTTCTGGTAAAGTGAGAAAGAGCAGAGTTTTCGTGTATTAAGCCAGCTTTGAAGCTTCTGATTATTGACCTTACGAATTAAGAAGATTGTTCTTTTACCCTTTTCCGTGTCTCGTGGAAAGCAAATAGAATTGTGTTCTTGCATTGAAGTTGAAACAGGGAGCAGAAAATTTATGGCATTTTTTCCTCTATGTTCAGTACTACTCATTTACAAATTGCATGGACGAACACAAACAGAGAAGGACAAAAGAACAGAGCACTGTGTTGTTGTTGTAGTTGTAGCCCCTCAAATATAAAAAACAAAAGGGCTTAGAACACCATAGAGGGAAAAAAAAAAACAGAGTGAGTTTGGTGAAAACGAACAAACACATACGTTCACAAGTGAAAGAGAAAAGAAGAGAAGAAGAGCGCAGCTAGTAATTCCACAACAAACTGTCAAAACAATTTGTACCCTCACTTTGTGGCAATGCAAGCTGATCAACTATATAGGCATCGCAATCTTCCATGCTCTGCAACAACGATGGCTGATACATCCACCCATCCCCTGAGTCTATAAACACAAACTCCTTTTTCCCCAACTCGAATGTCTCGTGATCTGTCTCCAATCTGGGCAACTCTATGATCTCGCTCAATTCGTCAGAGGCAGAAGACAAGTCCATTGCTGAAACCAAGGAGGAGAGCGAGGACGATGATGACAATGTTGAAGATGAGTTTGATTTGGGGGAGTCGAAGTTGTCCATTTGAGCAGCTTTGGCCGCTGCTGCCTGCACGTCGCGGGGGGCGAGTGAGACAGGGCGTGGCAGCAAGTGAGCTAGTTCGGGGAAATTGAGAATGGCCGCGTTACCTTTGATGCTCAAAGCAGCGACATCATGTGCTCTTGCAGCCATTTCAGGGGACGGGAATGTGCCCAGCCATATACGCGATTTCTTGCGTGGCTCACGGATTTCTGAGACCCATTTGCCCCAATTGCGCATACGGACCCCACGATAGACTGGGTGCTTGTTGGAGTCTCGAATGCGTTTTACCTTTTTGGATTCTGGGTCCTTTGTTTTAGCCTTTGAAAGGGGAGAAGACGGCGATGTTGGTGGGGAAGTGAATGAGTTTGAGCTGCTCTCTGTTTCAGAATTCTGGGGTTCAACACTCATCGTTATTAACTTCCCTCAATCAATGATTCTTGTTAGCAAAGAAACAAGGCGGGGTAGCTCTTGATTGAGGTCTTTTATTTTTCTGTACAACCTTAACCTCAGGCTTCAGTGAAGGATTTATGTGGACAAACAAACTGAAAATAGAGAGAGAGGGGAAGAAGAAAGAGGGACTTAGAATGACTTGCTAGTGAAATTGATCATGCTATCATACTAGGCCTTTTTTACATCACTTCCCAAATCAGTCATACACATATATAACACTTATAAAGGTTAATAAAGGACCCACAAGAGAAATGGGTCACCCTGCAAGACCCAGTGCTAAAATGGGTCCAGCCTCCCTTTCTGCTGCCACGCAACGCAACCCCCCTTTTTCATTTCCTCTGCATAACACTGCTCATCTAATTTTTAACCACTCCCATTTCACCCGTATCCTACTGTTAATTCATCCCTTATCCTCTGCTCTTTCATGTTCACTGCTCATCAATATCAGTTTCTGATTTGTTTATATATTCTAATGAAATTTCCCTGTCTTCTTTTTGCTTTAAGATTACATCACAGGGTACTAAACACCTATGTCTCCCCTAAGAATCTGAGGCTTCAAACAGCTCCCAACTTCATATATGATAACTTAAAACTGGCCCTGACTCAAATCTTTTCTGAAACTGATCACATTATGTTTGTTACAGAATGTAAAGCTTGGTCACAAAACGACAAGGCTCATTAATTGTAACCATATTGTAGAAATTTTCTATCCAAGCAATGCATGCGAGTGCTTTTAAAACAAGATAGTATTAAGAGCCAACAAAAGTTTAGGTGTTCCGGACCCTTGGTTTTATTTCTGCCATTTATATTTACTGTTACTTACTTTTCATAACTCTGTTTCTGTTCCTTTGATTTTAGGCATATACAGCCGGAAAAGTAACAGGATCTTTCTTAAAATTTGCTGGGGTCTACTACGATGCATGAAACTGCAGCACGTATCGATGGTCAAATTCACAGTCTGGTAGCAGTTGTATTATGGATCTCATTGATCATCTTCATCACATTCTCCGCCACCAAACTTTGTTGACAACAACATGGGTCCCAAGCGCGTAAAGTCAGTGTTGCGCCTAAGGTGGCGCCATAGCCATAGGTGGTTCGAATTGTGGTCTTGCCACGTGCTGTACTCGAACAGCAATTAAACTCTAATAAATAAACCAACCCCACATATCAAATTGACGTCTCTGTGCAAAGGTTCCCTTCTCCTATTAAGACTTGACACATCACAAATCCTTGTAATTTACAGTGGCCAATTATTGCATTACATTAAAGCAGATTATAAGTGGAAGACCAAAGAAGCTTGATGAATCTCTGAAACCATCAACAAAATGGTTCCAAATGGCTCTCTCTGATTTAGTGCTTCAAACAGGTAATGACGAATACAAATTCGTCCTCGTGGGTGAACTTTCCAGAAAGATGTTGAAATAGTACCTCAGGAATGAGGTGTTTATGCTTACTTATTTGGACCCATAAAAAGAAAATTTCTTTCTATGCTACAGCTCTCACTTGAATTATAAACCCATATAAATTAAACACTGTATTACAGTGAAAATTAATCACGGCCGCACATTTTGATTGATGAAAACCATTAATCAACCTCAATACTTAGACAACTGGGCCAGGTTTGATGCATAGATTAGCTAAAGCCCCGACAAGTCTACTCCAGATTAGATATTTGAGTTGATGAATGAATTGGGATTCTGTTCCAGGATTCCCATGGCCATGTACTGCTATTCCATATACCAAGATACCACTTTCTTTTTCATCAAATTTTTAGTTTACTACTCACTGCAATTCACCCATGATACATTTTTGTCATAATTAAAGGTGGACATAGATTGATTACCTACGGTTAAAATCTCTACCGTTGCTGAAGCTGTTAAATGTTTCACCAGAAACCACTATAATGATTGCAGAATATCCCGATCCAAAACACAGACAGTCTCAAGTAGTTAGATCTTTCCCCGCAGCATTTATGTATTGCAAGCCTCGATGCAGTTCAGTAACTGGTGATAGTATATTATAAATGCTAAAGGGTATTTACATGACAACTATAAAAGGAGTCATTGCAGAGTTTCATGGGATGAGGATGGTGTTGGTACCTAGATTTAAATGTGGATGTCTGGATGCTGGATCAAATGAGGTAGGGAAATGAAATCCTCACCGAAACCTGCGGCTTCACCGCTCTGCGATAGAGTCACATGCAATGCCCATACATGGAAGATATAGCCTAGTTCTTAACACATTAATGTCATGTATAGCCAGTGGGACCTGATTACCGAATTCGACCAAATTAATGTATGTTATGATAATATGAATCTCATGTTATGTTCACATGCAATTCAGGTGATTGCTTCAGGCTCTAGCATGAACTTCTATTACTTTCAAATATGCAGTGCAGCTTTAACTTCTTGGTATGCTCTGACAGAATCTGGTTAATGATGTTTGATTTGGTGTTGCGTTCAATTCTCCTAGTTCATCTTCTTACAACTTAAGAGCCATGGATGCTATTAAAAAGTACGAATCATACGATTAGTAATTATTGTACCTGCTACCGTGACTCCAGAAACGCAGGTTTTCTACAGTTGCTGCAGCACAATGACCACTAGTCTAGTTCCTTTCATTGTCCATAAAGTCTGATTGGTATCAATTAATTAACGCAGGTGATAAGCCTCATCACAAACACGTTGTCAAATTCTCTCTTGGCAAAAAAATATGAAGCAGCTACACTGTTATGATCAGGGATATAAACACATCCAGTCTCAGTTTTCTCATCTTTCTGAGTTCCATTTCTTTCATACCATTCTGTTTCGGAGCCACGTTATCATTTTTCTTATTTTAACCAAAAAAAAAAAATGTCATTTGTTTTGGTTTCTCCTCAGAAAGCGAGCACATGATGGTATCAAAATATTCCAGACAAGGTACATCTCATGCATGTAAATCCATTTTTGGCAGAACTGTCTGGACTGCTGGTGCGAATGATCAAGAAGCTAAGCTCAGGTATATATATATATATATATATTATACTTTTATAATGTAAGAAAGATAGAAGAGCCAGTCAAAACTCGGTTGCGAGGATAATTTAACTATCTATCTCAGGGAGCTGAAGTAATGGAGGAAATCATTTCCCACCATCATATACAACGTCGAAAACACTTAAATTGTATCTCCATTATTTTTGCGTAAGTTAGAAATATAAAGAATGTCTTAGTCTAACAATTGTTAAGTTGTCTGACAACATTTCTTCTTTTCTTTTTTTTCAGTCAAATAAAGGTGTCAAATGAAAAAAAATGTCGATCACAGTGAAGTGTGAGCCATTCCTTCTTACCCTTTTCTTCTTTTAGAACTTAAAATGAAATCATCATCGTCATCGCTGTCATTGATAATTCTCTTCTTGGCTTTTAAGTCACCATTCTTTGATGCCTGTTGCTGCTTCTGTGAAGTCTCAGGTTTAGTTGGTGGTTTCGATGGCTTAGCAGGAGTTCCTGTTCGAAGCTCCTTTTGCTTTCTCTGCTTCTTCTCACATGCTTTCCTAGCTCTCTCAGGAGACAGCATTCCATGCTCCATTAACCTGCAGAATAAGGTGTATATGTCTTGGTAATTACCGAGAAATTTTCACTCTACACTAACTGCAGAATATGACGGTAAAAACTAAAAAGAATCTCCAACTGAATAAAGAACATCAGATCATGTAATCTCTTCACCCATGATCTCAAATTTCAAGTAATCAATTACAGTGTTTGGTGTGTGGGTATTACAATAGCAGCCAGTTGTGAATAGTTTGGTTGATTCAAATTTAAAGAGGATAAAAAAGTTCTGCTTCTGAAGATGCAAAAGCATGCAACAACTCTATCCAAATTGAATCACAGATCTAGTATAGCAAAATTTCCTGAGATATATAGGCACTATAATAAAGTGTTAGATTCAATCTTTAAGCTGCTAGACCACATACAAGGACAGAAAACTAGGGAGTTATCTAAATAATTGAAAACTGGAAGCTCCAGAAAGATCAAAGGCAACATGATCCTCTATTTTACAACTACCTCCTAGGTATTGAAGTAGTATTCTTCTCAGTTGTCAGAATAGTTATATGCTTGTAAATAAATGAATAAGTTTTCTAGCTTATAGAATCCCTTTGTTCTAACAGATGCAGCATCAAGACAAACCTGTATCTAAATGTTACAGAGATTTTGTCAGGAATCATCAACAGTCTTAGCAATAAAGAAAAATTATAAGCAAAGGTTTCAAAAAACCAGATGAAGTGATAAGTTTAGAAAACGAAAGAAACTATTTAGACTGGTCCATTATGATTATTTCCTGTCACTGGTCTGCTCCAGCGAATTAAAAGTAAAAAAACAGATTAAGTAACGATTGTTCAAGCATGCCTATTGGCTATAAATGAAACATCGACAGCACTTACGGTTAAGGTGTCTCATCAATAGCAGTACGGATTTTTTGAGAATTTATGGCCGCTGGCCAAGCTATAACAGTAGTTACGAAGCTATCCTAATGAAATTTGAGTAAGGCAAAAACCCAATAACCGAGCAAATGCCTCATTGCTGTTCTGTCTGCAAACCACTGGCCTAAACTATCATGGATGGCAATTGGTATTATTTATAACTGAGCATCAACTAGAGAATCCAAGTAAGATAGCTCATAAAAACTCAAAATACAAACCGCAAGAAATGTAGATAAGTCCCCACATTCAGAACAGAGCAGAGTGAAAGAAAGTAAATCAATTCTTGAACTTTATGAAGAAAAGGTTTAAACAATTTCTAAGACAGAAAATCGAGAGTGAAGAACTGTGAGATTAGAAGGAAGCTCACCAGAATTCTGCCATTTCACTTGTTGGTATCTGTTTTGACAATGACTCGTAGAATATCCTCAGGGGTTCTTTCTGTCAACAAAAATGAGAAAAAACCACAAGAATGAGTGGGAGTTCATCATCATATGACATTGTTAATGAATTGTGATGGGTTCAAAACCTCTTCAGGAACATCATGTTTCTGGCCAGGCAGACTGTAAACTTTCTTCTGTCTCACTTTGGTAGTTGTTGTCTTTGATGACGAGGATGCTGTTTTCGATTTGACCTTCACAATTTCGATGGAAAAAAAGTTTTAATTTCACGACCATCCAGATTAAAATTGACAAAAATTAATATTCATGGAAGCAGTTTACAATGCAAGCTCTTCTGATAAATTACTGTGTATTAATGGAGCAATCTAGAAACTCCAAACCTATTTCCCCCACAAGAAGCACAACATTAAGAAGATTAATACAATGTAATCAATTCAGAAGTAATTCGACCTACTCATGTCAGAATTCAATTCAATAACATCATCTTTGTGCCCAAAAGTATTGTTTATACAATCAGCAAACAAGAAAAGATCCCAAATTTTTGATTGGTACCTCAGATTTTGTGACTCTTGTGACAGATTTCACATTTGAATCAGCCGGCTGCTTGGAGGGGTTGTCAATCTTCTTTTTGTTAGCTGAAGAATCAAATTTGGCCTTTGAAGAACCATCTTGCGTACTGGGCTTAACCTTCCCCGCGCTGCTTTTAGTTGCGGTAGCCATAAACCCCTCTGTGCCGATTATCTACTGTTGCTATAGATCGGATTCACCTTTGCTCTTGCTTTGTCCTCTCATTTGGAGTTCATCATCAGCTTTGTCTTTCTCTGCCTCTGAGTGAATTTCTCTTCTGTAACATAAACCTCCAGAGGTAAAAGCAAAATCGGGTGAGATCGGGAAAAGGGGGGGAAAAAAAAAATCAGATTCGCCGGTTAATGTTTGTTAATTCAACTGCCATTTTCTGTCGTCACTGACGATAAAGCAAACACCTTCGCTATGATGAATCTATTCGCACGCGATTGGAGCCTGCCTTAACCTAGAAAGACTCTCGTGTCCTCCAACGATCTAGAAGGTCAAGTTTGGTTGCGGCTATCCGTTGAAGCCTAAATCGGTCATGCCACGTAGGCGTAGCAATCAAATGTGAGCGGTTCCACAGCAAGCGATAGTTCCATAATGTCAGAAAATCGAGTTTCTTTTCTCGGGATATGTGAGTTGTTCAAAATCCAATATTCGGGCTTCTTTAAATCGGACGGCTGAAATTTGAGAGCACAGATGCCTTGGGGTGGGGATGATTTTTTGGTTACTGTTTACGCTCACTTTCACATGAGCGCTGGTTGGAACACGTGTTTAAATTGAATAACATACGAACTTACGCTGTTTTACTTTTAACGGTTAAGTCATGAGTAGTTGCGGTTGGACAGGAAGAAAACAAAAGCATATCCTTGTTTCTTTTTTTTTTTTCAACAAAATTTCGGAAATGCCATTTTGTTATGACTAGTTGTTGTACGTACCCAATTTCCCTTTCACTCTGGACCTGGACCTCTGGGCTCCTTTCTTGTATTTCTTTACGGTGAGTTAAAACCCTTCAATTCGACCAAGTCCGTTAGCACTCCATCCACGAAACCTATCTTAAGGAGGTGTTTATCTTTTAGAACACATTCAAGGGCTAATGTCATGTTTGATTATTTAGAAAAGGAAGCCATCCAAATTTGGATTCAATTTTAAAATAAAAATGCCCCGCCAATATGGTAAAAAGAAAAATTTGGAGGTGAAGGCATCTAGTTTGCTTTTTCATCTGCAGTGTTAAAAAAAAAAAAAAAAAGCAAACCTCGAGTTTTCACACTAGGATTGCTTTACAAGATTTGCATCAAAGAACGAGTCCTTACAAGATTATATAAATAATACCATATTAATCATCATTCCTCTTGAACATGTTCAACATTCACATGAGGGTAGAAACAATAAAATGAATGATCTCTTGCATCATATTATGTTAGTTTCACCTGTTAACTCGTGGGCTTACCCAACATCAGAGTAATGAATTATACATGTTGAAGAGTTTCCTAGACTAGAAGTGGTTATGAAGGTCTTATTCGGAAAAGCCTATTGTACCAAATTGAATGAAGGATCATATGAAATAAATCATACTTTACAGGCTGAGCATGCCAAAGAAAATGCTCTTGTACCTTTTTCACCCTCTTGTGCATCTCTAGGTACTTCTCTTCTGAGATGGAAAGCAATATGTCCTTCAATTTGGGTATATCTTTCTCCAACACAAACACAGCAAAAGATTCCCAATTCAAGACCTCGAAGAAAGGAGGAATAAAGTTGTCAGATATAATGACTGGAATGCACTCAAGGAAAATAGCCTCCACCACTCGTGGGCTATTAACTTCATGACCTCTTGCACAGATGCAGTATTTGCTGCTCTTCATGAGCTGCAAGTAGTTGGCATTGCCCCTGACATGAGGCAATGGACCAGTTATTTTCATGTCAGGATCTTTGTTCTCCCAGTAATTCAACAGAATAGGCCTAAAATAACCGTGCAAACCTCCTGCAAAGAAAGCCAGGATAGGCCTCTGGGAAGGCGGGTTCCCTCCAACATTTTTAAGAGGATTCTCAGCTGAGACCACATATGTTTCAGGAAGAGAAACATCCTTGCCTATCTTGAATCCGACTTCAATGTCAGCATTGCACAGAGCTCTGATGCAATTAAGCATACGTCCCCTTGTTTCTGCTGGAGCCTGACAAACGTTGCTTGTTAAATACACTTCCACTAAATCCACTAAATAACTGATGGATTCTCAACTGCAGGATTTTCTATTTATCAAATATGAATATGTTGCAGATTGCAGCTTTTAGAAAAGTGACGCATGTAAGAATACACTATATTGTCTAAATTTGTGATGATCATCAAATGCGCCAAGAAAATGGGGAAATTTTGAAATTTTGTGGACATTCCTAATTGGGGTAAGTACACAGAAGCATACCCAATCATGGCAAGCAACAACAAAGTGATCTGCTCCATCAGTTCGATTCCAGAAAGGATACTTCCCTGCAATCATGTCCACATAATTTTTCATGTACTCAATTAAGTTAGATCGTTTATGTGAATTACGCACATAAAGAGTTTGCTGCAACAATCTTGAACTGAACGGTATGTAAAATAAGTGAGCTTTCCCAGGGTTTTTAGTGACAAACTGTTTGCTGGCCTCCAAAATTTTCATAAACCATCCTTCAGATGCATATATTCCATCCAGTAAGTACTGATGGAAGAATCGATTATCTCCATCCTGGTAGATGTAAACTTTAAGCATCTTCTCCATTAATTCATAACTTCTGCAGATTTGAGTTATTTGAATTTCATTTAGTAAGGCCTTGCACAACCCATACTTTACTTATAAGGAAAAGAGAAACACAGCTTCAATACTCAATTAAACAAAGTAAGGTAATTCTTTTAAAAATGAAACATCATCTTCCTGTGTAATTGGATTTTTTATGCTAAACTCACAAGATATTAGGTTTAATCCATTTGTTCTTTGAGTATGTAATGCAAAATATGCATTTGTTGAAAACGTTAAGACAAAATATCTAGCTTGGTAATGGTACAGTCCGCAAGACTGCAAAGTATTTTTTTTACTGGATGAACACTAATTGCATCCAACTTCAGACATTAACGAATGCACTAAGAAATAGATACAGGTTAAAAAACATGACAACATCACGACAGTGTACTTATAGATGTGATATGGGTACGTAATCATGCATTTAGAAAATACAGGCCTAACTTTATAAATGCCAGACTTCTCAAATAGAGGTCTAAATTGTTCTCTGTGCAAATACTTAGACCGGCTCAGTTCAGTCTATGGAAAAAGTGGCTGATAAATCAGCAGACTAACATGGTTCAATAAGAAGCATAACAAATCCATTCAATCACATTGCATGGTTTGCGTGAGAGTAGATTTTGTCAAATGAAAAGTAATAATTGTACCTTTTGAACATGGAAACATTTCTGTATAAAGGCGAATAAAGTCTTGAATCATCTGTAATGATGGGAGCATTCTCAATCTCTGATTTTGCATGTAATATTTCTTGATCGACTGCTGAAGACCTTCTCGGTTTCTACAAATACAATAGACAAAGAGATGAGTGAGACTGAAATATGTAATGGTACAATTGGATCCCCACTTATTGATTGGCCCCAACACGTGATACACACCACTGCCTGAGATGGAGCATGATTTTGCTGCAACAGTACGTTCATTTCAGAGAATGTTATCACTTTGGATGGTGCCTTTCTTGACATCTTCCCTTTGATGGGCTTAGCATTACTGAATCTTGAATAATTACCCTCCAATGGACGTGGCATATCGGTTTTATCTGAGTTTAATGGAGTTGCATTGGAAAGGACAGATATTGCGGGAATTGTTGAATTTGTTTCTGAATCTAAAGATGTTCTGTTGGGCAACGGCACCACAGGTAGTGGTGCTACTGAAGAAGGTGCAATTCCTGGTGATGTCAAGTCATTGTCTTCCATTTGGACAGTTTTTGCAGGTGAGGTGTCTTCTTTAGTTGTAAAATTCCTAACAAGAGCAGCCTGTTCGGGTTTTCTCACTTTTTCTGGAGCAGGTTCAGAGGCAGGGGCAGTAATTGAATCTCTGCTATATCTAACCATTGAACTTCTATTTAGATCTAATTGGGAGGTTTCAGGACTACTTGCTATCTCATCAAATGCGTGAGCAGAGTTTGAACCATATGGTTGTGTACTATTACCTTCTAATTTAGAATTAACGGAAGATGTTTGCGCTGGGAAACTGCTAATCTTGCCAACAGAAAAGAATAGAGATGATAAGACTTTACTATATGGTAGCTCAGAATTCAGAACCACTACAACTAGAGTAAACGTTATCCCTAAGACCAATAGTGATCTGCGAGTTTCTGCCAGACATAAGAATCTAAAACCCCGATCCATGTCCCGACAACAGAGCGTACTCACAGAAGGAACAAGTAATTACCATTCAACTAGGTCAGAGGCTGAAACTTCATCGCTCTTCATCAAACGCACTCAACTTCCGAATCTCAGAATTCAATCGGTGCAGTGGAAAAAACTTAGGATCAAGTTTCTACCTTTTGAAGAAACTGATCACAATTACATACAGCACTGAGTAAAATGTGAATGCGGCTATCTATTAATGAGGTTCTAACCTCTGCTGCTGTCAGAAGAAGAAATTGTAGCAACCCCAATCATCAAATTCGATCAACTTTTTGAGGGTTTCGGTGGGAATGATGGCGCGGGAAGGAAAAGGATATCGATCTTCTGTGATGACTTTGTTTGTTCGAATCAAATGAGAGTGATTCAGCGAGTGAGAAGAACAGCTGCCAGTTTCGCAATCATAGGAGCAATGAAAGATTGGAGCAGATTCAGGAGAGTAACATGCAACCAGCGTGGGAATAAGTCAAAATTCATAACTTAAATGGCTTTGTTTTTATTCGTCACATTGAAAAAAAACATATATATAAAAAAGAATCTTTGATCAAACGTGTTGCAAAATTTGAAAGCACCGACCTGCTTTTGTAGAAATTGAAACGTTCAAATTCACTACAATTTTTGGATCCTGGTATTTTTAACTTTTAATCGTTGATGGATTTTATCACTTCGCCACATTTTATTATTTAGTTGTAAAAGAATTTTAATTTTGTGAAACTATATATATATATATATTACTCAACTAGTAAGAGAATATGATCTACGAAGAGGGCTTATTTTTATTATTCAAATTTGTCAATCACTAAGTTTTTATCTATAAAACTTTTACATATATAAAAAAAGGAGGGCTTATTTTTGTAAAAAATAAAAAATAAAAATCCAGAAATTAATCAATCAGAATAACCAAAGAATGTGCATTGGCTTATAACCTTTCAAATAAAACTATGTCCAAGCCAAGGAGTAAGAACGGTATGCGAGTGTTGACAATCAGACAATAACATAAAACTATTACTGCCTATAAATTCCAAGAAAAGAAAACGTAGAAAAACTTTGATTTACAGTCAAAGCTACAAAGCTGTACAAATAAAATGAGCCGATCAAACTCGGATACCAAAGAATCTTATCTTAAACCTCTCTAAACAGCTCTGTTTTCTGACTATAAACTTTCTCATCTTGCTCTTAGGGTGAAGACTCTGTTGTACCATATAGAATGAAGTATCATATGAAAGATATCGTACTTGACTGGCTTCGTATGCCAAAGGAAATGCTGCTGTACTTTCTTGACCCTCATCTGCATTTGAAGATACCTCTTACGGGGTATGGAAAGGAGTATATTCTTCAAATTTGGAATATCTTTCTCCAACACAAAAACAGCAAATGATTCCCAATTCAAAATTTCAAAAAAGGGAGGCACAAAATTGTCAGATATAATCACTGGAACACATTCATAGAAAATAGCCTCCACAACTCTTGGACTGTTCACTTCATAACCTTTGGCACAGATGCAGTACTTGCTGCTTTTCATGTACTGCACGTAGTTCCTGTTGTTCTTCGACTTTGGCAATGTCCCAAAGATTTTCATGTCAGGATCTTTGTTTTGCCAGTGCTGCAATAGAACAGGCCGAACATAACCATGCATATTCCCAGCAAAAAAAGCTAGATTTGACTTCTTGGAAGCTGGTTTTCCTCCGAGGTTTCTGGTTGGGTTTTGGGCATTGGTCACGTATGTTTCAGGAAGAGATACATCCTTCCCAAACACAAAACTTTCTTTCACATCGGCATTACAGAGGGCCTTTATGCACTTATCCAAACGCCTCCTCGTTTCTGACGGTGCCTGCAGATGAGTGATAGCATTGAGTGAGAAATGACAAACAATTTTAGTGCCTTCTAATGTTTCACAGAGAAAACATATAATAAAAAAAAAAAAAAAAGCAGGAAAATCATACCCAATCGTGGCAAGCAACAAGAAAATGATCAGTTCCTCCAGTTCTGTTCCAGTAACGATATTTTCCAGCAATCAAGTCTACATAATTGTGCAGAAACTGTACCAAGTTTCTATGGCTGTGTGAGTCACGTACATATAAGGTTTCCTCTAGCATTCGAGAACTGAAAGGTAAGTAAAACAGGTGGGCCTTTTTTGGGTCTCTAGTAACAAAACTTTTACTGCCTTCCATGAGCTTCATGAACCATCCTTCAGAAGCATATAAACCCCTCAGAAATGGATTATGCAGTATAGGTCTTGCTCCTTCCTTATACACGTAAACTTTAAGAGTCTCTTCCATCAACTCATAGCTCCTGAAAATTAGACAGTCACGGGATAGTAAGTATCCTGTTTCATGTAGCATTCTATATAGTTTGGTTGCACTTGCTACAGAATCACAAGCACTTCAAATCATTGTGTAGCATTCTATATAGTTTGGTTGCTCCTTCATACTTGTGAAGCTTCACGAATAGAAACAGAAACTCTGATTCTTGAAGATTCTTCTGCATCTTTTTTTTCTTTTTGGAGAAAATAAAATTAGCATTATAACATTATACCTCTTGAACATGGAAACATTTCGATAGAGGGGAGCATAGAGACTCGGATCATTGTTTACAATAGGTGCATTTTCAATCTCTGATCTGACCTGCAGCAGTTCTTGATCAACAGATGAAGACCACCGCGGCCTCTAAAAACAAATCAGCAACATAAGACGCAAATACAAGTTGTTCATTAGTCATTTGTCAAAATAAGGAAAAGAAATTCCTTCAAGTCATTAAACCAGTTTGAAATTTCACATATGGTTGTTAGTCATATACCATAGAGCGATAAGAGGCACGGCTCTGAAGCAATAAGTTGTTCATTTCAGATATTGTTGTTACTTCTGGAATTGGCATATAAGAACCCTTTTTACCTTCGGGGGCACTGCTGATTGGTGAATTCTTGCTCACTATGTTGGAATTATTTGATAAATCAGAAGTTGTAATATTTGGGTTCACATTGGTGGGAGGGTTTATATGTGGAGGTGAATCTATTGGTGTTATTGCAGAAGGGGAAAGAGAACTATGTTCTGATCTTGTAATATTTTCCTCTCCAGAACTATTTGTCAAATAGTTCAAATCCATATTAATGTTAAAATTTCTCTGTTTAGGTTCCCTAACCATGGGCATTGCAGATCCATTATCTGATTTTTGAACAGTGTTTCTCACAGAACTTCCATCTTCCTCATCAAATCTGAAAGATTCCCTCTCTTGTTCCATGACAGAACCATCCTCTGGAATTGCATCCTTTTCCTCAGAGTTGCCAGTGTTACTAGCTATATCGATGGTATGTCCACCAGTAGAGTTAAATTCATTCAAAATTGTCAAATCATCAAATATTTCAGACTCAGATGGTGGATATGCAGTCTGTAGGGTGCTACTTGCTGCTGTTGGAGACTTATCAGTAGAGAATAAAGAGGACCAAACGTTACCATATGGGAGTTCTACATATTGGAATACAATCATCACTGCAAAAGTGAGGCCAATGAGCCATAGCAATCTCTTCGTTTCCACCTGAAAGAAGGATAGAAATTTTCGAACCATTTTGCTAAAATTACTCAATCTCAATCATTCGTGGGTTGACTGTCAAGAAGCATCTCTGCAGATTACACCAAAAACACCAGATCTAGTTAAAAGGAAAGAACTTTTGAATTGGTGAAAGAAAATTAAGCAATTTCCCTCCTAATTCACGGCAAAAGGTCAAAATGGCAAAACCAGAAGAAATACTAATTGAATCTACTAAATGAACTTCTATGCAATATTTAACCACCATTTTACCCATTGCACAAAGACCCGACATAAATGTGATTGTTTCTGGAAATTAACGTAGTTGAAATTCATAGAGGGAAGTGGACAAAGAAATACAGAGAAAGATATAGGAAGAAAAAAGGGTAATTCACAAAGCAACAACCACAGAACAGAACAGCCCCTGCTTTCCTAATTCACCACCAGACTACAACAGTAATCTCTTACCAATCACCGCCAACCAAACAACAAACAAGTTGTTTACTGGGACGTGCAAAAAATAAGTTCAATTCTGATGAAGATATTTCATTCATCATGCAAATTCCAAACTACAGACACTAAATCCACTATTTCTATTTTTAGATGCATTAGAATGGTGAACTAACATAAACTTAAATTCACAACACAATTAGAAAAACAAGGTACTAAAACATTGAGAAACTGACAAGTTCACCTAGAAAGAAGACTCTTCCAGTTCTATAGGAATCAGAGAGAAGGCAAAATAACAAGAGAAGAAAGGATTCGAGGGAATCACTCGAATTTCATTACCCAGAAGGATTAGATACCAAGATTGCTCTTTTTCTCTTTTCGTATGGTTTCTGAATAAGGTTGAGTACCTGGATTAGAGTTACTCTGACGTTGGAGCTACGACGCTCTTCCTTCTCTGCCGGTTTTGACGTTTAGAAAAACGTGACGCTATTTATCTGTCTGAAATGCATAGATCTTGTTCGGACAGAAAGCCCGGTGGGTCCCCTCCTAAATTACGCTGAATGCCACCGCCGGCGCCCTTCTTCCAACTTCAATATTTGACCTTCTTTCTTAAAATCCCAAAAGATTCTCCCACGCGCATTATTATCGCGATATTCCTTTCCTAATTTCGGTACTAATAATGTTCTTACAAGATTATTTTTGCTTTCAAATTTTTTTTAAAAAATATTTTTCTTTCAATAAACGAAAACATTAACTCATTTTCCTTTTTTAAACAAATGGATCATGTCTTATCTCCTGCCAAACAATAAGTCCATTTTTATTAATATCTCTTTACTCTTTTGGATATTTATTATTTTCATTGCATAATGGGGCTGTTAGAACCTGTGATAATTTTGGACAGGTAATTGTTTTTTTCTTTATTTAAAGCGGACAAATATCCAAATGTAATTGTTTTTTTTTTCCTTATAAATTAATTGTAAGGCTCTCTTCATTTAGTCATATCCCTGATTAAATTGAAGTTAGAAGCTAAAAGTTAAGCATTATTAATTTAATCCAATATATATAAGCAGAGCAGACGTTATGAGTTGGGTATTCTATTCTTGGCTCGTGGCACATGAAATGAAATAGCATGATGTGTCCTTTTCATAATAGCTATGTTCTGAGTCGGTGGGTCGGGTTCCGACTAGTTCTAAATTATTAAGCTATCATTAATTAATGATGCTCTTCTTTTATTCATACCGCGACAAGCGGACGATTTGTATTATTTGATTTACCCCTTTTTCTTTATTGATTATTATTATATTCTTCCGGTGGTCCAATATATGATACTTAGCAATCAACACGAGTCGTGTATATCTAGCTAATCTACTGTAGCAGTAGCATGCAAAATTCGATTACCAAATTTGTTGGTCCACACTAACGTTTGGGCCAAAATCATTGAATATGATGGGCTAGCCCATCTAGACTGTATCCTCATACCACTGAATTGTTTTGCAGTTTTGGACTGTAACAGCAAAGGAAGCAGAACATGCTGGCGTATCCTCTCAAATTGTATTTTCTTCAATTTGAACCAGAATCTGAATCTGCCAACAAAAATTGGTCAAATTGATACAGTATCCCACACAAAGACGAGTTCAAATCCCCCTGTTGAGGTTTCCTTGATGAATCATTTCTAAGTATCTTTATAAATGTTGTCCAAACTTATTTAGAAAAAGCTACAAGACAGATAGCAAATACCCAAATGAAAGCCCCTACCTCCTACCTGTTCCTCTATGAAGTTAGACTCTGCAGCTGTTTCCTACGCTTGACGCATAATCTGAATACCACGGATTCTTGTTTCAGAAATGTATTAACAATCCTTGTTAGCAGTGGAATTTTGATTTGTCTATCGAAGAGTTTATTTATCTTATTATCTATCATTGTCGTCTATTTTTAACTTTTCGTGGATGTTAAATTACGTTATTGTACATCCCTAGTCCAGTTTTATTAGGCTTTGACTCAAAATTATTATATTTACCGCCCAAACCTGTTGAATTGCAGCTTTCAGCATTCTACTGGATGTCTTTGGTTTATGCAGCAATTGTTTCCTTTAGACTTCTATTATGGCATCTCTACTTTACACTTGTTAATTACTAAGGCAGAAAAAAAAAAAATCCCTGATAAACAAGTTAAATTGAAGAGAAAAAGAAGAAAAAATTCAAACTTTTTGCGCCGGGCATATGTAGAAAATGGTATTCTATTTTCATGTGTATCTCGTCTAAATACAAGTTTCTGTATTTATAGTAAATGCAAGGCTGCTAACTATAGAAAGAAATAACTATATACACAAGTTTTGGCTAGGATAATGGTGATACATTATTTTAGGAACTAATTGATTATAATCACTAATTGATTCTCAATCCATGATTCCAGCGATCAGTCCATGTGGCAGCTCATGCCAACACTCCCCCTCAAGTTGGTGCATGGATGTCTTCGATGCCCAACTTGTCTAGAGAGCTGTAGAACACCTTACTTGAAACAGCTTTTGTAAGGATATCTGTTAGTTGCTCTTTTGATTTTATGAACGAGAATTGAATTATCTTTGCCTCAAGCTTTTATTTGATAAAATGTCGGTCTACTTTAACATGTTTGGTCCTATCATGCTGAACTGGATTTTGAGCAATTTCTATAACTGCTTTTATTGTTACAAAATAATCTCATAGTTGGACTAGATGAGTGACCAATTTCTTTTAAAAGTTCCCTTAACCAAAGAAGTTCACAAAGACCTTTGGCCATGCCACGAAATTCAACCTCTGCACTAGATAGTGCAACCACCTTCTGCTTCTTGTTTCTCCAAGTAACTAGGTTACCTCCAACAAGAGTGAAATACCTAGACGTAGACCTTCTATCAATAATGTTACCTACCCTATCTGCATCAGTGTAACCATCTACATTCAAGTGGTTATGCTTCCTAAACATGAGCCCTCTCCCTGGGGATGATTTTAAATATCAAAGAATTTGAAATACAGCTTCCATATGCTTTTCACTTAGATTATGCATAAACTGACTTACCAAACTCACAGCATAAGCAATATCTAGCCTTGTGTGTGATAAGTAAATCAGTTTTCCTACAAGACGCTGGTATCTTTCTTTGTTGGTAGGTACCTGGTCTGGATATTCTCCCAACTTGTGATTTTGGACTATTGGTGTGTTTGCAGGTTTGTAGTCGAGCATCCCTATCTCAGCTAACAAGTAGAGAACGTACTTTCTTTATAGAGAAATATCCCCTGACTAGATCGAGCCACTTCAATTCCTAAAAAATATTTAAGGCCTCCTAGATTCTTCATCTCAAATTCAGTTACAAGATCTTATTGGAGACTTGCAATTCCCTTTTCATAATTTCTTGTGATTATCATATCATCGACATAGATCAAAAGAGCAGTTACCAGTTCTCCTCGATGCTTTAAGAATAAAGTATGGTCTAAGTTGCTTTGCTTGAAATCGCATCTCTTCTTGGCTAAAGTAAATCGTCCAAACCAAGCCCTCGGTGATTGTTTCAAACCATATAATGCCTTTTGTAACCTGGACACGACATTTTTTGAGGCAACAAAGCCTGGTGGGATATTCATGTACACTTCTTCCTCAAGGTCTCCATGAAGGAATGTGTTTTTCACATCAAATTGATGAAGTGGCCAGTCTAAGGTTGTAGCGATTGACAGCAGTACCCTGACTGTGTTCAATTTTGCCACTAGTGGGAATGTTTCTTGATAATCTATGCCGTATGATTGAGTGTACCCTTTCGCAACAAGTCTCGCCTTGTACCGATCTATTGTTCCATCAGCCTTGTGTTTGATTGAGAATACCCATTTGCATCCTATCGTTTTCTTCCCTCCGGGTAAAGGGACAAGTTTCCACGTATTGTTCTTCTCTAAAGCTATTATTTCTTCATGGATTGCTTGGGTCCATTTGGGTTCGGTCAAAGCTTCTTGCATTGTATTTGGAATATGCTCAGAGGAAAGCTTGTGCACAAAGGTCTTTAGGGGTTGTGATAGTCTTTGGGTACTGACATAATTAGCAATTGGATACTTAGTTCTCCCCTCCTTATGATTTGGTGAATATCGACTTGGTGGCTTGCCACGATTATGCCTGAAATGTAAGTTGTATCCAACAAAGGTATCTTCAACATTATTAAGAGAGGGACTTGAAGATCGTACCTCAGGATTATTCTCATGTTGGTCGATTGATATTAAATCGAGAAGACGCTGCTCTTGTTCTTGGTCATTCTTTTTTTCATCACTTTTTCCGTCTTACATTACTAGAGTTATGTCTTTAATTGTAAACATTTCTACATTTTCAACTCTAACCGTCTCCATATTTTCTTGAAAACATGGCCAATTTTCCCAGTTATTCTGATTCTTATCTTCATTTGTTATCTCCCCCTGAAGAGAAGAATTAGAACTTGGTGTGGAAAAAAAAAATTCTATTTCAAGGAAAGTAAAATCCATGGTGACATAAAGGCGCCTGGTGGTGGGATCATAACATCGGTAACCCTTCTTATATGTGGCATAGCCCAAAAAAATTACGCACGGGTCAAGTTTTGTCCTTTGATTTCTATGAAGATGAACATATGCTACGCATCCAAATATTTTAGGTGGAAGCATAAGGACAGAGGGGAGAGGCACATGATCCGCAAGAGCTTTTAGTGGGGTCTAAAAATTTAATACTCTAGAAGGCATTCGATTCAACAAGTAGACAATGGTGGTAACGACATCTGTCCAATACTATTTGGATGCGTTTCCTGCAGTCAAAATAGCCCGAGTGGTTTCTAGGATATGTCTGTTCTTCCTTTCTGCAATATCGTTTTGTTGTGGTGTTTGAGAACATGTTGTATCATGGTTAATCCCATAAGTTCGAAAATAGTCTTGCATCTCCTTGTTGTCAAATTCCCCTCCATTATCGGAGCGAAATATCTGAATTTTTGCAGAAAATTGAGTTTGGTTCATAACATGAAAAGCTTGAAAAATTCTAGCTACATCATGTTTATTTTTCATCAAGTATAGCCAAGTCATATGTGTGCAATCATCTACAAAGATCGCAAACCATCGAGTGCCTGAAGAAATTGAAATAGGAGCTGGTCCCCAAACATCAGAGTGAATTAACATAAATGGTGTCTCACACCTTTTTGAATTTCTTGGATAATTGACTAGATGACTTTTAGCTAAAATGCAAATACTACATTTAAATATCGTATCATCTAAGTTGGAGAACAGACTCGGAAATAAATGTCTCAAGTATGGGAATGATGGGTGACCCAACCGATGATGCCATAACTAAACTTCTTGTTCTTTGCCACTGTCTTGATTAACATTATTTGCCCGACTAGTGCTGAAGTTGTCCATGTAGTACAACCCCTCTCATTTAGTACCACGACCAATAATCTCCTTGGTGAGAATATCCTGAAACAAACAAAATTTAGGATGGATTAGTGCACAACAATTCAATTCTTCAGTGGCTTGTCCTACTGATAACAATTTATTTGAAAGTGCAGGGACAAATAAAGTATTTGATAAAGAAAGGGCAGGTGAAAAGTCCACTGTTCCAGCCCCTGTAACTGGATATTTCACACTATTTGCATTGGTAATATGTGTTTGCCTTGGTTGAGTTGTTTTAATAAAATCTTGAGGATCAAACGTCATCTAATCAGTTTCCCTCGAATCAATAATCCAACTCAAATTACCTGATTCATTATTAGCGAAAGAACAATTTGCTGCAACTAATGAAGATCCATTTTCAAGTACAAGAGAGAGGTGAGGTTTAGTGGGGGCACTACTTTTAGCGTTGACAAGTGCAGCTCGTCCACCATCACGCTTTTTCTTTGCCTTGAGTTCATGCCACCAGTCTGGGTATCCATGAAGTTTGGAACAAGTGTCTTTAGTGTGCTTTCAATTCCCACAGTGTGTGCAGCTTCCTTCATCAACTTGGTTCTTTGGCTTTGTTAAAGTGCTTGGCTTCATTATCTGAAGTGAAGGTTGTTGCTATGATTTTTGTCCTCCCTCTGATATCATCGCCATGCTAGATATTGTCGCTTCTTTTACTAACATCACTGTTTGTTGTAAGTCTTCCCGACGAACATGGCTGTAAGCTTGTTCAACTGTAGGGAAAGGTTGAAGTTGAAGCACATAAGCTCGAATTTTATCTAAACGATCATCAAGTCCGTCCAGAAAAGTATAAACTCTATCTTCTTGAATCATAGAGTTATATTTCTAGATATCAACTTCACACCTCATGGGATTTGGGCGCCGGAAATCAATTTCTCTCCAAAGTCCTTGAAGAGTGTTGTAATATGTCTCAATTGGTCCACCGCCTTGTTTTGAGTCTTGTCACTGTTCTTTTGAGATCATAGACTTGTGAGGTGTCAGTACCGTCAAAATATGTTGTTGCAATAGCATCCCATACTGCCTTTGCCGTTGGAAATCTGATATAGCTACCAATCAGTTTTGGATCCATAGAATTAATTAGCCATCCCTTTACCACTACATTTTCAGTTCTCCATTTTCTGAAATTTGGATTTGTTTCTGATGGCCGTGGAAGATCTCCATTTATGTATCCCCACTTGTCTCTTCCAAAGATATAAATCTCTACAACTTGTGACCAGAGTCCATAGTTTGTATCCTCCAATTTTATGCCAATTGGAACAGCAACTGGTTCCTGGATCGTTGGAGTTGGTGCCTGACTCAACATCTGTGATATCTTAGATGTAATCTCCTCAAGCATAAAAGGGTCTGCTTAGGAACTTCCTGTTGAAGGAGTATGATCTCCCATTTCTCTCTCCTCTTCTTTTCCTTCTTTTGTAATCCACAAAAAGAATCACACAGGTCCTAGAGCTAACTTGGCTCTGATACCATGTAGAAAATGGTATTCTATTTTCATGTGTATCTCGTCTGAATACAAGTTTATGTATTTATAGTAAATACAAGGCTGCTAACTATAGAAAGAAATAACTATATACACAAGTCTAGGCTAGGATAATGGTGATACATTATTTTAGGAACTAATTGATTATAATCTGTAATTGATTCTCAATCCGTGATTCCAGCGATCAGTGTCGCTCATGCCAACAGCATATTCCATTGGCTTGAAAGCTCTAAATACAGCCGAAATCGGTGTCGGCTATAACAATATAAAATTTGAGTGTTGCTTGAGGTGGGCTTGTATATAATGTTGTTTCCTCGTCGGCTTTCCCAGCAATATCCTCGCCCTCTGGACCAGAGCACCATATTTAATGTCCTTTTCCATCATTTGATTTCCAATGGAAGGAGCTGAGCTGAGCTGAACTGACAGAACTCACACATGGCAACTTCATCTACGTCATTTCAAGTAAATTGCTGCATCCAGAAAAACCACAGTGCCCAGGACAGGTTTCATCACTTCAATGTCTCACTCGCCTCTGTTCTCAAGGTAACTCAATCTCTCCATTTTTAAATGAAGAAAAAATCTTTTTTCCCTGTCAGCCTCTGAGTTAGTAAATTTGCTGAATATGTGGTTGATGACATAGCAGCCAATCTTGAGAGATTTGCCAAAAGTTCCCTTGCAAATCGACGTTTCCAAGATCATGGCAAATGCTACGACCAAATTACTAGACACTTTGGTGGATTCATTATTCGAATTCATCGACCAACCATTGCTTCCATCTCAGGTACTTACTAAACCGTTTGTGTTTTTTTTCTCTTGGGTTTTCTGGTTGCAGTCAGGTATGCACAACAACAACAACAAAACACACGCATGCTGGTTGTTATGCAGATTAACTTTGCCCCAGTGGAGGAGTTGGGAGAAGTCATGCCTATCACTAGCATCCAAGGCGGAATCCCACATGATTTTCCAGAGGGTGTCTACATAAGAAATGGTCCCAATTATTCTCATCTTCTTTATCAACCCCACATGACATATAGTTATCTAGTTATAAACAAACAAACCTCTCACTGGCGTTTCAAACTAGATTAACACAGTTGATTGTTTTGAGAAATCCCTTGATAAGTTATTTCCTATGCTTTTAATTATGATTAAAAAAAAAATGAAAAGAGACAGTGACAGACCCAAAATATATATTATAATAAATCATCCATGCGGTGACAAAATGATACTAAAATTAAATTGCTAGTCAGCACTCAGCAGACTGTCAAACAAAATTGGTCAAATATTTACCATGTATTCTGGCTAATGTATATTGCAGGGCCAAATCCAATTTTTGGACGGCTGAAATCTACAAAGTCTATATTTGGGAAGTCAAATCACATTTGGGTGGAAGGAGAAGGAATGCTTCATGCTTTATATTTAAAAAGAGAGATTAATGGGAGATGGAACATAGTCTACAACAACAGACACGTTGAAACTGAAACGTACAAGATTGAGAAACAAAGAAACAAGCCATTGTTTTTACCGGCCATACAAGGCGATCCACCGGCCATTTTGTCTGCTTATCTGCTAAACTGGGTTAGCTTATTTATTATTAAGTCTCAGCAAGTTCAAAACAAGTAACCTCAGTTCCAACACAGTAGAATATAAGTCAAAATTAGTGTACAGAAATGATATACTGATTTAGCTAACCGAGAAAGAAGATTTTTCAAAGCTAAATTAGGAGCAATTTTTTTTTTCTTTTTCTAAAAATCCCTGCAATTTTAATGGTTAATAGTATATTATCAAATTTTGGACTGAATTTAACTTGCAACCTAATTAAAGGTGTTAATGTGTATAACTTGTTACATCTTGTGGATTTTGACAGTTGAGGTCTGGCAAAGTAAACAAATACATCAGTAACACCAATGTGTTTGAACATTCCGGGAAGTATTACTCAATTGCTGAAAATCACTGCCCACAAGAGATTGACATCTTCAGCCTAAAAACTTTAAAGAATTGGGATGTGGGTGGAGCCTGGACTCGACCTTTCATCAGCCACCCAAAGGTTTCTCTTCACATGCTAATTTTGAAATCATAATGATTCCCTTTTACGCACTCTCTAAAGGTTTGCCTAATATTAACATCTTTTCTTTTTATTATCACAGAAAGCTCCAGGAACCGAGGAACTAATTACATTGGGTGTCTCTCCAACTAAACCTTTTGTTGAAGTTGGAATAATTTCTGGTACATATGCTCTATCCTAACTTCCATTTGTGATGTGGGCAACCCATGAAATGCCTCTTTTTCCTCTCTTTTTTCAGCCAATGGAAAGAAATTAGTTCGTAAAGTAGATATCAAACTAAAAAGGTGCAGTCTTTGCCATGAGATAGGCATTACAAAGAGGTAACGTTAATTTGGTTATCAAAGCACCTGTTCTAACTTGAGTTATTAGCTGTACTGCATAAAAAGTTGGACATGCAAATTAATATATGGCTTTCTGGGTTTTGGCAACTTGGGATTTCAGGTACATTGTGATCCTGGATTTTCCACTAACCATAGATCTGAAGAGATTACTTAGAGGCGGCCAGTGAGTGAATGTCCTTTGTGCTACAGAGCTGTGCGCTTCAATTTAGACTAAGTTAAGGCGAAAATTCTGTGACTCTCCTTTCTTGTTTACATGTAGGTTGATAAAGTATAATAAGGAGGGATATGCAAGGATTGGGGTTATGCCTCTCTATGGTGATGCAGACTCAATCCAGTGGTTTGAGGTGACGCCTAACTGCACATTTCACATTATCAATTCCTTTGAGGATGACAATGAGGTAACTCATCTACGAAGTAGCTTGAAAAATTGTGATAACTTCTCCATATAAATAAGCAAATCGGCTAGATTATATAAAGTTTTTGAAAACATGTTTTATATGTATCAACAGGTTGTAGTGTTGGGCTGCAGAGCTCTTGATTCTCTAATTCCTGGACCTGACCCGAGTTCTAATGAATTTGATTCATTATCTCGTTGTTATGAATGGCGATTGAACATGCAAACTGGGCAAGTTAAGGAGAAAGACCTCAGTGGAGCCAAGTTACCATATATGGATTTTCCCATGATAAATGCTAATTTCACAGGTCTAAAAAATAGATATGGATACACTCAAGTAGTTGATCATATTGCCAGCTTAGCTGCAGGTAAATATAAAAAAACAAAGTTGGCAGCTTTATCATATCTATGTCTATTTTTTTTTGGGAAATTGATTTTCCATTTGATTATATAGGTATGCCTAAATATAGAGGTCTAGCCAAGCTATACTTTGAAGAACCATATAGTCAGTTCTCTGAGGTAGAAGATGACTCTGACAAGTCACACTCCAGTTTAATTTTCATTAGCTTTATCTTTCAAATCTTGACTGCGATTGTCAAACTTAATCTTTTTCTGAGCCAGAGTAAGGACCAAATTGGAGAAGCTATAGAGGTGGAATACCATATGTTTGAGAAGAACGTATTCTGCAGTGGAGCAACCTTTGTCCCTAAAGAAACAAGTTTAGAAGAAGATGATGGTTGGATCATCACTTTTGTTCACAATGAAGAAACTGGCGGATCTCAAGTAGGCTCCCGGCTCCATCATTTATCTATCTCAACATTATGAAACTTACTCCTTTCTGTTTATTTTCCAGGTTCACATAATTGACACAAAAAACTTCTCTGGCGAAACAGTTGCAAAAATTACAATGCCTCGCAGAATCCCATATGGGTTTCATGGAGCTTTCATGCCAATGTCAAGGAAGAGTTAATAGCAATTTTTTGTATGTATCAGCAACAAAAGGCATAGCCTTTTGGCGTCTACTCATGTAATTACCTTATTCCACTGCTGTTCATTAATTATGTACTGGTTTGTTTTCCGTAACTGGAATATCAACGAGTCGGTTACAGTTTCAACTAGCCAAGTAGTATTATGGACGGTAACTAAAATGAAAGGGACACAGCCGTATGTGTATGACAATTATTCTATTTAGGTGTGCTGTTTTGTCAGTTTTTCTTCATCGATCTGAAGATTAACATGCCCCAAAAACAAGGACTTCATATAACAACAAAAAGATAAGATTCCTTTTCTGAGGCTGTTACACCAATAAAATCCAAGATTAAATTCTTTTGTTTACATCAAGTGGGAAAAGCAAACTACATATATACTCCAGATATGTCTGGCCAAAAGAAAAAAGAAAAAAGACTCCACATATGCTATGTTCAATGTGTAACATCTTGTGTTCTAGTTCTTTAGAGAACCGTTTGATAGGAATGTTCATTACGGTTCTTTCTTCCCGTCGTCTATATTCAACCAACTAGAATATTGAGCAGAGTTATGACAAAGAGGGGAAAAGCACGAAATGATGACGACTGTGATTTTTTGGCTGAAATTAGTGTGACATGCAGGAACAGAATGTGACTTGAACCTTTTCTTCCCACTTGAGTTGTGTCGTTTTCTGCCCCTCACTGCAAACCAGCTCTGCTTGTGCTTGATAAAGACATGAGTTACATAACAGAGTTCTGGTTGATGCTTGATAAGGTTAACTAACATACGAAACCTCAAACCCCAACAAGTACGTGTACTCTAACAGGAATATTCCACGGCCAATTGTAATTATTTTTTTTCAAAAAAAAAAAAAAAATATTTTATAATATCTTAATATAGCAATCATTAAATGAGGTTGTAATCTCATTATTGGAGAGAGTTCATTTATGTTATGTATGCTATTTGTCTTATCGATCTCATGATAAGCTTGATTAATGGTCGAAGAAAAGCACGGTATAAACCAACAAACAGGTAAGGCTCCCTTGTGGGGACTTGATATAACAAGAAAGAAACAAAATTGAAACCTTTTGAAATGGTCAGCAATAGTTTTAGACAGAAAACTTAGAGACGCTACTGTAACGATAAAGATACTTTCCTACCCAGAAAATAGATAAGTTAATTTGGAAAAGATTCCAGAGAGAATATTGAATCAGTAATCTAGCAAGATCTTGAGAAAATGTCCAGCATCTTGTTTGCTCATCTCTTTAAGAATCGTTTCTTAGTGTTCATTACGGTTCTTTATTTGCTATTGAATGTGAATGAAGCCGAAAACAAAATAGAGCCACCGGCCATGCCGGAGATTGCCCAACCTATCCGTCCAGGCAAGGGAACTATAATAGTGATCCTCTCAGTAATGTTTGGGCTGTCATTTCTCTTACTTGCCTATGTCAAGTTCTGCAGAAGCAGCCCTCTTGAAATTCTGAATCGAGACACCCATCTCCAGAATATTCAAGGGCTTGCTCGATCAGCTTCTAGAAATTCGGGGATTGACAAGAGAGTAATCGAAGCACTTCCAATTTTCAAGTTTTCTTCACTCAAGGGGTCAAAAGGAGGACTGGAATGTGCTGTTTGCCTGTCGAAATTCGAAGACACTGAAGTTCTCAGATTGTTGCCAAAGTGCAAGCATGCTTTCCACATGAATTGCATTGATAAGTGGCTGGAAGGTCACAGCAGCTGCCCTATTTGCAGGTGCAGGGTGGACCCAGTGGACATCAACAGCTTCACTTACTCAATCAGCTCAAGGTACCTGAGAGTTCCTTCAAATTTAACGGAGGACCCAAATCTTGAAATCTTTGTTCAGAGAGAGCAAGATCATCTAGGGTCATCAAGATTTAACATTGGAAACATCTTTTGTAATGTGGACAAGGGCCGGAGACAAGAACTGCTTATTGATCATGGAGGTGATCTTAATTGGAAACCTGTGCACAAGTTCAATCACAGAATAGTAATATCTAATTTTGTAACCAGGACCAGATGGAGTGATCTTAATTCTTCAGACTTATTATCCTTAAACACTGAGATGCTCAATGTTATGTCAAGCAGAAGATTCTCTCCTTTGGAATCGCCTCCTAACATGGTGAAGTTCCACAGAAGTTCGAGCCTTCCAACTAGTTCCAATGAGGAAGAGAATTCATTTTCTCGGCTGAATCAGGGTGAGAAGAGATCCATGTCGGAGATTGCTAATGTTCCAAGGTTTGCGGAAATCAGCACACACAACAGAATAAAACAATCAGTGGGATCTAGCAGAGAAGAGAGATTGAGGAGGATTTGGTTGCCAATTGTGCGGCGAACAGTGCAATGGTTCGTACGAGGAGACAGAACCTCAACACAATCACAACACAAAAGATTGGCTGCAAACGTTTGATCATTGGCGTTGAAGAAGTGGAGTATATGTCTTGCTTCTGTCGGTGTAATCTTCTTTTGCTATGTAATCAACCATGTGATTAAAGAGTATATTAATTAGCACTTCTCCGCATCAAATATAGCCATCCGTAGCTGGTGGATGTTTTAATATAGCACCCTACCTCCAACCGAACCCCCAACAACCATTATGATGTTTCTTGGTCTGAATTTACTAACACACACAACCCTGTTTCTAAAGTTCACCCACTCTGTTGCACCCTCTCCTAGTTCCTAGGAAACCAAGGCTTGTTTGTTTTAGTTCTTTTTTGTTTTCAATTTTTCGTAAACCAAACCAAACAACTCCCACTGCTTTGCTACAAATAACTCCCTTAATACTGTAAATCCCAATTGTATTCATTTAAACTTGGACCAAGAGAGGGAACAAACAACAACATTCCTCGACGAACATTTTCTTCTCAACCAGACTAGTGCTGATCTTTAAGATTATAACAACCTTATTTATAGAATAAGAAATGGTCCCAGTGGAGCTCTCAATAGCGAAACAAATAACTGGGTAGCAGGACATCTCATTAAACCATAACCTATCTTTCTACAGGGAGGGTGAATGAATTCATTGGAATTTAAAGCATCGCATGGTCCCTCAGTCTTCATATATAGACTCCATGCAGATCAATTTCAATGCACAGACTCCATTTCCATGTTGCTAGGTTGAAAAACAGTTACAACCATCCGTTGTCCCATCCCATGTTTATATTTCTCCTGTTGCCTAACTTAGAGTCTAGACTCTAGTAGTTTCTTGCGCGCAGCTATTGCCATGGATTTCTATAACAAAAGATCTCTCTCACTCCGAAGCTTCATGGACAAGGAAAGAAATGAACATATATCGCCCATTCCCCAGCTGAGTATCCAAACTCGTAGAGAGATGAGTGAAGAAGAAGTCCAATTAGGCTCACCAAATCGTTGTTCCACCTCTGAAGGGACAATGTTGACGATGATGCCATCCCCTGGACCAGAAGCAGAATCACCATGGTTGCTTTCCCCTCAATTGACTCCTTCCTCTTCTCTGCTTTACCAGTGCATCGCCTCCCTCCACCGCCAGGGAGGTGACATCTACGCCATAGCAGCTTCAAAGGGTTTAGTCTTTACCGGCTCCAACAGCCGCCGAATTCGTGTGTGGAAGCAACCAGATTGCTTGGACAGAGGATATATCAAGGCAAGCTATGGCGAAGTCCGAGCTATTTTGGCTTACAGTAACATGCTTTTCTCTTCGCACAAGGATCACAGGATCAGAGTGTGGAACTTAAATATTAATTCA
Source organism: Bauhinia variegata (assembly GCA_022379115.2). Lineage (NCBI taxonomy): Eukaryota > Viridiplantae > Streptophyta > Magnoliopsida > Fabales > Fabaceae > Bauhinia > Bauhinia variegata. The sequence goes on from CM039435.1 coordinate 3,254,745, forward strand.
CAGTCACAAACTTTGAAATCCAACAAGGTAGCCACTCTTCCCAGAAGGAGCTCGTTTCGTTTGTTCTCGAGAGCAAGCAACGCTCTGCTACACAAAGACTCTGTTTCTTGCATGGCTTATTATCACCCAGAAAGGCTCTTGTACACTGGCTCTTATGACAGAAGTGTGAAAGCTTGGAAGGTGTCTGATGGAAAGTGTGTTGACTCATTTGTGGCCCACGAAGATAATATAAACGCTATATTGGTGAATCAAGACGATGGGTGTCTCTTCACTTGTTCTTCTGATGGGTCAGTGAAAATATGGAGAAGGATATATACAGAAAACTCACACATCCTCACCATGACTCTAAAATTCCAACTATCCTCTGTCAATGCAATGGCATTAAGCTCGTCGTTTAACCACTGCTTCCTCTATTCAGGGTATTCGGACGGTATAATAAATCTGTGGGAGAAAGAGAGGTTGTGTTATAGATTCAACCATGGAGGTTTTCTGCAGGGTCACCGTTTTGCAGTTCTTTGCTTAGCAACTCTAGGGAACTTGATATTTAGTGGGTCAGAGGACACAACCATAAGGGTGTGGAGAAGAGAGACAGGGAGTTGCTACCATCAGTGTTTAGCTGTTTTAGATGGGCATAGAGGGCCAGTGAGATGCTTGGCTGCTTGCGTTGAGATTGAGGAAGTTGTGATGGGTTTTTTGGTGTACACTGCTAGTTTGGATGGAACTTTTAAGGTTTGGAGGATAAAGGTTTTGGCTGATGACAACATGTGCTTGGACAACACAGACCAACACGATGCCAGGATCAACATTAATGTCACTGAGTATGACATGAGCCCAGTTTTGTCGCCTTCATGGGTTGAGAAGAAACTCCAAGGTAACCATTTTCATTAACACTTATATATACATATATGCCTCTTATATCCTAGGTGGGTCTTCCTGCATTGCCACGTTGTTATAAGCTAAACTATGTAATTGAATGACAATTGAATCAGAATTTGGTTCTGTTTACAAGGTCAAAAAAAATTTTGCCCACGCCATATCGCCATTTTTTGGCCCACATAAACGGGGATTTGTGAAGAATTGATTTTTTTTTTTTTGAAAATAAAAATTAAGGGAGTTGAATCTAGAATTCAAAGCAGATTGATTACCTTAATTCTTCATATTAGCCGTGAGATCAAATTTATCTCTTTATAGGATACAGATCGTTGTAATTTTTACCAATCAAACCAATTTTTTTAGCTTTACAAAGAATTCAATTACAATTCCTCCATTTATGTATATGATGAATAGAGAAACCTGAAAATATGCAATATTAATGACTCAATCCTACCTCCATTTGGCTTGATGGTTTACAAATCATTTATGCAAGAATTCTCAAACGGAAGAAGAGAGAACAAAAAGTAAAAATTGGGTGAGGACAATAACTTAGAAGAATATCAAGGGTGGGTGGGTGAGAGTAGAGAGTAGGAATTTTGCTAGTGGTTTTCTTCATCTCGTGGAACCGGAGCATGTGATCTGTCAATGAAGAAGTTTTTGTAGACAAATCCAGCAAGGCCACCGCCGATGGACCTGAATTTCCTGCAGTTAAATTCTCTGCATTCGATTTCAGACCGTCCAATTTATTTATTATTGCAGAGTCAACAATTGACTACACAGTAATAAGTAGATCAGACGGCCTGCAGTCGACTGTACCGCGCAGTCACTGCAGGAAATCTATTTTTACCGCAGATGAAGGGTCCAACCCAGTAGACCCAGTGATCCGTCCAGTTTCCGCTGACCAAAGCAGGTCCAAAAGCCCTTGCAGGGTTCATGGCAGCTCCAGAAAATGTTCCACCAGCCAAGACATTAGCCCCTACTACAAAACAAACCAGTGTTGGCCCAAGCCCACCTAGTGGGCCCTTCTTTGGGTCCACCATCGTCTCATACACCGCGAACAACAAAGAGAATGTTAGGCCTTGAACCGAACCCACTCCACTTGCAAGCGTAATAGCCGGAATACTCTGCATTGCAATTCACAAATTAAATAAGTCATTTACTTTTATTTAAGTTTTAAAATAAAACTCATTCCCCTGCCGAACTCAATCCAATATTTGAAGAAGAGCAGATGCAGCTGATAATTGGTCAATCCAATACAGGATGGAACGGACGACCGTGATGTGGCCACCAACAAGGGTGACGGCCGGGTTAAGGTGTCCACCGGAAATGTGACCGGCCGATATCATTACAGCCACCACCATTGCATGTGCTACCGCAATAGCAAACAAACCCACTAGTCCATCTGCACCTAGTTTCTGTTTTCTAAGAAAAGAAAAGTTTGTAGGATGTACGAGTGTAGGGAGAATGGGCTGCCCTCTTTCTTAAATTATTGTTGGGTGGGTGCATAAGCATAAGCGCCACACAAATGGGTTTCAACTTATCATTATGATGTTTTCTATTGATATCCAGTTCACTACTTTGTTATCTACATCATGATCATGATGATGGCGCCACCACTTAATTCTGTTATTTCTCTTCTGTCACCTATTAATTAATTAATTAATTAATTCAATCAAGAGTATACTTGTATATGCAGTCACAATTCAGAGATAATTAAAACCAATACATTATTTAATACTTTAAACAAAGAATGTGTGTCTGTGGTTGGCATGTTCTTATAACTTCATAAAAATTAAAAAAGTTTTTACCGTAGTGTTAAACAAATGAAATCGTGTTTGGCATCTACGACTTTAAAGTATTTAATTAGTAATAATTGTTGTTTTTAAAGACATTTGGTTTTGTAAATAGAATGTTGAATTGAACTCATTACTATTTTTTTTTTATTTTCATATTTATGTAATTAATGCATTATCAAGTTGTAGATCACTTATAAATTCTTGCATTAATATTAGTATTTAAAACTAAAAGTGCAACTCCAAACTTAGAAATAATGTTTTCGGATAACCTCCTGTGATAGTATTATTTTTATAATTAACTATCTTATGCATTAAAAAATTTTGCTGTCCAACTTTTATATCTCATATTTCATGTATTACTTTTTATTGGTTAAAAATATTAAAATAATATTACAATTATTATTAAATTATTTAAAATATAATAAGATTATGTATGAAATATCAATAGATTTTTTCTTTTTTGGGCCATAATTTTTTTTTTTTTGTCAGAACTTGTCTCCAAGACGATAATTCAGACCATATGCAGCCAAACACTCACGTGCTCAACTTGTAACAAAAAGTCAATCAGCCCGTGTGATATTTACAGATATACTACCACATTGTTATGTTCAAATTAATACAAATGTATATCAAATTGGTTCCCGCTACTTGTTTTTTTTTTTTTTATGGTAAGTTTCCTCTTTCCAACTGTGCATGCTATTTACATCAAGCCCATGTCAGTATACCGCTAGTACCTTTACATGGAATGGACGTGGGCTATATAAGTTGGGACTTTTTATTTGCTGCAAAAAATATTAAAGAAATGAAGGAGAGAGAAAAAAGTTGTGAGTAAATATTTATTTTAATTTTTTACGTTTATAATTTTGATCAATTGAATTTTTTATACTTTAAGTTTATTAATTTTGTCCTTTACATTTAAAATTTTAATCGATTTTTATATTTTAAATTTTTTATTAATTTTATTCCTTAAATTTATCAATCTTTTTGAAGTATGAAAGATTAAATTTTAAAATTTTACAAATTTAAAAGATTAAATTAATTAAAATTTTATAATTAATTAAATTAATAAATTTAAAGTGTAAAAAATTAAATTATTAAACTTAAAAATATAAAAAATTAAATTAATAAGAATTATAAACTGTTGCCGGGGAACAGGAGTGTGAGGTTAAAAACGGGAGGGAATGCAGATTTGAAAAAGGGGGTGCAAAAATTATTCTCTGCTCTGACTAATGGATTGGATCATTACAAAACCCGGGCCTTAAGCCCAAGCCCTTATTTTCTCTCATATTCACAACAGAGAGGCAAAAATTGAGTTGGGTGGAAAGTTACAGTTGTTTTACAACGGCGTCACCGTCATCCTTATCAGTGAAAGCAGCGGTGAATATCTCAACACTTGCTTACTCTGCACGCTTTCTGAGCTTTCCATCGCTCTCTGCGCGAAATTCCGTTACAATTCTTCTCGAAGACTTGCTCTCTTTCACCTCGGCACCGGTGTCCGCCTCTCTCTACTCTGAAACTTTTTGTTTTCTAGAATCGTAAGACCTTCACATTGTAAATCCATGCTTCGTTTTCACTTCAGACTGCAATGCACGTTAATTTATCTTTAAGGATAAATTGTATATAAATGTCAGAGACATGCAGTATTATCAGCGTCACATTCAGATTCATTATCTGATGAATTTTCAGGAAATTCTCATTTAAATTTAAGTAATCTGCATCATGTAGAATAAGTAAAGAAATGATGTTATGCTAAAAGAAATTCGAAGTTTCTACGAAGCTGATATGTCTGTAAATTTTCATGATCAAATTTATTAATATGGTGGATTAACAACATTCTATGTGAAATTGTTTTCTATAGTACCAAGGTGAATTTAGTAAAACGATTGGTTGGAGGTATTATCACGGTCAGAAATTTTAGATATAAACAATGTCCGATCAAATTGTGTCTGCTCCTGATAGTACACTAACCAGCCTGAAAATGTTCAGTTTCCATTCGGCTTTATTACTACTCGTTATTGGTTTGATTTGGGTTCATAAGTGTAAGATAAAATAAGATTGGATGGTGATATGAACCCAGCAATGATGTTTCAATTATTATCGATTTGGATTCATGTACCAACAGAATTTAGTTGGAATGCAGGTTCTATACTGAATGTCTCGGAATGAAGCTGCTGAGAAGAAGTGATATACCAGGAGAGACAGATATACAAATGCTTTTCTTGGATATGGGACAGAAGATTCGCATTTTGTAGTTGAACTTAGTTATAGAGTTATCGTAAGTTGATACTTGAATGCTAATTATATTGTCTTTCAATAAACTCCATATATATTTTTTCACAAAAGAAATTATTTCTTGTCATATTTAGTATTTCATTATGATTGCAGATTATGGAATTGATAAGTATGACATTGGAACTGGTTTTGGCCATTTCGGGATTGCAGTTAAAGATGTAAGTTCTTGAATGCTGATCTCATTTGTCAGAGAAAGTTCTTTTTTTTTTTTGGGGGGGGGGTGTTGAGTAGTGGAGGGGATTTGTTTTACTTGAAATGGTAGACCACCTTATATCTGACTAGACAGTTTTGATTTGGAATATACTGAAGAAGTTGAAAAATTCACTACCGCTTTATTGTGTTCATATAAGAAAACCGGAAAAGGAAAAGAAAGTTAAAAACCATATTTACAGCAACCCCAATTTCACCCTTCCTATTTCCTAGTCATGTTACTTTAGCACGACATCTCAACATATACTGGATCCCCTCGATCCAAATTTGTTTGTCGCCTTTACTCCCACATTCGAATTCTATAATTCTGTCGGCTGTTTTTATTCCAAAATAACCCTTATTTTCACTGGTGTCTTCCCTTTCCCTTCCAGGCCAAGCTGGGATATCGTCGCAGACTCCAATGACTATATCTGCCATTTTAAGCCATATCTTAACATGATTGACATGGGTTGAGGCAAAACTAAAATCAGTAAGTGCTGGGTATGAAAATTTGCTTACATTTCTTCTTTTTCGTGAATGCTCCTGCCATATGCTTGCTTTTCATTTTGACTACAACCTGTTATCATTTGTACTGAATAAATATTCCATATAATTTAGAGGAGGCAGTAACTAGCAACACAGGTAAACAATGAGGATGCTTCTTGCTTATATATAAAGGGGTTTTCAATATTATTTCGAAGAGTTTTATGGGCAGTTATATTCCTTATCTAGTTTAAAAGTTATTGGATTTCTGTTTGTGATTTGTTGATGGACATATGAGATATCTTCTGCCAGTTACCTGGAAATTTGAATTTATATTGAACGAAACTTGCTTCCAGTGAAGAGCGCCTGTTAGTGTAAGTTACATAGCAGAGAGCCTCAAGTTAGAAGCATTACTTGTTTACACATTTTCCGACAGAATTTTATTTCCAATTAAGGTTGTTATAAAGACATACCTTTTCTTGTACGTTTGAGAAGTTCTCCTCCCCTAGAGACACAGTCCACTGTGCTCAAGATGTTTGGTTCTTTGCCTTCTTCACATTTCTCCTCTACTAATGCAAACGTTGTGGTTCCGAGCCCCTTCTGCTGCCTTGCCTTTAGAAGAGCAGCTCCTCTCAAGGCTGCAAGGAAAGTATGATTCACTATCGTGTTTTATTAATTGATAGCATCCTTGGGAAACAGTGTGAAAGCTTATGGGAGGGCCAATACCGGTCTCCCTCCCCTTCCTTTTCCCCCTATATGCGTCTAACGGAAGATAAGGGTAGGTTTGATGCAATAATTTTTGCGTTTAGTCTACTTGCATAGAAAATATTTAAAGCTGTTGAGATCAAGTTATTTTTAGTTTCAAGTTTGAGAAAATAGATTGGAAGTTCTGATACCTGTAGCTGCTCCTGCTGTTAGGGTCATTATATCTCCATTGGTCTTTGCATTAATGGCAGAGTTGACTACCGTTAAGATTTGATCATGTTCAGCTCCCATTTCTTCTGCAATGTCAATACAGTGAGATGCTACTAAAGCTGCTGCAGATGCAATTGCTGCAGAAGTCTTGGGTGGGTTCTTATGGTTGGCAGATGGCATTAAAGGTGTAGCTGTTGAAGCTGCAATTGCTGCAACTGCAGCAGCAACACCTGCCACAGATACTGCGGCGTGCAACTGAGCATTTTGAGTCCTAATTTCTTGCTTTTTCCTCTCTTTTTGATCTTTAAGCCACCTACCCGTTGTCTTCCCCCTTAGCAAGCTCCTATAAAGCTGCTGACAAATAATTTGCACCAACGGTAAAAAAAAAAAAGAGCAAACTGCTGAGTAATGACAAATTGAGCTGGTATTTGAGTATAGCCGATAAAGGTGATGAGCAGATTGGATGTGAGTACCCCATTTTTGAGCAAGTGTTGACCGGAAAGGAATTCTGGGTTGAGTGCTTGATGGAGTAAAAATAACTCCTGCAGAGTTCACAGTAGATGGCTATCGTATTAGATTCTGCGCAACAAAGGAAAAGTTGGTGTTCTATTGAAAGTAAATGGGTACCCAGTCATTACCAGGCACACGTGGTGTTCAAATATAAAATTATTGATAATCGTGTAGTTGTCCAAAAACTCCGTGTGAAGGTTTTTGACGCGTGATGATTGAAAAGTGATAGCTGACGACAAAAGATTGTTTTTCAGGAAAGCATACCAAACAGGCTTCAATTTTTAGTGGAGACCTGGTAGAATGCCAATTTTCTTCAACAGACCAGCATGGATTGGATTTTTCAGGTACTTAATTCTAATGCCTCGTAGCAGTGAGATACCCGTAGCTTTTTTTAAAACTTGTCTAACAAAAGGAATTTTGACTATCATCAGGTAAGAAGGCATGAAAGTAACAAGGTACCTTCGTTTCATCTCTGTCTCTTGATGAAATTGGAGGGCTACACCCATTATGTAACTGCTTAAATAATTTGCATCAGAACCAAACTATAACCATAATAGGACAAGCGAAAAATTAGATTCCTCTTCATATTTAACAATACTAAGATAACAAAGGAGTTCTGAAGCGTGGAAATTCCCCTCATCTGAGGCGTGTGTATTGTGTGTCATAGTCCGATTAAGAGAACTAGTAGAACTTGCATATGAGATTGTCAGTTTAAAGGGATTGCTGACCTCAAAAAAGCTGAAAGTAGTCTTAATGACCTTATTCAAATAAGCCTTTAAAAATTTCAGGCAGAATCAAGAAAAAAAAAATCTTACAGAATCCTTTGAAGCAGTGGAGTCCTTAGCATTGACTTCAGCAACAACAGGGCAAGGAAGTGGCACCTCAAAACCAGGAGAAGTCGTAATATTGGTGTTGTGCAGCGCTTTGGAGAGTTCCATGGCCGAAAGACTCCATGACCTTGCAAGAAACTCCATGGATTCAGTTGGAGTTTCAGGTGGGGCACTAGACACTGCTGACCAATTTGCAGGAGCATTTTCATCTATGTTCTCCAGCCTATGATCTGAGCATTTTGAGCTCGTCGAGTTCACTGACACTGAAAGCAATCATCGGTAAGACTTAATATTAGTAGTAGTAATTCTATGCTAAAAATTTCTAAGTATAATTTTGGTCAACATTCTGCCTAGTATATACCCGTACCAACATTCTGCCTTTTAGCGCTAAAAAAAGAAAACCCAACATTTGTCCTGATGAGAATGAAAACTTATTCATCGTACCAACTAGACAGCAACTTACTTGTCAACGCCAATTCAAGTTACTCAAGACTTGGAAGAGAAAGGAGAGAAGTCCTTTGCTAAGTTAGAAACAAGAACAAGATCATCATAGGACGTAATAGCAACAGTGAGATATTTATAAGGAAGTGTGAACTTCTAAGTTTATTTTTTAATAGAGGTAAGTGGGGAAAAAAATTAACATGGATTCTTTGTGGAAAACGGAAGGACCCAATTTTAAAGGTCATTCATTCTTGTCTCCAACTTAAGTTGTTGCTTTTGATCTCCACTCTCTATGCTTTATGCATAAAGAACTAAAATCCTGATTTTCTGGCAGCGGCTTCATCATTACTTGGAATCTCCTTTGTCACCATTGTGACTTTCTAAAGTAAAAACCGGGGACCCATTTGTGCATTTTTTCTTTTCATTCAAAAAAAAAAAAAAATCCCTTTTCTCCATACTTTACTTGCTTAGTTTCTTTGAAGGAATCCACCGTTTCATTTCATTATCTCAGTGCAACTGTACTACTGATATAGGAGGACAATATCATTCTATTGCTGTTCTCCCGCGTGACTCTTTTTCTCTGTTACCAGTCCACCACCATCTTTTCCTCTCTTTATGATTGTTGATTTATGAGGGAGAGAACGTGCATATCCACAGTTCTGAGCCCATTCCAAGGGAACAATCCTTTCCTTTCATTCAACCAAACATCAATTAGATTATTTTCTCTTGTCGCAGTTACTGATAATCCTTGGTGAGTCTATTATGATATGTATATGTATATTCTTTGATAAAGGAGTCACTAAGTACAGAAGGTGTCTTACTAAGAACTGTTCCAGTTCACTAACTAAAGATATGTTGGATTGATTTTTTGAACAGTTGGCTTGATTAAGATACTTTGTTATACGTATTATAAGAGGGGAGAAAGGTACAATCTTATTGTGCAGTCAAAGAACCAAATGCCTCAATCTTTCAGAGGAAAAAAAATATAACATAAGTTAGTAATTGATGACAGGGACCCCCCAAAAAAAAAGGGATTGCCGGTTTCCCTTATCCATGGATATTTGTATTCATTACCATTGGGAAAATGTCCATATCCTTCCCCCCTCACATATGTATCCATTAGCCGATAACCCAGAGCCTGATATGGCAACAGCCACCGTCGTACTCATTCGTTCTTCTTCAAATCTGATCAACCTCGTTATTTTTCCTGTTTCCAAGCCTTAGGGGCATCTATTCCACTCAGCAGTAAGCGTTAAGTTTCCCGCTGTTCAATGCATTGGCATGAATGATTATGTGATGCTCTGGGAAAATCATTATCGCATGTTGCTTCTCGTAACGGTATACTGTCCCTCTGGCAAAGCGCATGTCATGTCATTTGCAACAGTGAAAACACATGCTCTAAGTGACTCCTTCAAAATCCATCTCCGTCTGCGAAACAACCCAAGTCAGTGACTCAGCAACAAATTCTACAATAATGGTAATGGCATTATTATATATCATTCGTGATAGTTATAAACACTGCAGTCATTATCCAAGGAAATAAGCCAATTCCCCTAACCTATTTGGCAGAAGAAATTCGGCGTAGCGAAGGAAACAAGCTGCTTGAAGCACCAGAATTATTGCCAAATACACGCACTGCATTTGAGGTTCCTATAGGCCTTTCTGGTTTTGACACATTTTCTATAGACACTCTCGGCAACACAGGCGGATCGGATGGACCATTGTTTACAGACTGCAACAAGATCAATATGGTTAGCCACTGTAAAATGCAGATAGGAACGAGGAACCTATATAACAATGTATGGACCAAAGCCCTTTAATTTTTTGAAATAGATGATAGAGAAGCAAGGGAGCTCATTGCGGAATTCCATCAAGAGCTGACTTACAAGTTTCTCAATCTGACTTTCAGCATTCTGATTCTGAACATGTGATGGCCTAAGCTGTATGTTAACACGTGGACAACTGAGATTGGTTGATGGTCTTGCCTCGGTGATTTGAGCAGAACCATTGACACCTGAAAAAAGAAAAGAAAAGAAAAGAACTTAAGGCATCGAGACGTGTTTTAAAGAACAAGATAGCTTCATTAGCTTGTCTGGCTATCTATGCCCAACAATATCACAGCCAAACAAAAACCCTATAATAAAAAGAAAACCACAAAATGGTAATGTTAGTATTAAGCACTATCTTAGCACACCAGAAGTCGTAGTGATATTATGTTTTCAGATAGCAAAGTTTTGCGCAACACATGCTACATAAAGTATAAAGCAGCAATTATTTTCTTCTCTCTCTCTCACTGTTCATGGGCCTTCAAATGCCACCTCGAATTCCAGCTTCAGTAGCTGGGAAATACCAATTGCAGCATAGAAGTCACATAAAACTTTGATAAATTAAGATTTTCTGGGAAAACTTCATAATGAAAACAGAATCCGTTCAACCATTTGATGCAAGCTGCGGTTACCTTTATGATTATTCACAACCGTTGGCTCCAGGCTGCTAGGCACATCAGCAGCAGGCTGCAAATCGTTAGATACACAAGTGAGAAGAAGGATAAAACCAGTAAAATTCAATCTTAAAGCTATCAGAAATGCCATATAGTTTTGAATTCTGTAAAACCCATAGAGAAATTTATATAACAATAACAAGTCTTATTCTACTAAGTGAGGTTGATTATATGAATTGTACGATTTCAATGGGTGAACTATACATAAATAAATTAAAAATTAAAAAGTTTGAAATGACCATGGAAAACTAGAAAAGGTGTAGGCCATGGTGGAGGTTAAGGCCGCTTTGATGAAGTGATTCAACCACAAATGGCCGGAAACATGAAAAAAAAAAAGAAAAAAAAAAAGAGAAGGAATATTTACAAGACAAGCTTGGTAATTGATACAAAAGAGGTTAAGTAAGTCCTTACGGTTGATTGGCCCTGCGTCTTTGTCTGTTGCTTCTGTTGATATTTGTGAATGGTCCAGTCAAACATATAGTCTAATTCATATCCTGTTCATTACATCAGACCAAACAAGATTAGTATCCCAAGAACACGGAAGATCCGGAAATATAGCACAGATGAGAGTAGCAGAAACCGGGAAAATGAAGTTTTAGAATAAAGAGAGTTGGTAATGCATAATCCAGTTAATTACTAAACAAGATGCTACTATGTATCATTACTGTGTTTTTATTACATCCTTCGAAAGCCCAAACTAAGTGACTTTATAGTGTTGAAGATCCATGACAATGAAGTTAAAATTGTCCATATACCAGAAAAGTTGCATTCAATTAGAATATCATACTTCTGTAGTTAACACTTACTGGAGGAAGGCAATTAACCAATATGCAAAATGTCATATGTTAAAAACGATAGGTTACGTTTCCAATGAAGAGTGAATAGAAGTTAAAGCATATGATGAATAAATAAAAGTCAGTACCTTCACGAGTGAACAAGTCACGAAACAGGCGCTTCAAGAATCCATAATCTGGCCGTTGATCAAATGTCAAGGAGTGGCAATAATGAAAGTACGAAGCAAACTCCACGGGATATGATTTGCAGAGGAACTGATAACAAGAAGCAAGCAGTCAGCTAACTTCTATGATCTTCATTTAATGAAGTCCAAGATTCAAGTATTCAAAGCTAAGTTTGGAACTAGAGCAATTTCTTCCTGTTTTGCATAATTCTAATTATAATCTTCTATCCTTAGCTTATCCTATAATTTGACCTAGTATCCCGCCCATAACCCAAATGAAGAAAGCAAGGGGGGGATTATACATCCTACATTGAACTCTATCCTAGCCGCTAAAGTACTATTTGGATCATAAAAACACGTACAAACAAGGCAGCAGAATGAACATCAGAAGGGGAAACAGATGCATTTACCTCAATGGGAGTTGATAACTTCTTTTCACAAATCTTGTCATATTTTTGCTTTTTATTAAGAGCCTTCAGACCTTGCCAAGGAAGGCTAAAATGCAAGAACAAAATAGTCAATCTCCATGAAAATTCTATTTAAGTGACACTCAAATGCACCTTTTTTCAAATCATGATGCCAAGTAAAATTATGTAGGAAGAGACATACCTTCCTCTTAAAAAATACAGAAGAACATAGCCAAGTGACTCCAAATCATCCCGACGACTTTGCTCTAAAAAAATAAAACCAAAATTGTGGGAAAATTGTAAGATCAAATAATAGATCATAAAAAGTAAAACTACTTCTACTCACCAATTCCTAAATGAGTATTGCAACTCGCATAACGTGCAGTCCCAGTTAAATTTTTGTTCTCTCTGGACGAGTTTATCAAGGTAAAAAAAAAAAGAAAAGAATTAATCAATGGTAATTTTGTATCAAACTTTAAATTGGAAAAATACAAAGTAAGAAAGAAGGAAACAATATGAAGACTTTAAAGACCAAAAAAAAACAATTCACTTTGGAAAACTGGAACAGAAATATTGTCTATTTTTCAGTAAGCTATTACTGATGAATGTGTCAGATAACATTTTATAGTATTATTGAACCAGTGATGACTAAAAAGAAAAACGTAGTTTCATATCGGTCGAAACTACAGAGCTTCTGTAAAGCATTGAAGTAAATAAGAAACCCAAAAGAATTTGAAAAGAAATATAATCTACAACAAATGGAAATGTAAGTAATTAGAATTGTATCGTCAGAACAGGCCGTACAAGGTAAAATGATCCAGAACAAGAAGACAACTATTAAAAGTTATAAAACCTGCCAGATTTCATAAGAGGCAAACAAAATGCACCTGTAAGGAATATGCTTGTTTGTGTTAGGGTCTCTATATCTCTTTGCGAGTCCAAAGTCAATAATGAAAACCTGACAAGTATAACAAATTGCAGAAAAAACAGACAAATAAAAAAATAAAAAATCAGAAGTGTAAAAGGAATAATCAGAGGGAAAATTATTCACAGAAGTTAGCCACTGATAAATATCCATGCTAATGACACTATAACTACCTGATTTGCTTTCCTCCCCAGGCCCATAAGGAAATTATCCGGTTTGATGTCTCTATGCAAAAATCCCTTGGAATGCACATATTCTATCCTTGAAAGCTGTCAGTCAAGTAAAAACAAAGAATTATTCGTGCAATTTAATTGGAAGTTCCATTAGTGAAAACACTAATAGAATAGAGGGAACACTTGAAGACTGAATTGCTACAATACAATGCAAAAGACGTGGTAATATTCTGAAGCTATCATGATAAATGGTATAGAACAAAGGCTTCCTTCATGAAAACCTAAAAAAGAAGTGCTGTACAGAGATATATCAATTATTACCATCTGATCAGCCAACATCAAAACTGTTTTTAATGAAAACTTCCTCCCACAGTAGGCAAAAAGGTCCTCAAGACTTGGACCCAGAAGATCCAGGACTAGAACATTATTGTCTCCATCAGTGCCACTCCATTTTGAATTTGGAATACCACCTAAAAGCCAAAAAGTAAGTCGGATTGAAAGCCACCAACAGTGCATGTAGTTTTAACATAAAGCAAAGCTTCTATGATGTCTTACTTCCTCCTTCAAGAACACTATATAACTTGGCCTCATACAGTAGTTGCGGATGTTTAGTCTTCTTGTTTTCCTGCAAAAGAAGCAAAAAAATTCTACATCACTAGTGGAACATGCCAAATGCCTTGTTCTTGAAAACAAGGAAAATAATCAAAGAAAAAAGAATGTATCACTCATGTCAGTCAGCACCCACTATGACATTGCATGCTCTAAAAGTAACACAATTACTCAAGAATAGATTGAGCCGCTGATTTAACAGTATAGATGAAGAAGTTACTTTTCAAGCACAATTTAAGATAAGCTTGGGAAGTGTTAGCAGCTAGTCTGATCTGATAAGGATAGTTATTTGACTTGCTGGTTCGTTTGTTATTTGTTATTTAGTGTTTTGGTGGTTAGTATCATGGGTATCTGCTTTAAACGTCGATATATAGTAAAGTTGCAGATTGTATAACCTCTTCTGGTTCTGCAACTAAGTTGCAACTTGCAACACATTCACCTATTAAACTAATAAAATTTCATCGGTCAATACCTTTTAGTTTCAAAAGCAGATAACCCCATATATTTTAGCATATAACATGTCGAGAAGGAAGAATATGCAGGTTAAAAAGCTAACAATTTTACGTAGTTGCATGCAACCGATATCAATTTTTATATCATCAGAATAAGCTGAATCGAAACTCACCATCTTCACGGCCACAACCTCAGGAGTCCCAATCTCGGCGGCTGGAGAAGAAAAAAATTACATCGGATGTAATACTCAGCATAATAAACCAATGATTAAAGTCTGCTTCCAAGATGGCCAAACAAAAATTCTCAAACAAAGCTAAAACAGAAATATACCAATATAAATTTCACCAAATGATCCGCCCCCAATTTTTCGACCTAACTTATACTTTCCTCCAATAATCCTCTCCATGAATCCAGAAAAATATTTCTTCCCACAAAATCAAACCGATTGTTCAGCTTCCAGAGAAGATGGATGCGATGTTTGAAGAATAAAGTTTTAAAGAGGCGAGCAAAGGAGCCAAATAGAGTTTATATGGTTGATCAGGTTGAGCGAAGCTACGTAGAGACGAAAGAGGGACGGGGACCGACCAAGAAAACAGAGCTTAGGAGAATTCGGCGAAATTTGGTTTGGATGAGGAGCGAGAAGAAGAACAAGAACAGAGACTTATTTATAAAAGTAGGGCTAGTTTTGGAATTGAATAACTTTTAAAAGTTGGTTGATGACCTGGACAAGCTGGAATAAAATAGTAAAGTGGATTTAACAGCCTTGGTATAATTACACAAAAAAAGCACCTCCGTATGAGACACGGTTTGTCAAATTGAAAAAATAAATAAATAACCGACTGATTATTTATTATAAATAATTTTTACGTTGTGGATTACTTTTCTAACCTTGGTTTGGTAAAATTATTACAAAAATGCTGATCTGAGTCAGCAGACATAATGCAATTAAAATGAGGTTGATTGGTTTTTTTATTGCGTGTAATTGAAAGAAAAGGAAAACAACATGCGAACAGGCTGCCATAATAAATTAAAGCTTCCCCTTTCGGGTCGACCCAGCAACCAAAATTTGTTGTTTGGAACAGAAGGAAAATGGATGGATAAGATAGGATGAGGTTAAGAAAAGCCGTCGCACGTGTAATTTAAGCATAACCATAAACGCGTTGAAAAGAAAACTCGTGTTTGAAACAGTAGCAGCAATTGACAGTTGGATAGCTCCCGCTCCAACATAGGATAAGGATTCGGATTAGAAGGATTCAGCTTGTATTCTTTCTGCAGATAGATAACTTAACTTTGATAAATTTAAGAAATATATATAAAATACAATTATTTTTAAATATTTTAAGTGAAGAGATGAAATATGTTCAGTATGTAGCAGGGGACCCAAACACGCATTTAGGAGCATATTCAAAGTTGACGCACAGGGCTTTATGTCTGAATTAGGAACAATAAAATTTAGTATTTTTGATGGGTTACCACTGGTTTTTGCTAGCTATATACGTGTCTGTGTACACTTGGTTATAACCTTAATTGAATATGAGGAATATTGTCAAATTGTCCTGTCCATGACAAGCAGGCAGCAGCTGCCAACCGTCCTTCATAAAAGTCATCAAGAGAATTTTGTTATCTTAATAGCCAATACTTATTGGTGGATTGATTATCTAGTGACTTCAAATCTTGAAACTTGTATAAATATACAATATGCCGGTGAATCATTAAATTTCAGAATGATTAGATTTGATATTTTATTTATCTATTTATTTTTTATATACCGTTGCACAAAGGTTTTGGAATGACTCGAAGGTGGAAAAGATGAATTAGCCAAAGGTTTGACTCCTCCAGAACTCTTCAAACTTGGTGCCTTCAAGGCTTTTCTTGGTGTCTTCCTTCCATGTCCACGATATAAGAATCGCCTTGCCTTCCCTTTCAGCTTAGTTCCAAAACCAAGTCCAAGTGCTCCTTGTAACCGATTCAGCAGCCAAATCCTGGATAGATAAATTGATTGAAGCTTCCAATATACTATTTAATAATAAGGCTAATCTGTATTTGAGTTTAGTCAATTTCTTGTATCTTCTTTACTGTTTTAAAGCTTACAGCCCTTTGTAAGAGAGAAAAATATACAATGCTTCAGAACAGGTTAAGATTGTGTTATAGTATTTATGTTAATTTGTCCTGTAATGCCCCATTGATTGATGGCATGCATAGGTGTGGCCACGAGATCCTCGCATATTGAGAGTGCAATATTTTAAAAGTCCAACAGTTGAAGACTTGAAGTGCCACGCAAGTAGAGCAGTTATTTAAAGCTTCAGAAATTTTTGCTTAGACCTAAGCCTAAGAAAAAAATGGAGGTAATGACATCGCTCAAGCATATAATTATGGACAACGATAGCGAAAGTGAATATTTATGTTATAGAACTAAATTATAATAATCCTGGAAAAGTGTAGAACGAGTAAAATCCAGATATCAAATCTCTAGAATTTTAATAAGAAACTCAGATTTGGAATTGACTTCGTCAATTTGTGGTTGAGGCACGAACAAGACAGACAAAATGCACCTGATACCATACCAGTGGAATCAGCGATGGCCGAGTTACAAGACAAACACAACTTGTCATATTTTTCTAGAGGAGGAGGAGCTGAGGTGTTAAAAAACTGGTACAAGTCCCAATCCAATGGCATTAACTTAATTTATTTTATCAAACATTTAAAAATGCCATCTTGCTGTCTTAAATGTCGAAGCTCTTGGAAACGGGAAGCAAGAGATGGAACCTGTTATTGAAAAAAGAAAAGATGATGAGCATGTCTTCCTCTTTGAAACCCACGAAGGGTGGTTTAAGAACCATGCCCTTTATCATAGGTACTTCATCTGATTCATATAAGATCCATTAAAGTTCACTCATTTCTTTTCTTTTATCCTTCTTTTCCATCCGTTAACTTCTTTTATTTCCTGGGTTTTCGAAGTGCAGTGAATGAATGTTTTGAGAAGGTGGCTAGCTTTGGAATTTTGCCCAACATGATATTCTACTTGAAAGAGGTTTACCACCTGCAAACAGTGAGTGCCACCAGCATTCTCTTGGCTTGGTCTGCTATTTCTGAGCTCATGGCCATTTTTGGGGCTTTCCTTTCTGATTCATACTTGGGCCGCTTTCGTGTCATCCTCATCGGTTCCATCTCCAGCCTTTTTGTAAGTTGAAAAATACTATTTTCAATAGAACTACATACTGACAATTCAATTTAAGGGAAAAGATTACTTTTTTTTTAAAAATTTTTGTTTGTGGTCAAATCACCAAATAGGAATACATATTGATGTTTCAGTATTTCTTTTCTGGTTCATGTTTCAACCAGGGGACGATCCTTTTGTGGTCAACGGCCATGATCCCACAGCTACAACCTCGTTCCTGTGAATCATTGGTCCAAGTCTGCAAATCTGGTACAGATGCCCAATTAACTGTCTTGTTCTTTTCATTTGGACTGATATCCATTGGAGCAGGTTGTGTTAGACCTTGTTCCATAGCCTTCGGAGCAGATCAACTGGCAATTAAAGAAAATCCCAATAATGAGAGGATCTTGGATAGCTACTTCTGTTGGTATTATGCTTCTAGTGGAGTATCAATCGTTATAGCGTTTACCACAGTTGTGTACATTCAAGATAACCTAGGATGGAAAGTTGGGTTTGGAGTACCTGCAATGCTCATGTTCTTATCTAATCTAATGTTCTTATTTGGTTCTCCATACTATATCAAACTCAAGCCCAATAAAAGCTTACTAACTGGTTTTGCTCAAGTACTCTTTGTGGCCTTAAAAAACAGGAAACTTAACCTTGCTCAGCGTAGCGTTGATCAATATTATCATGATCATGATGAGGAGCTTCTAGTCCCTACAGATAGCATAAGGTAAGTGTAAAGTGAGTGATGATCGGATGTTTCCTCTAAATTCTTAACTGTGATAAGATTTGATTGGATGAACTAACATCTGATTCTTTTAGGTGTTTAAATAAAGCTTGCATAATAGTAGATCGTGAGAGAGACATAAATCCAGATGGGTCAGCTTCAAATTCATGGAGCTTATGCACAGTGGAACAAGTGGAGTCACTCAAGGCTCTGCTTAGAGTCATCCCCATGTGTTCCACAGGTATTCTTATGCTGTTATGTATCAATCAGAGCACATTCACCACCCTCCAAGCACAAACCATGGACAGAAGAATATTTGGCCATTTCCAGATTCCTGCAGGATCCTTCACTTCTATCATGATTATCATCTTAACAATATGGGTTGCTTTCTATGACCGCATTCTGGTTCCCTTGCTATCAAAATTCACCGGCTGCCCTAGAGGACTCAGCTGTAAAGTCAGAATGGGCATTGGTTTGTTACTTGTATGTGCAGCCAGGGCAATGTCAGCAATGATTGAGACCTTTAGAAGAAGTGAAGCAATCGAACAAGGGCTGGAGAACTATCCTGATGGCATGGTTAACATGTCAGCTTTATGGCTAGTTCCAGAGTATGCATTGCTTGGAATTGCTCAGGCTTTCAATGCAATAGGGCAGATAGAGTTTTTCTACTTCTATTTCCCTAAGAGCATGTCTAGTTTTGCAATGGCACTTTACACCCTTGAAATAGCTGCTTCTGACATGGTTGGTACTCTGCTGGTAAACATTGTGGATAAGGTTACCAGCAAAGGAGGGAAAGAGAGCTGGCTGTCAAGCAACATTAACAGGGGTCACCTCAATTATTATTATGGATTGCTTACTTTCTTGGGTTTGATTAACTACCTATATTTTCTTGCCATTTGTTGGGCTTCAGGACATACAGAGGAGGGAAAAACTGGAACTTCAGAGATCACAGAAGATGAGCAAATAGATTACAGGGAGTTACCTTCGTCATAAGCAAGTTTATAATAAGTATGTACATAGTAAACACTTTAACATAAAAAGGAAAGTTTGCATTATAGATAAAACCTATATATAATGCAAACAAAAGCCACAATCACATCATGAGAATGGGAACTGAACTGGAGCATTCTAATCAATTCAACAGACAGCTCCTAGGCACCAAATCAAACTCTTAACTACAAATATTCTTGTACTCTTCTTATCAATAATCCCTTTCTAAATTTTGTCCTTGTGATGAAACTTGTGGATACCTGCATGTACTAAAAGAGTTTAGAAGACCTCTAGATCATGCCGTAGTAAAGTAACTGATCAGATTAAAACCAAAGAAGAGAAAGGTAGGGGGAAAAAAAAAAAAACAGATACCTGAGCTATTACTTAGCTACAGGCCCGGTGGTTTGAAAACAGGAACAAAATTAAAAATATCTTCCATGTCTACGGGCAATCCAAAGATGTCGTTCAGGATTTTTGGCGTTGTCGTTTGGCCCTTCCAAGTATTAAACCAGGGACCCCCTCCGACCTCTAGAGCAGCCATATTACTTGTTACATCCAATATGATCTGCCATTTAACAGCAGATATCACAAACTTACTTAAGAGAGACATTGGAATTGGAATGCTTCCATAAATAAATGAGAAGTAGAAACATGAATAAAGAAATCTCAAAAGCGTTTAAATCAGGTGAGAATAATACACCTTCCCCTTGCTTCCATCATATCTACGTTCCCACATTTGTAACTTTAGCATACCAAAGCAAGTATCTTTACAAGCTTGGGAAAGGCCAGCCTCAGCGGTTGGAGCAAGCAATGTGGTACCTTGATCATCTGTTGTTGCTTCTAATTCTACCTACCAAAACATAACAGATTGAATCTGCATTAGACAAAACGTAATAAGCAATCTTCAATAGCACTAAAAACTGGCAAATATCAAGCATACCCTTGATCACCAACAAATGATAAACTAGAATTTGAGATGCAATTACCACATATCTCCCATTGTCTGCTGACATGAACCAATAACCCCAAGGAGCGATTTCCCAGTTAACAACACCATTCCATGGCACAAATTCATAAAATGTTCCATCATAATGAACTCCAATCTGCACTCGTTTGCAACATAGTAATAATTATTATATGATTTAGGAATTATGCATGAAAGGACATGATTTTATCAAAGTGAGCAACAGAAGATTCCAAAAAGACAGTTCTGCTAAGAGGACCATGGGTATCTTAACCATGACTAAGAACTAAAGAAACCTCGTAGAAACATTGTATTTTGACAAAAGGAGACCAATCAAATTATGTCATTCCCATTTGCATCATCGTTAGTTTCTGTGTCATATATTTATCTTCCTTAAGGTATGTTAGTTCAATAAAATTAGAAAGAAAAATAGCCACATTGACAGAATAATGCCACTGAACTAACCAATGCAGCATTCTCAAAAGTCTCCGTCAGTCCAGGAATTTGCCTCAACCCACCAGCTGCAGTGAGGGCAATTTCTCCACTAGCACCTTCAAAAACATTGCATTGGACCTGCACAAGACATCAACGATTGATTCATAAATTGATATGAATAACAGGATATAATAACCTGAATTACCAATGTGAAGATGAAGACTACTAGAGATATTTTGATTAAGGGATAAACTTTTACCCAAAACCATTTTCTAGGAAATGCTCCACCCCAGTTCTTTTCAGAATATGATGGAGCATTCTGAAACTCAATCCTTTCGCCATCCCACTCTATCCAACCTGAAATTCAAATTTTAAATTAACCCATGCGAAAGTGTAAAATAACTTGATAATAAGAGTGATTATTTTGTTAGAGCACAAAGGAACTTCACAAACGGACTCTCAAACATGATCCAGAAAACAATCATATCCTTTCAGCATTCTAACTTGTAAGCTAATCAAAGTTTTATATGTCGTAGATAGTTAGTGTCCACCACATAGTATTAAAATCCTCTTATTTTATTTATTGACATTGATAAACTAACTTTGACATGTCTCAAGTGTTACTATTGTCAACCTTACATCTATGCTATTATCAACTTGCTGATAAACATTTGATTCGGCCAAAATAAATCAGTTTACCACTTTCAGTTTCAGATCAGTTCTTTCTCACTGTTAACTTGATAGCTAGAGGTTCTGAGCATAAAATTTTGCCAAATCCACAACTAATGTCAAATTTCAGGATTTCAGCAGCTAAGGACCTAGAAGTATACAACTCAATCCCGTTTTCCCCATATATTAGTTCTGCTTTGCATCTTGTAATAGATAATTAACAGTGCAACTGACAAGTACTGCCATAAGAAACTCACTTCAATCGTTCAAACCTCTACTGATCCTTTTTTTCCAGATTCAACCCGAATAATCATATTTAAAACGTAAAAAGCTGAGGGACCATGCCTGTTGATAGCCCACCAGCCATACATATTTGCCAGTGTGGTTCAAATACAGGAAAAGCTGCAAGCCAGCCAGCCGTAGGCTTCTGTCTAGAGTCAACATCACCCCAACCAAAAACAGGGTGTGTACTATAAACCCAACGAGCCGTCTTCACTGTTTCCACATAATTTGACCTGTGATTGAAAAATTGAATAAGGTAATAGATATTAACATAGAGGCAATGCCAAAGAATTGATTGAACTGCTACCTTCCATCGTCACGAATGAAACCTTGATGCCAGAGTGGAGTGACTTGAAAACCTTCCAATACTCTAGTATTAAATTCCTATGCAAAATGACCCAAAAAAAGGGGTAATAAATACAAGAAATAATAAGACTTGGAAACCTAATCTACTCCTATACCCAATAATATGATTATGACAATGTAAACCAATTGCATGGCCAGATTGGAAAAAAGTGTCGAAATTTATGGAGGTGATATCACCACTGTAATATAGTCAAGGAGGAAAGGAAAGTGAACTGCAAAAATTGAAGTCCAGACAAATAGCAAGACGTTGATAAAAAGTCAAATATAAAACAATAAACTTCTTCAGCAGAAATAATGAAATCAACAGTTGAGTGCCACAAGAAGGAATTATAAAATGAAGTATGAACGTCTTGAAATTCATACAAATATATGATCGTCTGCAGATCAAAAGATTCTGTTGACACAAATTATACGTCAAACATCAGCTGCATAGACAGTTGGAAGATAGTATATAAACCTGAGGGGGAACCTCCTTGTCCGGTGGTCTACAATTTTTTTTGGCAATGAAAGTATTCCCCAACATCAACTCATGTCTGCCTAGCATTCGAAAACATGAACTTAGAACATCAGTCATTTTTCTGTTGGTTGAGTGGGGAAATCTGAGTTCCATAGTCTACAGATCAAAAACACCATTTTTCAAATTTTTAACAGCATAAAGCGCAATTCTTACTTCCCCAGAAGTTTTTTGACTCTTCAGAGTACTGGCAAATGTAATTGTCATCAGCACCAAGAATTTGAGCCCCAACTCCTGTAAATCTTGGTCCATGTTGTGCCACTTCCAATGCCGTCAATTTCTTAGGAAATACAGGATTCTCCACTGTATACATAAAGCAAAAGCTCTGCCTCCTTTCTGGAATTGACACCTTGAAGTACCAACCTTCAAAAAACTTCCGAGTGGTCCCATCAAAATGGTACCTGACCCATATAATGGGAAACAACGAAATTAATAAACAAGTAATCAACCATCAAACTCTATCCACTTAACTAGTTAACTACCCGCTATGAGGGGTTCGAAGTTCTCGATTTACAGGCGTGGGCAAGTAAATAGGTCTTACAGAACCCTCTCCCCCTTCCTTGTCTTCCTTTTCAATCTTCAAGGATTCACTGGAGCTACCACCGGATATGGAATTGCATGCAACAAGACGTGAAATTGATCGAAACCCAAGTTTTAGAGAACCCTGAGGACCATTCTTTGAAGCTCGAGGGAGTATCTTGATAGTGGCGGTTGACTTAATAGTAGAAAACCGCAAATGTGGAGAAAAATGGTGAGGCTCGCAGAGGGAGAGCAGCTTCGTTTCCATGGAAAATTTTCAAGTGAAGGCACTCAACGACAGTAAACATATAGTGGCATACATGTGGTCATTGGGAGTCTAACGTGTAAAATGGTCTCTCTTTTCTCTTTGACGAGAGTGAGAGACAGCGAATATACTCGTACTCACCCAAACGACAATGAAAGGTGGCGTGTAAACTGAGGATTGATGAAGAATCCCCATTTCCAACTTGAAAACTGAGGTGAGGTCAGAGGAGGAAGAAAACATATTAAATGATCAATTTTTTAAAATATTTTACCGGGAATTTTGCAAGTACTATAAACAGGGGAGCCGCCCCTGTTAGTCCTTTCTGTTTCTCGTTTCTCCTATGATTCCCATTTCCCAATTAAGTCCTTATTGGTTCCCTTCAACAACTAAAACAAAATGTAAGGATAGATAAGGAGGACTGTTAATAATAAAAACAAAAAAAATTGTGGTAAAGCCCAGATTTTTAATCATGATTTTTGAATAAATTGAGGAGGCCAAGGCCATGCCGTTTAACATATTTGTGTTACTGTCTATCAAGTAAAAATAGAAGTAATTCCATAAAAAGGTTACAACTGAAGAGATTTGAACCTCGAAGTCAAAGTCCTTCTCTCTAACTCGTCAGAATAATATGGCATTCACTCAGAATATGGTTCCCGCTTGCGCCCCACTGCTTAAGCACATAAAATGGAAACCATACCCATTTCCATTTGAGAAAGCTCAGAAATGCTTAAATTTGGCATTGGCAGTCCTCGAGACTTGAATATCACTCATGGAATGCCGTGCCTATAAGGTATTGAATTCCAGAACCTTGCTTTTAAGCCAAGGTATTGAAGCCAATGCAAAGGCAACAGCTTGATGAAATATGCAGAGGCAAATTAGAATCACACTGAATTTGATATCTTCCTTCACCATTAAAAAGTAGGCAGATAAAATTGGGAAGAAATGGTGCAAATCGAATACGGAAACGGAGAGGATTCCGAGGGAGAAAGCAACCAAGAGACCAAACAAGATAATCAAGACGACCATGAGAAGCGCACAAGCAATGAATGAGCCATGGAGAAAGGCAATAACGATGAGGTCTAAGTTGGGTAACATGCCTGGTCTGCTATTTACTTGAAAACAGAGTTACAGAAAACGAAGGGGGTATTGTATTGCTTTTAAAATTAGAGAGGAGGAAACAAGATGAAGTGACTCGCACTTATTCTATTCTTCAAACCCATTTATTCACTTTTAGTACTGAAGTGACCAAAGGGCACGGCACCATAACTAAATCAATCTGAGCTATTCAGCTCTTAACTATCTGTTTAGAATTTTTTGTCACTTATTCTATTCTTCAAACCCATTTATTCACTTTTAGTAATGAAGTGACCAAAGGGCACGGCACCATAACTAAATCAATCTGAGCTATTCGGCTCTTTACTATCTGTTTAGAATTTTTTGTATCCCAAAAAAAGGAAGGATTTTGCTCAAGGAAACTGGAATGACTTGCAGAGGAAGTGTTTTTGGAATGGCTGGACGAAAAATTGGAATCGTCGACAGCAGGATTCGAACCTGCGCAGGCAAAGCCCAACAGATTTCGAGTCTGTCTCCTTAACCACTCGGACATATCGACGCTTGCGTTGTTGGCTTGTTCTGATTAAGTATAACAAATAAAATTTAAATGTCTTTCCAATACCATTTTAATTTTGTTAAGCAAAACTTTAAAACAAGTTAAAAACATCACATCACATGTGGGAAGAGATGCAACGGCAGGCAGGTTTGGGGGTCTACGTAGCTGTGAATATCACGTCTGCCTGGTGGATAGATTCGACGGGGCATTAATGAGTTTAGTGGAGTCAGAAATTACTTCCTCCGATGTATAAACTGATATTATCTAAAAATATATATTTTATTTATAATATTTTTAATTAATATTTTATTTTAAAGTCAAACATATAAGAATTATTAAAATAAAAATTTAAATAATAATATTTTTTATAAAAATATCATTAATTACTTTTTAAAATTAAAAAATAACCTTGTATTTTAACATAAAACTTTAAATTTTGAATAAAATGAATATTATCTTTATACCACCAAAAATAGAAATCTAGCAATAAATAGATATATTCCCACACTTTTCCAATGCAGTTGAGAACAGCAAGGCGGTGCCAAATAAGGTTCGATTGAGTTAGTACCACTCAGAATTATAATTTCGATGCTCAGATTCTATCCCCGAAAAATTAGACTTTCAGAATTTTGCAGGAGTGTAAGAAATATAATAAAAACATGAGACAAATGGAAAACAGAGCAAATGGGAAAAAACTTTGATAAATTCCATTCTGCAACATGACTCTTAACACCCCTACATCCACCATGAATTCCACTCATTCAAGAAGAGACAAATCACAATGCTGATAATAAATAGACTGACTGCTCATATAATGTTATAAACTGTACAAATTACAAGCGTGTTAGAACTTATAAAAAAAAACACTAATTTGTAGACTTGTAGATAAGTTCTTCACAAGTCACAGCGATCTCTTCCCTCGAAGAAGTCAAAGTCAGTCACATAATATCAGTGTTCTGAGCAGCCACTAGTTCAGATGAAGATAAGTAACAAAATATTAACAAGGTGACCTCCAATTCTTTCCCTGCGATTCAGAAACAACGAAATGAACTTAAAACATGATTCTCTTTGGTTTATAATAGAGCAGGTGGCTGCAAATCTATTCTACTTTCTTTCTTTCTTCAATGAGGACTAAACTTCACAAGAAATTTGAAATTGAGCATCTACAAGGTCAAAACTTTATAAAATAAATAAAGGGAAGTAGCTACATAAAAACGAATATAAAGGAGAAAATGTAGGTATCAGAAGAATAAAGATTTGACGTACATTCAGTATGCAAATTCACACATCCAAAATCAAGAATTTTATGCAATTGGAAGGATGACATCTAAGTTGTTCTTCATAATCCATCTCTGAGGGTAGAAGGAAACAGATGATCCAAGATCAATATGCCAAACCATAACTGTCGAGCAGTTGTTCATTAAGCCTTCCATTTGGTTTTCATCTTCAACAAGCTGTTCAATCAATGTGCTAACCTGCATATAGAAATATGATTGGCAATTCAAGCAAACATGAATATTGAAAAGGGACCAAAGCATCACTTAAGAATAGGGCATTTAAGTAAACTTCCTTTTTCTCTCTCTCATTTTTCTTTTGGAAGTGAAATAGAGCGAGGGAGGGAAAGCCACAATACGAGAATGGCACTCAAATCTTTTGGAAAAAATTTGACGACTTGAATTGAGATAGAAAAAGATAGACTATAATGATCAGAAGACAAACAGAGATGCTAACCCGGAATTCTTCCTTGACAGTATCAAGCTGCCTGATAGGTTCAAGAGTGGGTCGGTGCCACTTCTTTGGATCCCAGAGTATGGTACTATTGAAGGCAAAGCCTGGCATTTCAGCATGAAATCTTTGAGATCTACTATTAGATTCATTTATGTGCCATCCTATTACTCGATTTCCATTACAAATGGGCCCTTGCAATACAATGCTACTTTTATCCACTGATAATTTGCCCACTATCCATGTTCCAAATCGACTGCAAGTCAAAAAGAGGAAACCTCATATCATAAAACAGTTTTGAAACAAATAGAATATTGCAACAGCCAAAAATTTGAAAAGGATATGACAGATGTGCTACAGTACTCTCTATAACCCAATTTAACCAACCAGCAAGTGATGGGAGTAGGAAGTGTATAGCAGGGAACCATGTAAATAAGATGCAGCAGGAAAAAAAAAAAGGTTCCTTTCTTTTTTCCTATCTTTGGTGGGTGGAGGGGACTGCTCTTCAGGAAATAATTAAAGTGCATATGTTAAGACACAGATTTCTCTATATCCAACCAAGTCTTTTAACCATGATAGGAAGAATTAATAACGTCATAATGATTTTTTATATCATTATCATGGTACTGTCATTATGAACATTTATTATTTGGCTGGAGAAAGTGGACATAACCTATACAGTGTCTTATTGGAGCTATACTTGGTATTGAAGCCTCAGACTGTATTGAGGAGCTTAATAGATCACAATCACATTGGATCAATCTAGGGCTACCTTTGACTGAAAGCTAGTCTTCAAGAGTAGAAAGGGAGAGGCAATGTGACTGCTGATTTAGTTGTTACAACCTGCTATGCAGGAATGAGTTTGGTCGAGAAATGATATTTCCTAGTAGAAATGATCTATTCTCAATTCTCCCCATCTCACCATCCACTCCTAGTAGGAAAGGCATGCAGCCTATAATTTGTTAGAGACAAACAGGCAGCATCCTAAAAGAGACAGAGAATGCAGATAAAGCAGCCTTTTCCAACAAATTGCTCAAATTTCCAACTTCCAATAATGCCCAAAATACATTAGAAGAATCAATGAGAGGCAGCAACCCACTTAGAAGGCACTACTGGCAACACGATCTTTAGCTTAGCAACTGAAAGCTCCTTAAACTTCATGTCAAGTCATATTTATGTCATTATCAAGCAAGCTGCTGTTTCCATTGTGCCAATGCATAAGAACTCATTCTCCCTTATTTATCATGTTTCTATTTCTAACCAAAATCCATATTCCATATCCCTGTTTTCAGTCCCCATGTCATATTTTACTTGATGAGGATAAAACAAGAAATAGAAAAAGAATTAATGTCTATAACAGAATTTTTTAAAAACAAAAACAACATAGTTAATTCAATTATTGATCAGAGAAGATGAACCATATTCGGTCTGCCATATATTGAACTGACCTTTACTTTCGGAATACTTAACATATGCTCAAAATCACCCTAAACAGTGATATGAAAAGTAAAATAGAAGTAACAGCAGAAAGAGTTGGCAAAAAGAAATTCTAGTAAACAGAATTATCATTATGGAAAGCAGAAATACCTTATCTCCCTCATTTGCTGAAAGAGCTCCGCCAAGTAGATGTTATCATCATCTGCAAAGTAAACAATTCCATCAAGATGATGAGTTTCAATATGAGCTAGTGCAACATTTCTTTGAAGAATGGCCCTATCGCTTGTGTTGGTTAGATTTGTTTTGCAAACGAGATGCCTGTACATAACGCCACTTCTCCTCAATATGTCAGCTGTTTCTTCAGATTGGGAAGACATCTCAACAACAATCCACAACAAAGGAGGTGGAACTAATTTTAATGTGTGTGCCAAGCGACTCAAGTAATACACTTGAAATGGCTGATTAAATGTTGGGGTCACAATTATGAGAAGCTTCTGAGGCTCCAAATATTGCTCTTTGTTGAGTAGTTGGCTAATGGATATATTATATGATACCTCATCTTTTAGTTTCTGTTCTTTCATTGTTGAATCCAAAGTAGCATTAATCTCCATAGCCATATTGGCAGACGCTGTCACATTCTTCATCACATTTTCATGTGAATGAAATTTTCCAACAGCAGATACAACCTCAAATGAGAAGGCTTGGTGCTCTGACATGAGATTCATGGACAAGCTCATTGAAGCAAGTGATGTGAGTCCAATAGTAACCCCAATCATGAAACAAATTAAGAAATGAGAAAGCACTTTCCTCCAAACGTGGCCCTTTGGCTTTGACCTATCGTGAACCCTCAAAGATCTTGGTGAGAAAATGCCAAGAATAAAAGCAAGAGAGTCCAATGAATTGACCGAAGGAGATAACAGTCCAGTGGATGGTGGACAGTTCTGAGGACTTGATGAGGACTTAGACAAGGGAGAAGCCACTGAACAATCATCTCCATTTGCTACAGATCCAGCTCGAGGCACTGGAGGCAAAGTTCTTCTAATAGAAGTCATCAAAATAAATCCAACTCAGTGTTCGGCAACTCCAAATGGGCACCTTGATGTTGTTAACCAAAGTACAACGGCGCAGTAATGTACACAATTTGATCACAAATTTCGTGTCCTTCCCACAAAAGAAATAATAGTTTTTGTTCTCGATATCTGTTTACCAAGAAATTTTGGGTGAACATTCCAAACTCCACTATGTGACAAATAAAGTCAGCGTATACGTATTAATACAAATTATATTAGGTTCGAGAATATAAATGTATGCAACCTTTCCTAATATATCAAGAGCCACTCATCCCTCTCAGACTATTGATCAAACAGCTAGATTACTGCCCTCTGTGGATTCGACTTAACCAACATATCTTACAAAAGACACAATCTCTAACCCAGTTCAAAATGCGGCCTCTCTGGCAAAAACCAAAACTATCTAATGTATCTACAGAACACAAATAAATTATTATCGAAGACGAAGAACCATAAAAACACTAAGGATGTCCAAGATAACATTTTTAACCACTTAACAATCATAACTGGGACAGCTATAGTTACCACTTACCAGAATGACAACCCTGTGAGAGTCTTCGAACTTTCCAATCAAGCAGCAGCGGAGAAGCATAACTTAGCAGAGCTCGTCCTACCGCAACTTTGTGAATGCACCACTCCAGGAACTCAGCCAGAAAAATGGATCAAAGGAACTGGGATTCGAGATGCTTTTGAGATCTAGAGGAGAAGACTCAACGGAAACTACCCCAAAAGAAAGCGTACGACCAATGGAGTCAACAGAGTCAAACACAATTGACAATTCCACAGTGATGCCCAACAGGGAAAGGGAGGTCTTTCCTTATCAGAGACATAGTCCAGAAAGGAAATCTGACAGAAAATTATTTTAACTTTCTCCCACGTGACTGCCTGGTTGATATTGTAAGTAGTGAGAGAGAGGGCGGGAATTTTTGTCATCCTCGAATGGGTAAAGTAAATCGCACGGTTCAGCATTTTCATTTTTCTTTCGAGAATAAATAAATACTTTTATTTTTTGGTACGATAAATAAATACATTTATTAGACTATATTGCTTATTTGTAATTTGCAATTTTTTTTTTTCAAAAATATTTTGTCTTGATATTTTTTAATTTGAATTGTTATATGAGCCTTAATTTTTTTAATTATATCGTTAGTGTTTTATCTCTATTTAATCAAATAATTTTAAATTTAAATAGACGATCATGAATTTAAGATTGATCCGAGTATCATAATAAAAAAAGATTTATCTTATAAAAAAAATAAATTTATCTCAGTATCACTTGGGACTATTTAATATAATAATCGTATATAAACAAAATAATTACATGACACTAAAAATAACCCCATAATGCAAAAGAATAATTAAACATTTTACATGATATTAATATTATAAGGAGTGAATTGAAAGATGATATTATTTATAATTAAATAATTTTTATTATAAAATAAATTTAACTTATTTTTCTTATAAATAAACTATATTATCTTTAAAAAAAAAAGACTGTAACTATAATTACACTGCTAATATCGAATTCTAATTCTGCGTTTTGGGGAAAGCAGACTATTAGCTGTGTTACCCACGCACTATTACTCCTGCATACACCTTACCCTCTCCCACGTTTCCTAGATCTGTCTCCCTGTTACCCTGATAGAGAGACTCTTGCTGAATCGCCATGGCCATGGCGATTAGGGCTTTTCTCATGTTCGTATTATTTCTGTTTTCTACTCAATTCTGCTTTTCGCTATATGAAGATCAAGTTGGCCTCATGGATTGGTAAGTTCAATTTCATATGAGTATTCAGAGCTCTGCTTGGTCTGCCAGAAACCAAGGAAAAAAGGGATACGCACTTTTATGAACTCATTCATTACGAGATACAAAGTTAGCTGCTTTAAGTTATTCTCAGATTTCTTTTCACTCTCCTTCCTCGCTTTTACTGAATTCAAACGGTTATGTTTGTCCATTACTTCATCTGTCTTAATTTATCGCCCAATACTTGGAACCCGGTAGCAAACAATTTTGATGAAGTTTGGAAATTTATACCTGTGC
This sequence comes from Bauhinia variegata, assembly GCA_022379115.2. Lineage (NCBI taxonomy): Eukaryota > Viridiplantae > Streptophyta > Magnoliopsida > Fabales > Fabaceae > Bauhinia > Bauhinia variegata. Next base: position 3,285,874 of record CM039435.1, read on the forward strand.
AAGACTTAATTCTGTTTGACTTAACTTAATGCACATAGGAAGTTCATAATTTGATCTTAATTCGAATTTCTTGTAACATTACAGCTACTTGATACTTAATATTGTTTGCCAATTCGTAGTTTCCATTTCTTTAACTACAGAATAGTGCAATCTGGGCTTGTTCTATATAAAAAAATTTGATTCCAATGCCTTGACATTTTTATACCTTTTGAATATTTGTGCCTACTGAATGCTGATGACTACTAATTGCAGGCACCAACAGTACCTTGGGAAAGTAAAACATGCTGTATTCCATACTCAGAAGACAGGACGGAAGCGTGTTCTAGTGTCTACCGAAGAAAATGTGGTTGCTTCACTTGATCTCCGTCATGGAGAGATTTGTAAGTCTAATATATTTCAAGTGCTTTTGCAGGACTTGAGTAATTTAATTTTCAGAGTTTTAATAATGTCAATGAGTTTATGAGAAAAATGTGACTAATTTTGAATTAATAGCCTTCAACAAGTTCCAAATAAATCGGACCTTCCCACGCAATACTTGTTGCTCGCGTAATTATTTAATCCATGATTTTTTATTTATTTATTTTTTTTTTTTTTTTTGATTTGGTATCAGAGAATGTTGAATCATGTTTTGTTGTTTATGCAGTTTGGAGGCAAATTCTTGGAACCAACGACATTGTTGATGGACTTGACATTGCCCTGGGAAAATGTATTATCCATCATCTATGATTGTTTGGTATTTGTTATTATAGAATGTTAATTGAAGCTATCAAAACAATATTACACTACTGGAATACTGCAGAAAAGATACATTGTAGTTCGATCATAACAGTGAAAAGTACTTTTTATGGCAATTATGGTCTTTGTTTTCTTGCTTTACCGTGCGTGTGGAGGTGCAAAATATTTCCACGTTAAGAGACAAAAATCAACCCCAAATGAACTTAGCTTCTTTGTAAATTTTGTTGTCAGTTGCCTTAATTTCTCCTTTAATTATGTGCACTGCTAAAAGAAACTTCTATGTGTTAGTTATGATTTTGAATGACGGTAAATTGTACATTTGCAAGGAAGTCATCATGGCAAGATGTATCCTCATCACAGTGATTGCTAAGCTTAAAGTTTCATTAATTGTGCTATGTTTTTCTGCTGTTAATTTGTAATAGTGATTTTTATTTTCAGCATCATGATTGGATTAGCATTTAGCCTGTTCATTTGATTCTTTCAGATGTCATTACTCTTTCCTCGGATGGAAGCATGCTGAGAGCATGGAACCTTCCTGATGGACAGATGGTTTGGGAGTCTTCCCTTCAAGGCTCGAAGTTGTCGAAGTCAATATTAAATGTTCCAGTGAGTGAATAATTTTTTAGATGCATCAGGCCTTTCTAGTTTTAATTATGCAGAATATGTGAGTATTTTTCTGAAGCTGCACTTCTCCTTGGACATTAGTAAGAATGGAGAAGTTGTAGTTAATAGTCTACCGAAGTTTTCCATATATATGTATTTAACTGCAGCTTTTATTCTGCAGAAAAATCTGAAAGCTGATAAGGATGATTTGATCCTTGTTTTTGGTCAAGGATGTCTCCATGCTGTTTCCAGCATTGATGGCGAGGTTCTCTGGAAGAAAGATTTTTCAGGTCAAAGGTATAACAGATTGGAGTTTGGTGAATCAATTATTCTTTCTGTAGCATGTCAGTGCCATTAATGTTTCATGTTCATCACATTTGCAGCATTGAGGTTCAGCAGATTACTCATTCTCCCCATAATGATTTAATCTATGTAGCTGGTTATGTTGGTTCTTCCAAGTTCTATGTGTATCAAATCAATGCTAAGAATGGAGAGTTATTAAAGGACAATACTGCAGCACTTCCCTCTGGTACTTATGGGGAATTATTATCAGTCTCAAGTGATATGTTTGTGACATTGGATGATACGAGGTCAAAGATATTATTGATAAACCTCAAGAATGGAGAGATTAACTACAACGACAATCATATTTCAGACCTGATCAAGGATACATCTGGACAGGGAGTGATATTACCCTCAAGACTTCCGGGGATATTTGCTTTAAATCTTGATTCCCTTGGTATTTTAATTAAAGTGACAAATGAAGGTGGGTTGGTGCTGGTCGAAAAGATCAATAATGCAGCAGCTCTAAGTGATGCTGTGTCAATTTCAGACGGCCAACATGCTTTTGCATTTGTCCAACATGAGGAAAATAAAATTCACCTCACTGTAAAGGATGTTCACAACTGGAATAGTGACTTGCTTAAGGAAAGAATAGTAATAGACCATCAAAGAGGGAATGTTGAAAAGATTTTTATAAACAATTATGTCAGGACTGACAGGTCCAATGGCTTTAGAGCATTGATAGCAATGGAGGATCATTCTCTCTTATTGGTTCAACAGGGAGAGATTGTCTGGAGTAGAGAAGATGGTCTTGCCTCAGTTGTTGATGTAACAACATCAGACCTGCCTGTGGAAAAGGAAGGTGTATCTGTGGCAAAAGTGGAGCAGAATCTATTTGAATGGCTTAAGGTATGACTGCTGATGGTGTAATTCAAATTAGGATTTTATACCACATAATATTAATCATTTTGATTTTGATAACATGCTTAAAATCATCAGCATATACTTCATATATGTTTCCCATTCTGTTATTTTTATGAGTAGCGATTATTAGGAAATATTATGTGGATACCATGAACTACTCCCTGACAGTGCATTTTTACTGCATTGATTTATTATTAAAAGGGACATATACTAAAGCTCAAAGGAACTTTGATGATTGCAAGCCCTGGGGATGTAGCAGCTATTCAAGCAATGAGGTTGAGGAGTTCTGAGAAAAGCAAAATGACTCGTGATCATAATGGTTTCCGCAAATTGCTTATAGTACTTACCAGGGCAGGAAAAGTTTTTGCCTTGCACACTGGAGATGGACGTATAGTTTGGTCTGTGCTACTACGCACCCTAAGGAAATCAGAAGCATGTGAACGTCCAATTGGGCTTAACATTTACCAGTGGCAGGATCCACATCATCATGCATTGGATGAGAATCCATCTGTCTTTGTAGTTGGGCGATGTGGACCAAGTTTGGCTGCACCAGCTGTTCTTTCTTTTATTGATGCATACACAGGGAGGGAACTCAATTCCTTGAGTCTTGCTCATACTGTTGCCCAAGTTATGCCACTGCCATATACTGATTCAACAGAACAGCGTCTACATCTAATTATAGATGTTAATCAGCAAGCATATCTGTACCCCAAGACTCCCGAAGCTATTCATATTTTGCAACATGAGTTTGCAAATGTATACTGGTACTCGGTTGATGCTGACAATGGTATTATTAGAGGCCATGCCTTAAATAGCAGATGCAATGGTGAAGTCGTGGATGAATACTGCTTTGACTTAAGGGACTTGTGGTCAATTGTATTCCCATCTGAGTCAGAAAGGATACTTGCAACTATGACAAGGAAATCAAATGAGGTAAGGTGCCTTTAGTATTTATGCTTTTAAATATAAAGAATAGTAATCCCATGAAATTGAAATTTGAAAATTTTATATGCTTCTTTACAAAATGTTCCCTCTCATGTTCTGAAACTATTAATCAATTGTTTCAAAAGGAGGTTGCTATTTGTCTTTAACTGTCAAAAATGAGTTGGACTTTTAGCATGAAGCATTTTTTATCAGTTTTAATCTTCAAACTTGACAATAATCTCATATCTCCCCTTCTAATTCGTCTTTTGGTATATGAATAGTGAGGGTACTTTAGTTTTCTGATTGTTTTGTGACTTTTCTTTCGGTTAAATGTTGGCTTTTGCTTTAATGCTTGGTTTCTTAAAACGTTTCATTTGTATCATATAGGTGGTTCATACTCAAGCAAAAGTTATGACTAACCAAGATGTGATGTATAAGTATATATCGAAAAATCTACTATTTGTTGCAAATGTGGCTCCAAAAGCTATAGGTGAAATTGGGACAGCAACTCCAGAGGAGTCATGGTTGGTCATTTATATTATTGATACAGTGACTGGTCGGATTTTGCATCGCATGACTCATCATGGTTGTCAGGGTCCCGTTCAAGCTGTAAGTTTTTAAACCACATCCTCATTTAAACATTGCTGCGCCGAGAAGTCTTTCTCAAATTGGAATGCAAATTTTATAGGTATTTAGTGAGAACTGGGTTGTCTACCACTATTTTAATCTCAGAGCACACAGATACGAGATGTCCGTCGTTGAGGTCTATGATCAATCTCGTGCGGTATGTCAGTAAATTTGTGTGTTTCCATTTACTTCTTTTCTTTTTTCTTTTTTTTTTTGCATTTTTTTAATGTTCTTTTCTTGGGTGATATTGTCTATATTCATTCTAGATTATGTGTTTTCCTGAACTTAATACAGGATAACAAAGATGTTTGGAAGCTTGTTCTTGGGAAGCATAATCTAACATCACCCTTCTCTTCATATTCTCGACCAGAAGTCATAACAAAATCACAATCTTACTACTTCACCCATTCTGTTAAGGCAATAGAAGTGACTTCTACTGCCAAGGGTATAACCTCTAAGCAGCTGCTTATTGGAACAATTGGTGATCAGGTTGGGAAAATTTGCACTGCTGGACTATTTGTGCAAGAAAATATTTATATTGGTTCTATCTCACACAATCTCTTTTTTCTCTTGTTTACTTTCCATTCATTGGTAAAAACGTAATTGATATTCTCATTTGTATGTGTTGCATTCTTCAGGTTTTGGCTCTTGATAAACGTTTCTTGGATCCCCGGCGAACACTCAATCCCTCACAAGCCGAGAAGGAAGAAGGAATAATTCCTCTTACTGATTCGTTACCAATTATTGCACAGGTAACTATCTGAGATCTTTACAGTTTTGTTCCCTTCAAAGTAGAAGATTTTAGATTTTATAGAAACTGAATATTGGCAGTACATTAGTTGAAGAGCCTAGTCACCGTACAATAGCGTGATTCTAGCGCTCAATCATGTGTACTGTAGACGCAATGAGAAGACATATGACTTGAACCACCAATTTTTCACTTGCTGTGATGACCTGATTACCATAATTAGTAGGACAGCTTGGGCAATGCTGGGACTTAAGTCATGCTTCTTTATAAGTTGATTTACTTGACAGAAAATTCATACTTTTCCTTCTCAAATCCACGCAGTCTTATATCACACATTCCCTCAAGGTGGAAGGTCTCCGAGGTATAGTAACTGTACCTGCCAAGCTGGAGTCTACGTCCCTAGTCTTTGCATACGGAGTAGATCTATTTTTTACCCGGATTGCTCCGTCAAGGACTTACGATTCACTAACTGAAGATTTCAGCTATGCTCTACTTCTTATCACAATAGTTGCGCTTGTAGCAGCCATATTTGTTACTTGGGTATTATCAGAAAGGAAAGACCTGCAGGAGAAGTGGAGGTGATGTGTCCTTCAATATTGCCCGAGAATTTCTTTGGTTTGAACTTCTTAAGTAGGTTGAATTCAATTGGAAGGCCCACTTCAAACTAGCAGCTTGACGTGTAAAATTTCCTAGTTTTCCTTTGTTCTAGTTGTAACAGAGTCCAAATTGAGTAGAACAAAAGAGAATCATAGATTTCTGACTCTGAGAGCAGTTGCATTTTGAAATTACTTGAAAAATTATAAGCAACTCGATCCAACACAACATACCCAGAAGAGCGACGATTAATCGAATTCGTGAATTTTTCAGTTGATGTAATTATATTGCATACTTTAACAATTAAATAAACATAACATGAATGAATAAAGCTTAACATAATTCGTAAATAACTCAACTTTTTAAGCATATTTATAGAGGATTAATTTTTAATTGTGTATATGAAAAAAAATTGTATCTATATATATATATAAAGTTGTTACGAGAGACCTCATATAAAATATGAATCATGATACAGAAAACATTAATATTATATATATATCATTCTAATTTTTATAATAAATATATTAAGGTTTAGAACATATTTAAAATTTAAAATTAAATTATATTCGTTTAATTAATTTTGACTTTTCCTATTGTAAGGTACTGTTATTGATTAGAGTAACATGAATATTCGTGTAGGGGAAATGCAAAACAGGTAGCAGGTACAATAAACGGATAAAGCCCTCTCCAGTCCACAAAACGCCACGTCATGTTGACCAGTTGCATTATTTTGTCATAGACGGTAACAAAGAATAACGTCGTACTCGTACTACACCTGTTGATGCTGCTGTTACTGTTGCTGTTGCATTACAAGTTTGAGAAATTGAGAAGACAGCTTGAAAGGAATAGCGGCTCTACAGTTCACATCCATCCTCATCCTCTTTCCACCATGAAAACCCATCAACCAAAGCTCAAGACCCAACTATTCTCTTGTGGCTTCTTTCGCCACTGCGCTCAAACCGTCCTCAGCCCCACTGCCACCCACCACCCTCCAACTCTCCCTCTCACTCTCACCGGCTCTCCCTCAACTCCACCACCGCCACCGCCTCCACCACCACCACCGCTTCGTTTAAGTGAGTCCTCCACCTCTTCCTCCTCTTCTTCTGCAACTTCTCAGAGCTTCACCCAGTGGAGATTCTCTCTTCCCACCTCAACTGCTCCCCAAGAAACCCAGCACCACCAGCAACCACAACCGCAGCCAACGCCTTCTCTCCCACCTGACCCGATCCATCCCCCAAACCTCCAAGAACTCTTCCACGTCTCGGAGCTCCAACTCAGCAGTTGTTCGGACATTGACCGTATTGCTGCGCTCCACCTTCTAGAACGATCCCTTGTCCCCAACCCACCAGCTGACCAGCCACCCTGCCCTCCAGAGCTCATGCGTGGGCTCATTTGGAATTTGAGAAGCTCAACTGGGGCAAAACCGGCAACCAAAATACTCTTTGCGCTTTGCTTGGCCGAGGGCAACCGGCGCGTGGCTGTGGAGGTTGGGGCAGTGGGTGCCGTAATTGAATCGGCACCGGAGCTGGATGGACCGCCAGCGGAGAGAGCACTAGCTGCTCTGGAGCTCATGTGTACGGTGGCAGAAGGAGCCGAAGAAGTGAGAGCCCACGCGCTTGCTGTACCCGTGATGGTAACCATGATGGGCAAGATGGGGCCACGTGGGAAAGAATATGCGATTGGCGTATTGGCTGTGATCTACGGCGGTGTGACAGAGGATCAGCACACCGCACCACCGGAAGAGGTGGCGCGTGCGGTGGAGCTAGCCCTCCAAGGGGAATGCAGTGCAAGGGGAAGAAGGAAAGGGGCCCAACTGCTGAAGACACTGCAAGATTATGGGAAGCCTCAAGTAACAGTCCTAGTCACAGAAGAAGAGGGTTGATAATCGCTAGCAATGTGCTTGTGTTGTGCCCATAGTCTATTTTATTACACTCACTCTAATTAATCTCTAATCTAAAAATATTAGGTCTATTTTCTTTTAACTCTCCCTTTTCCAATTAACGTGCTTGTACCTTTCATCTTCCAATGTTTATGTTGTTCATCGATGAATCCAATCGTACCCGAAGTGAAGTTCAATTTACATTAATTAATTGTAGGATTCTGGTAAGGTAAAATCTTATTCTGTGAAAACTACATTTGTAAGTTTGCTTTTAAATTAAGATTATGACCTCCAGACATTAACTATCATTACCATTAAAATCATTGAATGACAAACACTATTGCTGTCACACTTCCATAACAACCTCATTTAAGTATTGCACAAAAAAGTTTATCACCAAAGTAAAATGAGACAGAGGAAAGAGAGAAAAGTAAATTCCATTAAGTTTGAATATTGCAAAGGAGAATAAATAGGCCCAAATTAATTTTTTTTTTTTATAAAAAGAGAAGATTTATGAGGGAAAAAAAAAAGTTGTGATATCTATTTTAAAATTATGAGTAAAAAAAATTTATTTAAATTGTATAAAATAAAAAATAATATGTCATTATAAAATTTAAAAAATAATATAAATAATAAAATATAAAACTCTACTTTTAAGTTTATAACTAAAGATACCCTAATTGTTCCTTGTATTTCTATATCACAGAAACACTTGTATCCTTCCATAATTGTAGTATTAAGAAAAACTTACGCAGTCAATCCAGGGTATTGTCTATTACTACAGGGTAATGACTATTACTAGATTTTTTGACTGCGATCAGAATATGTTTTGCTTTTGTTATTATAGTAGGCGCAAGCATATGTTTTACATGCGTAATAATATTAAATTTATTATTTTAAAAATCTTAATTTATATGAATAATAATATTTAATAATGAATGATGATGTCCATTCATTATTTTAAAATTCTAATCTATAATATTAATAGAAAATAATGACGTTTATCTTTTCATATTATTAACGGTGAATGATAATACCCGTGTAACACTAAATTTTATGAATTTTAGATTTTTAAAGTTGATAGTTTAAGATTTAAGGAGTTATTTTTAATAGGTACGTGTCAAAAAAAAAATTATAACACAAACTATATTATTAGATGCATCATGTAAATGATAAATTTTAATATATTTTTAAGAGTGTAAAAAAGTAGTACCATATTATGAGATATATCATATAAACAATAAATTCTATGGGTTGTAGGTACCCATGGTTAAAAAATGACAAATAATAAATTTTATGATTTACATATTTTTAATAAACACCCCATTAAAAAGTTAATAACAATAATAGTGTTATGAAAATCAATAACTTATATATTAGGTACATCAGATAAATAATAAATTTTAACATACTTTTGGATGTAAAAAAAAAAAAAAGTGATTTAAAAAAACCATAAAAAGTAATTTTAAATTATTTTGTAATCTACGTATTTTTAATAGATATTCTATTAAAAAAATTAATAATAACAGCAATACTATAAAAATCAATCGCCTACGTATTAAGTATGCTATGTAGAAATAAATTTTACGGTAAGAAAGTGGTTTAAAAAAAAAAGAGTTTTACTAAAATAAACCACCCCGCAACACTCCTAAAAAAAATCAGATGGCTCATTTTAACAAATCTCGTCTTGCGATTTATATATAATATAAATAATATAAATTCACATATATAAAACTAGAGTCTCTATATATATAACTAGAGAAGATAAAACTAGATAGATATAATTACTTGTAAAAGAAATGCTTAATTAATGGTTGCATACAAATTATTTAAGAACCTATCTTGTGATCTACAATTGACAGACTCCGGTATATTATCAGGGAATACCATTTATACACCTAATTTTTTAAGTACAGTGGAGGAGTAAAATTGTTAAAATTAATATATATATATATATATATATATATATATATATGTAAAAATAATGTAAATTACAAATTTACCTGTAGCATATCTCATATCATCACGTGCTTGCAGTTTCGTTTCTTTTGTTCAGTGATGCTATCTTAACCGTTGGCTCTATCTTGAAACGATGAATCTGTATATTATTTATGATATAGATTATAGTAAATATTAGAGTGGGGCAAACAGCTGATCTTTTATCCTTTGATCGTAATGTGGGTGAAAGGCAATGGAGTGAATTATATTTCTGAATTCGAGGATGTCGGATTCACGTGTGATGGCCTTTAATTTCTGAAATGTGAGTGACTATGTGTCAGATCTGCGCTGGGATAAACAGTCATATGGTTTTATTTGCTATGAAATGGATTTGCTGATGTTAACTTTGTCACATTTTTGTCATATAATTTTTAGATTTTTTTTTTCTAATTGATGTGTTTAGTGACAATTTTTTATATATATATAAACTTTTATTATATTCTTTTTAGCAGGTGTTATGCCAATTTTATTTTCAATATAATCATTTTGTATTTTATTTTTTACATGGTCATGTATTTATCTTAATATTTTTTATTTATCTTATTTTTTTATCCTTAAAACTCAACATTCATTATTATAATTCATAACTTGCCTTATAATAATTTAATAATATTTCTCTTTAAATTTAATAAATACTTTACCATTAAAAATAATTTCTTATGTTTTTTTCCTATTTTAACTATATAACGTGCATATATGCTCTGTGGTAAGGACTAAATCATAATAATTAAAGAAAAAAATTTGCAGTTAGTTAATGTCTAGATGGGTATAATAATTCAATAAGATTTCTCTTTAAATTTAATAAATACTTTCCCGTTACAAATAATTTCTTATGCTTTTTTTCTTAATTTTAACCATATAACGTGTATGTATGCTCCGTGGTAAGGACTAAATCATAATAATTAAAGAAAAAAATCTTGCAGTTAGTTAATTATGTCTAGATGGATATCAAAGTTGATCATATGCAAATATATGTCTCAATCTACAACAACGTTGGTGTCTATAATAAATATCAGGGAAGATTTATCAGCTATGTATAACAGTATTAACTTAATATATGGGGGACACATGCATTAGGTACGAATGATCCAACTTGAGAGAAACAGGCAAATAATTTGCTAAAGCTTGCACTCAACAATCGTGGGACAGCTGATTTAATATGAAGAAGCCGATAGTAATTAACGACTTGCATTGCAGACACAGAAACCAAACCAGACGACACATGTATATAATGCTTCCTTATTTACACCTTCCTGACGTAGCTCAGTTTTTACCAAGAACTCTTGGCCACATATATAAACCAAATAAAGATATATAGCTGACTTCTAAATCATGATTTCTACCACAAATATCTTTATCCTAAGATTTTTTTTTTAAGGCTACAACAACGTTAACGACAAACTTCTGATATGAAACTTGGAATGTTAACGATTATACATATCATTTAAACAACATAAAATGATTTTTATATATTTTTATTTAAATAAATATCTATTTTAGTCCTTCACATTTAAAATTTTTATTAATTTAATTTTTTACATTTTTAAGTTTATCAATTTAGTACCTTATATTTAAAATTTTAATCAATTTAGTCCCTTAAACTTGTAAAACTTATCAATTTAATCTCTCGCACTTCAAAAATATTGATAAATTTGAAAGACGAAATTGATAAAAAAAATTTGAAGTATAAAAAACTAAATTGATAAATTTGAGATGTAAGGGATAAAATTGATTAGAGTTTTAAATGTAAGGGACAAATTTGATTAAGATTTTAAATATAAAAAATTAAATTAATAAAAATTTTAAGTGTGAGAAATAAAATAAATATTTACTCTTTTTATTTTAATCAAAGATTTCGAGACTTCAGGCTAAACATATTTGACATATGGAGCCAAAGGTTTAGCATAATTATTTGCCTTTTTCTTTCTTGGGAAGAGAATCGTATTGTATTAAGAAAAACAAAAAAGAGAACGGATTAGTTAAGAAATTAAAGATAATGATTGTCGGTGAACAGAATTGAATCTGTAATATATTTCTAATATGTAAAGATATTTATGAGTTGACAAAAAACAAATGAATGTTCATGTTTTCATATTTATCATTCGGTGTAAGTGAAAAGCAGTCCACCACACCTTTTTCAGCCATAGAAAAAGAGGAGGAGAGGTCAAAAACAGGGTGGGGGGAATATGATTATATTTATCTTTTTGTATTTCTTTCAACTTTTTGTTTACGCAAATAATGCAAGTTTGGATAAATCGGCCGCAAATAAATATATAGATAATATTTTTTTTAAAGAAAAAAGTACAGCTTAATTTACAAGTCAAGGAAACTTTAACAATCCTTAAAAGCTTTTGTCTCCATCCAAACAGCTGCTCCTATAATAATGATACAAAGCATCCACCTACCCAAAGCCAATTCCATTCACCATCAATAGGCACTAACAGCACCAGAAGGAATCATCCCATCAAGGAACATGTCTACCTATCGGTGCCTTCTTGGTGTCATCCACATATTCCTATTAATCCAAGCCATCGATGCCATTGTTCCACCTTCTCCACTTAGCTGCAATCCAAGTGGGTGCAACCTCAAAAACTCCTATGGCGTTTGGTCTGATCGCAAAGATTGCCATATTCTCAACGTCACATACCCAACGACAGAAGAGGAGCTGCGTCTGGCTGTGGCTTATGCCAATCAAAATGGCTTCAAAGTCAAGGTAGTCTCCAAATTCTCACATACCATTCCCAAGTGGGCTTGCCCAGAAGCTGCTTCTGGAAATGGATTTGTGATTAGTACGGAAAAATATGATTCCGGCGTCGAAATCGATGCGGCGAATTTGGTTGTCACCACCGATGCCGGCGTGGGACTCCGTCAATTGATTGATAAAGTTGAAGAAAATGGGTTGAGTCTGGTGGCTGCGCCGTACTGGGAGGGTGTCAGTGTGGGAGGGCTTATTAGCACTGGAGCACATGGTAGCTCATGGTGGGGGAAAGGTGGAGCTGTTCATGATTATGTTGTTGGACTTAGTGTTATTGTTCCAGCTTCAAGATCTGAAGGGTATGCCAAGGTTTTAAGGTTGGAAGCAAAGGATCCTCTCCTAAATGCAGCTAAGCTATCATTGGGAATGTTGGGAGCCATTTCCAAGGTTAGTAAACCTTAACATATTCCATGTTTTGAAACATAGAGTAGAGAAATATTTCTGACTTTCTTGAGATATCTTATGCAATAAGAGAGAAAATGTTATTCATTTTCTCTCTTTATCTATCTCCTCGTTCTTTTTCATTCTTACTTACAAAATTAGAGAAGTCGAATACTACATGTCTTTTTAATATCCTAACTGAAAATCCAATGTCTCTGATTTAGCTTTAGAGCTTAAGTTGAAATTTCATTTCTTACAAAGGCCAAGATCACATATATGCTATTCATTTCTGAGCTTAATTATAATCTTTGTTCACAAAACTGTAAAATTACACTTATTGTTGGTTTAGGTTAGGTGATATCTGCATATATAAGTGGCATGCATTATAACATGCATAAACTAGTTAGGCACGCTTTCAAAGTGGTCATGTTTATATATATCTGCTTAACATGAACATGTATATAGGTAAAGTTGTCAGTTGAACATAGGTTCAAAAGAAGCATAACCTACAATTTCACGGATGATGCTCATATTGAAGACATGTACGTAAGCCATGCAAAAAAGTATGAATTCGCAGATATCGATTGGTATCCATCAAAACACACGGCTGTGTACCGATATGATTCTAGAGTTCCCTTAACTGCCGCTGGTGATGGAGTTAATGATTTCATTGGATTTCAACCCAATTCTATTCTCATCTCTGAATCAGTTAGAGCATCAGGTATATATGTAATCTCTGATCTCTTTACACAGATTACATTGGCATATCTATTTTTCTTTGAGCATATTTACAAATAATTGCAATTAGAATTAGTTTGAATGAATGCCATACACGTTACAATGCAGAAAAATTGATGGAAAATACAAGAAGCATCAAAGGGAAATGTACTATGGCAGCTACTACCGTGGGATACAAGAAAGTAGCAGCTAACGGATTGAAGAATGGCCTAATCTTCACGGGCTATCCTGTAGTGGGTTATCAGGGAAAAATGCAAACCTCGGGTTCTTGTTTATATTCAACAAGAATTGATACAGCATGTGCTTGGGATCCAAGAATCAAGGGACTATTCTTCTATGAGAGTACAGCTATATTCCCTGCTTCTAAATTTGGAGACTTTATCCGTTATGTGAAGAAACTGAGAGACCTAAACCCAGAAAACTTTTGTGGGATAGACATCTATAACGGATTTCTGATACGCTTCATCAAAGCCTCAGATGCATATCTGGGCCAATCTGAAGACTCAGTAGTAGTTGATTTTAACTACTATCGTGCGGATGATCCCACAACTCCAAGACTAAACCAAGATGTGTGGGAAGAGGTAGAGCAATTGGCATTCTTCAAATATGGGGCTAAGCCACATTGGGCCAAGAACAGAAACTCAGCATTCTTGGGTGTGCAGAATAAGTATCCCAAGTTTAATCAGTTTCTTGCAGCGAAAAAGCAAATGGATCCTCAAGGTTTGTTCTCTAGTAAATGGTCAGAAGAGATACTGTATGAGATGGAAGCAGAAAAAGCTGATGGGTGTGCCTTAGAAGGAATGTGCATTTGCTCCGAAGACAGGCATTGCAGCCCACAGAAGGGCTATTTGTGCAAGCAAGGCCTTGTTTACCAGGAAGCTAGAGTTTGCAGGCTCTCAGTTTCAGCAATACCCTCCCTAGCCTGATGCTTTTGTAGTCCATAACTTTATATATTTTCTGTTTTTTGTGCTAAGGACATAATCCTAAAAATAAAAATTTAATGGTGCATACTATTCTTGTAAGCAAAGCAAAGGTGTCAATTAAAAAAAAAATGATCTATATATGTTATACGCTTCCAACACGTCCAAGTTTATTCAGTGTTTTACATAGTAGGCAAACACACGGGGATCTACTTTGATCTCAGAAAACTAAACTCCCTTTTCACCTTTTATTACAGAAAACATTGGCATATAGTAATTGATGAATATATATGTTTAGACTTTTTTAGAAGATATACCGATTCAGGACATCTCAATCTTCTTATATCATCAACTAAAAAAAATATTTCTATCTATGTAATAATAAATATATATATATATATATAATCCTCATACATTGACCTCTTATTAATCAACATAATAAGAATATGATTTCATAAAGTACAATATCTTAATTTGCTGTATATGATTCTTGTTTGATGCAATCTCCTCATGTATGCTACTCTTAGAAGCAACAACAAGAAGAATATTTTAACAAGTATACAAAAAATATAAATAATATCATTTTCCTGGCTGACGAAATGGAGGGATCTTTTTTAAATAGTACTTAATTATAAGTATTTGTTTTTTTCCTAATATTATCTAAGGCCGAAGGAGGGGTATGGTGCTATAGTATCTGCAGAATAATTAGACTTTCAAACCATCCAATAATCATTGCTGCTGTAAATTTGCTAGCTTCTCTTTCTTGTTGGGTGCCAAATTCAGAGAGTAGTGAGTAGTGAATATATATATATATAATATTATAATGCTAAATGGGCAACATGTGATGATGTCTTTTATACACTGAATTAATTCTGATATGTCCTGATCGGTATAAAGGACTTGGCATCTGCATGATTTTGAACTATCTGTTCTTCTGTGATAACTCAAAAATAAAATCAGACGCATGCATCGCCTATATATATATATATATATATATATATATATATATATATATAATGCATTATAATTTGCTCTATGAGGGATGGGGCTGGCTTATCCATGAATAGAGTTGGGAGTTTCCATGGGAAATTATCTGTGACCTTGACCTCTAGGTTTCCTCAAAAAGTTGCTTTGTGTTTAGCCACTTCTTTTCAGCTGACCAACCCAGTTGTTCGTGCATGCACGTTAGCGCTAGATGCATGCGTGTCCAACTTGTAATTTTGCAGATATAAGAGTATACTAGTGACAAACAGTTAGTGACCATCCTTTCTAATTTATAACATTAGACACTTTAACTTTTTTTAAATAAATATATATATCTTTAATTTACATTAAAAATAAGAATAATATTATTTAAGAAATAAAATAATTATAATTATTATTTTCTTAATATATGTATATATATATATATATATATATATATATATATATATATATATATATATATATATATTTCTTTGAATTTAAACTCTAATATTATAAACATCCCTAATTTACTTAATTTAGTTTGCTTATAGCATGTATGCCATATCTTATTGGTCCAACATAACTTACGTAAATTCTATAAAGAAAGAATCTCGCCCATGCTATATATGCAATTTCCCAAAGAACTTCATACACATATATATAATTATTTAATTAAATATAATGTTTACCTAACTATTAATTATCAAAAGGAAAAACGATGGATGTATTCAAGCTGTTAATTAGTTGATAAGAGATAATATATATAAAAAATGTGGTTCTGTAATTAAAACCTTAATGTTTTCCATTTATGGGTTTAATATTATAGTTAAAATTTAATTTTATATAAAATTAGAATTTTACTAATAAAAATTATCATTAATTATTATTCTATGTTGGTTACGAGTCTACTGCTCATTAAACTCGGAACTTTTTAGAGATCGATGACAAATGATTTGGTACTAGTTATCATACTTGATAAGTGTATATTTATAAAGAAAAAAAATTAGTGTCACATTATTTTTCTCTTAAATAATGTGATTTTTATTTAATCATTACAAGCACATTTTTAAATCTTGTTACTAGCGGAGTCATCTCAGGAATGTCTGTAATTCATGCATGCATGCATATATATATATATATATATATATATATATATATATATATATACATATATATATATACACACACACGAAAAATAAGGGAAAAACCCGAGGGGGATATAAAAGGTAACAACCATGAGTAAACTGCTGTTGTGCGCAATGCAATGACTTCACCTGAAATATGAAAAGACGAGGTTTAATAGTGAAAGTGAAAATGAGAATAAGGGCTAATTAGCTAGAATAATGTCTCTTCAAATTTTACATAAGTTATCAATTTTTCTTTTATTTTTTCAAAATTCTCTGCACGACAAAGGAGAATAAATAACGGATTTTTTATTTGACTATTTTCTTTGCCCCCGTCACTAAAAATTATTGATTAAATATTACATATCAAATTAATTCGATAATTAAATACCAGATGATTTTTTAAAAAAAAAAAATACTTTTAATATAAAGTTTACATAAACGAAGGAAAACATTGTAGCAAAAACTATATAACTTGTTTTGGGAACTGTATAAAACTAAATTATATCGACACGAAAGAAACTTATTGCTAAACCCCCTGAAGTTACGCAATCGTTTACTACTTCCACTAGCCTGACGGGGCATGCGCCAAAATACAACAAACCAAACCTTAAATAAACACACACACACACACATATATATATCTTGAGGCTTCAACCTTAACTTAAGACACCAATATAGAACATTAAATACACATAGAAGTCTCTTCCCGGGCACGCTTATATCACTCAACTCTGGACACGTACGGCATGCGACCATGCACCAAGATGTCTGCTTCTACACTGAAAATCATTTGTTGTATCATCATTTTCTGATTTTGTATGTAAGGTTCCGTCTGCTGAAATTATTTAAGGGGAAAAAAGAAAGAAGAGGAGGTAAGCGTCAAAGGAAAGCTGTCTCGTGACTTCAAAAAGGAACATCATACTTCATATCATAGCTCTACTAAAGAAAATATTAAAAAAGAGGATCTGGAAAGCTACCGAATTCTGTAACACAGAGAACTTCAACGTTTGGTATGATCCTTAATTTTAGTTCGCTTCAAATTTCTCTGTTGTTTGCGCCCATGAGAAGTAAGCAAGCCAGGCCTCATTTGGGGAATACTAGCCTTTTCAAATTTCAAATCTTCACCTCTGATCATGTATAACTCTGCCTCTGGCATGGGTAAATCAGCTGGATTTTTGTTAGTGCTGCATTTGATTAGCGTACAACCTTTTTTCATAGGCAGAAAGGTCCCACAAGTACCACGAACTTCCAATTTGCCTTGTGTTGAAGTTTCAGTTTCGAGACATGGCCAGCTAAACTGCTTACCATCAGATACACTAGGAAATCTTTTCTGAGCACCATATACAGGAACAGCGCCACAATCTTTGATTAACTCACCTCTTGTATGCAAGGATTTGGGTGATTTACTATGTCTATTTAGGACAGGTGAGTTGGAACTCTTTATCTTCTCTTTCTTTGCAGACTTTGAGGAAATTTGACCAGTGAATTCAGCAGCTCTGACAAAATTCTCATTATGTTGGACTGATGAAGTAGATGCACCAAAGGTTGGGGCGCCAAGAAAACAGCAATGTGATTTATCTGAAAGGTAATTTTTGCTGCAATAAGCAGATGGTGGACGCTTCCCAGAACCAAGGGCCTTAGATGTGCCAATCTCCAACTTAGTATTGCAATCATCAAGATAAGGTCTCTTCAGAAACTGTGGACTTACACCTTGTTTGAAGGGTACACTTGACTGGACGCCTGCATCCATTAGACTGAGTAAATGCATGGCTGGTATTGTTTCATTAGAATACAAATCCAGAGATCCCTTTAGGTTTTGATGGGACTCTATCCCATTGTTTTTGCAAGGAAACGGATATTCTGAATGCACTCTGTTGAATGATCCAAGACCAATATTCCTATTTAGCTTTTCAAGGTCAGTAGGGTCCAAATTTGAGTAGTTAAGATCAATATCCCTCTGAAATTTATGCTTAAGCAATGCACCAGATCTGACTGAAGTCACATCATTGTTATTGCTAGTAGACTGAGAAGCCACCTTTCTGGGTATATCATATCCCGGGGGCGCGCGATTAGGGTTCATGGATGCCCAAATACGAGAATATTCATCATCCTCTCGTAAAATGGTTTTATGTAGGCTACATCCACCCTGGGACCGCACTGCAGAATTGGAGGATCCACTCTCTGCAGCATTCCCATTCAACTTGTTATTTTGAGCACTAACAAGCAGGTTGGAATCCATCTGTGAAAAATGGACTCCATTGGATGTCTTCTTTTGGGACTTGGAAACTTCAATTCCAAAAGAAGACTGAGGTTGACAGAGACCATACATATCCAAAGAGTTACCATCAAACAACGATACACAATGAACTGACTTTCTTTTGCTAGGCCTCACATTCTCTCCCGTTGTGATCATGCCATTTTTCCCATTTCTACCCTGAGGCTTTTCCATCTGGCCTCCTTGCAATGATCTGAATTCCCCTTTGCCATATAGAGAATTACCAACTGTCATCTGCATCTTCCTTCTAACAGTTGATTTTTCCTGCAGGCGGTTTCTGTTCTCAGCATCCGGAAGACACCTCTCATACTGATTTTTTGCCATGAGTTCAACAATTTCCATGGGTATATCATCTAGAGTCCCCTGCTCAGATGTTTTGTCAGTTGTTTGATCACCGTAATTCATGTTACCTACTTGTTTCAGACTTTCAGCCGTTTTTTCTGTGTTTCTTCCAACAGCAATTTCCTACAAAACAAGATTATCGTCTCATAAACGTGGTATTTATTATAAACACTAGAATGTCTCAACAACAAAGACATTCAAGAGATACTGGTGAGAAACTTAATTTTCACAATTGTGGTTCACAGCATAATGCTAACATAGATAATGCTAACATAGAACCTAGAGAAGTTGTATGACGAGTAAACTATTTTTTCTTTCCACTGCCAAGAGACTCAGAAGAAATTTTAAAAAAAAAAAAAATGACATGAAGATTCTTATACAAGTACTCGACAGTCAACAAGGTTAATTTTGTTACTGAAGTATCTAAATATCAAAGTTTGAACCTTTCGTCCTGTGGAATTAAGGAACCACGGAATATATGTTTGGAATAGATTCCAGTTTCAGAGTTGAAAAAGCACTGTCATGTTGGAAGGTTCTATAGATCTGCCTTTTCTCCCTTTTCTTGTTGAAGAAAATTTGGGCTAATATATATAAAGTAAGCGTTATTGACAGTTGTCCAAAAATAAAATTACTTACTCAACAGGATAAAATGGTCCACGATTGAAAATTTCCCAGAAACTATAGAAATTCAATTGATTAAAAATACTAATTAAGAACATCACCATCGCAAGCAGATAGAAACAGCTAAATCAACTTGCAAATGATCAACCATGATACTCTTAATCGTCAACAAAAAGAAATAACAATAATGATAATAGTAAATAAAAATAATATCAATTGCTGGCCATGGAAATGACCTTCATCTTCACACTGAAAGGTATGTATATTTTATGCTTGTCGGTGAGAAAAAGTGTTCTAAGGGAATATATGTTGCTACTTACTTCAGAACAAGGTCCTTTTCCAGAAATGGCATCTGTTCTCTGCTTGGAGAAAATGCTCAACTCTCCAACAACATTAGTTTCTCTGTCGTTCCGCAAGAACTGATGTACTTGAGAGGTTCCCTCTTGGAAAGGTGATGAGAAAGGTAACTGATTTTCAATCCTATGAATCATGTTTTTATTGTAAACCTGAGGTGCCAAATAGCTGTTCAGAGAAAGATGTAGCCCCTCTTCCAGTCTTTTTTCATTTAATGAACATTGTGCTGAATGAACTGGCATTGCTGCAGGCATATTCAACATGACTTTTTCACCTGTAAGCATGCCATTTTTCAAGGAAGATAGAGAACCCAAATCCTTGCCAGTGAGCAGCATTTTCCCTTTTCCTTTGAGTAAATCAAATTCATTTTCTGTCATTGGAACTTGCCAAGGGGAATTGTCCGTCCTTTTCTGTGTGAACGATCCAGAATCACGATTCTTAGGCACAGGCAACTTATTCACACCATCAATAATCTTGTTACTTTCTTTTTGCTGTTTTCGGTGTGACTCAGAAGTCAAATAATTGTCAATAACCTGAGTCCTTTTGCCCTTCTTTTTACCCATGGTATGGCTTCTCTCTATTTCAGGCTTACCCCAGTAGCTCTTCACACCACCTTGTAAATCAATATCAGCATGAACATCTTTAGACCCAGTATCTAGAAAAGCGTCAATTGTTTCTGCATCTCCCTCAAAGTTTTTAACTACATTTTCAACCTTCTGGGAGCATATTTCTGTGAGTTTTGGCTCTTGATCATCCAGAAGACACTTCCTTTTCCTACTCTGACCCACACTTACCAAATCTCCTGGAACATCTACCTTAACCTGGGGAATTGACGTTGTCTGCAAAGATGCAGAATGGTTGGATGGGGATCCTTGTATAGCCATTTGCTCAGTCTTCCCCTCACCATTATCACGTAACAAGTCAGTCATCAGCCGTACCTTTCTATGTCTCCTACGAGGCAAACCAGTTGTCTTATCCAGCTGATGATCCTGAAAATCATTTTCAACCAAACTTTCTATAGTTTCTGGGACCTTATGATGACAATCAGCTGAGTCTAAAGGAGGATTTCCAGTTGTTTGGTCAGTGGTATCACCTCCTTCACTAACTGTTGTGCTTTCACTCAAAACTGTACAAGCTTTGAGATTGCTGGTAGAAAGCTCAAGATCAGCAACTTCCTTATTTTCAAAACCTGTATCAAAAATTTTTTACTTGTGTTGCAGTCTTTGAAATGAGAACTGTATTAATTAATACAATACACAAATTGTTGTCACTCCAATATATAAAAGGGTGAAATTGCACTGTTACTTGACTGCTATTCATTTGAACCTACCTGACTCATTTATAGATACTTCCTGTCTGAGTCCTGGATAAAATTTGGGTGGAACGCTAGCTGTTTGATGATTGAGATTATCATCTAAGCCAATCTCATGATCTGGAGAAAACAAAGAAAATCAAACCATATATAAAACAGTGACCTACAAGCTTGTATAGAACTGAGTGTGGCATTACCAATTAGTCTGCTTTGTGCAACCTCGGCTTTATTTTCTTTCTCATCGTTAAATGGTTCATAACAATTTCCGCAGCTAAGATCATCAATAGAATTATTAAGATCAATTTCTCTTCGCTTAACAGTGTCAGGCATTGGATCTTGCTGAATATTTGATGGGATAGCTTCATTGCTGCAGTTCCTGTCAGATTTGGATCCAGCTGTTTGACCATCCATCTCAGTGCTTTCAGGGGAAACTTCTTCTTGACAGTTTCTGCAACACCGCCATTTGAATTTTGGCATGTCTAGAGGAGGCAGCAGTGATGCTGGGTTCTCAGACTCACTGTAGCTTTCTTTTAAAGGAAATGGCCAACACATTTTCCAATCTTTTTTTCGGATATCAGACACATATCCGCTGCATGCAGTAACAGTAAAAATTGGTGACAAGGAAGAAACTTCTGAACCAGAACCAAAAGAATATAGCTTCTATTTCAAAAGAAGAAACCTTGAGTTTTCCAATTTTTTAAATGAAACAAGCAAATGGATTTCATTCACAATATATATGTATCCACAAATTACTAAACTAATCCCTTTGGAGCATACTTCTATAATATCTAAAACGTATATAACATTTACACATCACTACATATTTGATTCATTATGATAGTCTTGATGCCATTTAAATTGGTTCCTAACTGTATGATGCTGGTATTTGTAAATCTCTGCATGTTGTATTAAAGTGAACAAATATAAATCCGGATTCTCTATTTGAGTAGAAACTGTTGTAAATTAAATAGACATCTACAAGACATAAACTAAGTGAATACATATAAAAATAATGTCATTGATATGCTGCTCCCACACACCCCCGGACACAACACCACCCCCCCCCCCCCCCCCAAAAAAAAAAAAAGAAGACAGAAATTACCTCAATAAACTAAAGTACAAGAACTTATGAACAAATCTTTTAATAAAAAAGAAGAATTAATGCAAATCAAGGCTAGGCTCACCGTATCGAGAAATGTTCACATTTTCCTGCATCAGGAGCACTCTTCTTATCGATATTATTGGCAAGATCTATAGAGATTGAGTCAATCTGAATGAATGATCCCATGAACTTGATGAGAGTACCAGAATAACCTTTAAGATGATTCTCCACGACAATGTGCTGTCTGCTGCACACTTCAAGCAACCAGAGCTAGAAGTACGAGTAAAGATATTACTATTCACAGAAAATTTCAGAAAATCAAATTTGAAAGGTCTTACAATTGAGTCAAGCTATCACTAATTAAATGATAACCTATAGTAGTGACAGATCTATCGACGTGCATGTTAAGTGAGCACCAATGATACATGAAATGATCTTAATCTAGCTTCTCAGCAAGTAAGCACCAATGATACAAGTCTTTACTTTTTACCAAAAAAAAAAAAAAAATCTAGCTTCCCAGCAAGTGCTAGGTTTTATGAAAAGCTGCCTAGAAATCATAAGAAATTTCAAGCTAATCATGGGCAGAATTTACACTGATTAAAAATAAAATTAATGAAACCTTGATATACAGTGATTCAGCACATAAAATGACATCTTCTAGGATTATGAGAGGACATAAAACCCTAGCTTCGCATTCAATAGAACCATCCATACAGAAGCCCAAAGTTAGTAATCTTATATTTAACATTCAATATCATAAACCAAGTAGCCGATCCATCCCATTTAAGTTCACAAAATGAGGCACACGCATAATTAATAAGACCGACTATATACTAGGGTTTTTCAAATTCCATGATGGAACTAGTCTTCAGACGGTGAAAACAGCTCAGCATGTGAATTAACGCCAGCAAAACCACCTCAAACACTTTTAAGAAGCTAAAACCACATCATAAAACGATATACATCAAACCACAAAACAAAAAATTAGGGTTCATTGGGCAATATAATTGACCTCTAACTTACAATCGAACTTACTTTAAATCAGAAGAAACAACCCAGTTAGCACCGAATATATCAGAAAAATGTGAAAGAGCAGTAAAAAAGTGAAACCAAGATGACAAAACGCAAAGAAAAAGCTGAACTGGACATGCCATAAACAGTAGCTGACCTAAATATCTCAAATTAAAAACTTTTAAAAAAATAACCAAGAGCAGCGCCGATCAACGCGGAATCAATCAACGAGTCCAAAACCAGAGCGATAAACAATAATCTGGAGACGAGGGCCTACCGAAACTCAACTAGAGGACTAACCCAGACGATCTCTTCCCCCCAGCCACCGATTCTCAACGGCTCCTTGGGAAAACGGCATTGAAAGATAGAGCATTTGACGGATGATACACAGAGCTCAGCGGTGCGATTGGATTCCCAGCTGAGTGAGTACAATTTAAGTGCGAAGGACACAGAAACCCTAGAGAGAGAGGGTTTTCGATTCTTTCGGTGTGAGAGAGAGGAAAGAGAGCGAAAGAAAGGGGTGAGAGAGAATTTTTATCCTCTTGTCCTTGGAAAGGGTTTGTTTGTTGTATTAAAAAACACACATGTTAGGCCATACCCATGTCATATCTTAAATATGATGCATCTACATGGGGATGTGAATATAGAGAGCGAAATGGAGGAGAGAGAACGCTTATAACCAATTGGTTGGTGCCAAGTGGCGAGTGTGTGCCGTTCTTATCACAAACCAATTATAATTTCTGTGCGCGCGCTTGTGAACGGCATGGAAACCCTAGATGGAAGGGTGAAATTTGGTAAAAGGTAGACACAGTGCCTGCCTCACGCGTTGTTTGCACGCTCCACTTTTAAGGTATTCGATTTAATAAGTTGCGCTTGTGCTGTCAACCAAGGCTAAAGGTGACGCACATAAAAATGTTGTAATTGGTGCGTGCTTCGTACGGTTTGTTTGGGAGAGTGGTTGTAGCTAGAGATCTATTTGAAACCCTAGGTCTTTTTCTGGAAGGTAAAACGGAGGAGGGGAGGGTACGTAACCCTAGCACATTGCAATTTCAACACACAGCTTACATTAGAAGTAGATGGAAGATAAGGTTGGATTCGAATTCGAGGAAAACGATGACATTCTCAACTAGAACTTTCAAATCTGAAGAAATTTGGAATTTTGTTAAGTTATAAAGGTAAGTGTTTCTTACAAGTCATACATATACCTATACATGCTTTTCATTGAATCATAAATAGTGGTGACACGTTTCAGATTTTATATGTCTCTAAGTGATTATCGAATTCAATTTCATATGTCATGTAGTTTGCTAATTGTTATATATAACTTGCTGGTTCGGTTTTCGGTGCTTCAATTGACAAACATTATATTGTTTCGTTTATCAATTAATCTTTAACTCGAATCTCATCGAAAACATTTTTCGTTTTAGTAAGCAATATGTAAATGTAAATATTTTCAATCCTTATTTCGTCACATCCTAAGCCTTTTATCACCAAAATTAAATAAATAAATAAAAAAGAAATCACAATGGTTGGTGGCTAACTTTTCCTGAAACAGTGTTCTGGAAAATTTGTGGTTTTATCCATATCCAAAAGGGAAAGAACAGCATGTGGTTTTATATAAACAGTGGTTTTGAATTTTTTTTTGATGAATGGAATAAATAAAAGAATATTTTAAATGTGTGTCTATATATATTATATAGCTAGGTCTAACCTCAAAATAACAGTAACTGGGTATAGTCCAAATAATGCAACGAATTGGAGTTAGGCAGTCAAGATTTCTTTTACGTCGTGAAGAAAGTTTGCCTCGTAGATTAAAATTAACTTTTCTTTTCTTTTTTTTCTCTATCGTCTTCCTTTAAGATGATGATAAGAATAAAAACTTTTTCACTAGTCATATAAAAGAAAAGTGCCCCATTTGCATTTGGTTTAATTAGCTATGGTTCTTGAATTGACAAGCTAAAAGCATTAAAGAATACAAGTTTATGAATCTTCTAATAAAAGGAACATTTCCAATTTGAGACAATGCCACCTCTTTATATCTCACTTTTCTTTCTGTTTTCGCTTTGGGTTTCTATAGAGAAGAATATATGCTAATGAAGGACCTAGAAACGAACGTATATAGCCACATATAATTGAGTACAAGCTTTTACATGAGCAAAACGGAATGCTACGCACCAAAAATTTACTTGCTCCAAAAGTCTCTTTACGACACATGAGCATCGTTTTACTTTGCAACCAGACAAAGGAATATATATATATATCAATGTCAATCTCCAGAGCAATGAAATTTTCTTATCTGTATGACGTTGACACTCATACACGTACGTATTATCACAAAAGCTACCTGTACCAAAATATACACCACATGATCAGCCGTGATCTTTCCTCTGCATTAATTTTAACGTCCCCAAAAAGACATATCCCCATCAGTGGAAAACCAATTATTCATTAATTCTTGCTATTAATTACAGTAACAATTTGTCAATGGGTATTTGCTTTTATTAATTAGGATATATAGTAATTAAGTATACTAGGTAGCTAATTAAGTGGGTTTTGGCTAGCTGTTACTATATATCTTTAATGATCAATGCATATATATAATTAATTAATTAATGTGTGAGTGTAGCTGGCTAGCGTTTGAGATGTGTGTTGAAAATTAGTAAGTGAAAAATGACAGATATCTTAAGAAGTGGGGAACGGTAGGGATAGGTTACCCTTCTTATATTGGGAGAGGGGCCCTGTGTGTCATCATATGCATATATACGGATCCAAAAGTTCCAATAAAGAAATGTTTAGTGTAAGGGATCTGTAGTGTCTCCATGACCCCATGTGGATGTGGTCATCGCATTGCAACCAATAAGAAAAGACAGTACAAAATTCATCCAAACCCCCTTCCTCCACCCACCCCCACGTACCACAAACCCTCCCAATAAAAAAGACCCATAAATTAAACCAGATTTTTCTTCCCTTTTATCTCCTCTGATAATAGTATATAGAGTCGAATCTAATGCTTTCCTCACGAAAAAAGCTTTAATATGCATACCTTTGCCTCAAATGATTCTCGTTGAGTTTAATATATACAAGAATATGTATATATATTGTTGGGACTTTGACACAGACTTTAATTTGGCTATTGATCATATATAACAGTTATTTTTAGCAGTTATAATCAAATTACCTTTTGGGTTATACGATCTATCCTATTAGAGACTTGTATTTAAATCAAAACATATAATCATTAGATGCTAGATATAAATTAAATTATAACGAGCTTTATATGGGAATTTGTTTATTATGAAATAATATATCTTTATGTTCTTTCGAAACTTTCATTGTGCTTGAATACCAATTGACTTTGCCTAACTATTGTGTATTCATGTTCATTTTCCTCATGGCCAACAAATTAAATGTATTCTATTGTCTCTTCGGGTCATACTACAAAGCCGAAATGAAAAGGAAAAGTTCCTGCTGAATAAGAGAGAAAATAAATAAATGACAAGGGCCTTCAGCTTTGCAATGAGAAGGGCAATGATCGATCGTCTTCGTTCACAATAAGTCCACATGCAGTTTATATTTAATTAATTAAAGCTTTAATTCCTACTCTTAGATGTGCAGTTTAGCTATCAAGACATTAATTATCTATTCTTTAATGATGATCAGAATCAAATATCGCACACCAAGTTTTGAAACATAAATACATTAAGAAAATGAACTGTCAGCAAAATGTTCGGGCAGTTAATCTCTGATCTGTTTGGTTACCCTAATTTATTATCTTCTATATATGCAGAAAAGTCTGTGTCTGTGAAGGCTTAGGCTACTAGATCTGCTATATGCTCCTAGCTTAGCTACCAGTCAATAGTTAATATCCTGCTGCATTTTTCTTTTCGCTGCAAAACAAATTAACCTCAAACTTTCAAGAGTCTTTACCATTTCGATGGTATAAATTATTGAATAAGACAACAAATTAATTTTTGGTTTTATCCCTTCAACAACTTCTGGGGACCGGATGGTTATGGAAATGAAGCTCTTTTTACCTCTTTGACCGAAGGAAAGGGGAAAAAGCCAAGAACCCATGAAGGCCTTATCAATAGCATTCAAGATCTGCTTTTCAATTTTCATAATTATATGTCATGTCATTTTCATGTCTGATATAATTCAGAAACCTCTTATATCAGATGAAAAATGCCAGTGATCAATTGAAGGGACACATGTTTGGAAACATTCACTTGTAATCGAACGCTTGTTTTTTACTGGACAATAATCACTCTCTATATATATATTTAGATCAGTTTGTGGACAAATTAATTAACTTTTTCCCATGATTAAGATAGAATTCATTTCATAGATCGATGTAAATTATTGACTTAGAAGGTAGCTGGCAAAAAGAAAAAAGAGAACTTGACGTTAGCAGTTACAGTATCATTATATTTGCAAGAGTAATTTGGTTCCTCTTTTTAGAACAACGTTGTCCTTAAATATGAAAGGAAAGTGACAAGTTTTGATTATTTTTAGTGTAGGGGAGAGGATGAACAGTTAATGGGTGGAAAAAAAAAAAAGAAAAAACCTAAACTGGTGACAGCCAGCCAAACTGGCAAAGCCCTGTGGCTGTGTTCAGGATGTGGGCAGGGATGGATGGAAAGGACAGCACTTCGTGTATTCAATATTTACAAAAAGCCCATATATATGCCGACTTAATGCGCAATTTTAGGCTTTGTAAACTTTGGTGTCCAAACCAAAATGGATGGTTAATTATGCATGTGTATGCATAGAATTTAATTAATATCCAAATCAATAGTAATTTATTAATAGAGCAGTGCCCAAATTTTAATCATGAAGTGGAAGACTAATAAGCCATTGGTTTAATTGAAAACATACTCAGCCAGACCTAAAGTAGTCAAGCTAATTAATAAAGGTTATTTGTGAATATATGTCTTAAATTCTGATCAGAAAAATATGTCTTTAATTCTTTTAATATCTTTATATGTTTTAAGTAAACATAATTTTCTTATGAGATTAAGATTTGTCATGGATTTAGGAATATCCTAATATGTATTTAAGATAATTTCTAAATCCTAATTGTTTTATCAACTATAAAGATATTGAAAATTCATGTATGTTATATCCAAAAGCAGACCAAACCATGAAGAAGGCATTGATGCTGCTCGGCTATATCAAACATCAAAATATCAGTAAAATTTTTAATTAGTAGATGACTTATATATATATATATATATATATATAGTATTAATTAATTAATTTGCTTACGTGTATATGTTTGCATCGAGATGGTAATAAATATACAGTTACATTGATTGATAGACGGTGGCAATCTGGAAGGATATATAGTATTAGTATATATGTTGTTGGAATTCCATGCATTTATTCAGACAGGTCAAAATACGGAAGGATATTGTCTTTAATTACCGCCGAGAAATACATCGGTTGAAAATATTTCTTATTTTTTAACCATTCATTTTTATTTTTTTTTGTAATGTTTTAAACTATTAATTCTAGTTATCACCAAACAAAACTAATAAAATTTATTCACTGTCTATATATAAAAAAAAAAACTATATATACTAATACTATATATATATGTGTGTGTGTGTGTGTATGTATGCACTAGCATTTCTATATATAAAAAAAAAAAAAAAATTATCATACTATTAATGTAATTAAGATTAAATTTTGACTGAAAGTTAATAATTAATTTTAACAGTTTTCTTTTATACATAAATATAATAACTACATGTATAATTTATGAAATATAATAAAAATCAAAATTATTGAAAAGACATTAATATAGGATTATTTATTAAAAATTAGTATTGATTGATGCTGTGCCCTTTAATGTTATATTGATTGAGATAATTAATTAAAAAACTCGAGTAAAAAAACAGAGAGTTTAAAATGCAATAGACCACCCAAAACTTGAATACTTGATGTTGTAACGAGGTTAATTCTTAGAATCTAATTTATTAAAAATTAAAATTAAGTAAAGTTTTAAATACTCTTAATTTGTACTTGTTATTAAGATTAATTTTACATTGTTAATGGATAAAATAAAACGCCAATGTTTTTTTTTTAAAATAAAACACCCACTGCATTCTGCTATTCTCATTGGCACATATAAGTGAATTTCACATACAGGGCCAAATTATTTATAACATTCTGGAAAAAAAAGTCTCTTCTCTTTACACTTAGTCGTCCAGATTATATATATGTGTGTGTGGATGATTTTAGTTAAAGTTGCATCTGATAAAACAATTTCCATTTAACTGATCTCTAATGCAAACCCACGATCACGTTCCCATCGCGGTGGAGGTAATTGAATTTGAGCCGTTAATATCTTAATTTCTTGTAAATTTGCAGGAATTGTTAATTAATTAAACTCGTTATGGCAACCCATGCCACCCTCGTTTCTTTGATGGGATCCAAGTGTTTAATTAGGCGTTGATCCCTCGATGGACTACTTAATCATTAATCACCTATGTTTTCTACTTTTAAAGGCACTGTTAGGGATATTCATCAAATTACATTAATTGGGACACATATATATGTCAGGAATTAATTGTCTTGATAATATATATATATATATATATATATATATATATATATATATATATATATTCTCTGCTTGGTTAGTAATTTAATATTATTATTATTATTATATATATACTCTCTTCCATTTTTTTTTTTTTTTTAATTTTGTTGGCAAAATAAATGGCTAAATGCGTACGAGTAGCATTCTATAGAGTTGCATGGAGCATTGTGTTAACATTAATAGAATGGGTTAATTACTTGAACCCACTAATTAAAAGAGCTTATATTCCATGAGATAAGACCATATGTAATGGGGGTGAATTATAGTGTTGCACAAACTTTTGCAGCAGTTTCAACCTAATACCATTATTAGAGGACATGTGACGTGGAAGTGAGAAGAAAACAACGGCAATTAACTAAAGAATTAAGAACGTTCCATTGAAATTTGATGGGTCCCATTGTGTACTCAATGTAGGTAGAAAAGTGTAAAATGAAGAGTAAGTGAATTAAAATAATAAATAATAAGTTTCACAAAAAAATAAAGAGTGATTGAGAAGTATAAATATATGAGTTACATTATTAGATAAAATTTTAGTTTTAGGTTGTATAATTAATGTGTCATATGAGATTTATAAAAAATTATTAAAAAATTTATTGTGTAATTTTTATAGAGTACATGATTAGAGATGACTTAAGAGCAACGCAATTACAACTTCTCTCACTGGGACCTTTATGGCGGTCCATATATATACTGTGGTGTGCTCAGTAGACCGGCGAGATTGCAGCCCTCCATGTCAAAATCAGCAGCCTCAATAACGTTTAACACAAACATAGCACCATATTGATTCGATCAAACATATTTTGACACACTATATAACATGATCATGGGGGACTAAACTTTCCTACAAAAGTAAAGTAAATATTATTATCATTATTATTATTGTTATTATTTAACCGAAAAGAAAAGGCGCCGATGGGCTATTATTAAAAACATGATACTTTTGTCGCTTCTGATAGATTGATATTTAAAAGAAGGAATAAAAAATAAAAAGGGGAATATTGTTAACTTTATAATTTGAGTTTTTTTTTATTTTTTTCAATAAATTACACCAATTCTTCTAAAGTTCGATTTTTAATAATACATGGCAACAAGCCAAGAATATATTCGAAGCGTATGTAAACGGTGAGGAGTTTTTATATAAATGAGATTATCAGTCTAACGGCCTAAATAATTATAGTAGTTATTAACCAAACAAGCTAGTTTATAGGGTTAAGGCACATTAAAGAATTTATTGCTTTATAATTATAAAAATATTATCTTAATTATTAATATAAATAACTCTTAGCATGAATAAAAAAAAATGTACTTTTTATTTTATTTATTTTACGAACAACTATTAACTTAAACGTGAAAATCTTTTCTTCTGACTTCACATATGCTCTATTTCTTGCAGAATCTTAACTAGAAGTTACATCAACGACTTGAAATTTCTTGACATTCATTATCTATGTAATCACTTGATTTTATTCCTTTGAATTATATGAACAAAGCATAATCCGCCATTCTACATTTAAATTTTTTATGTATACTAGAAGCAGTGACCCTTGCATAGCACGGACAAATCTAAAAAGTATGAGCAAACTAATTTTTTAAGTTATATTTTAATAAAAAAAATGTGGAAAGACAAAAACAACAATGGAAAAAAAAATATTCTTTTTACTACAACATTCTTCAAATTAATAGATAATTTAAAGATAAAATACCATAAAAATATATCAAATTGAGAGGCTGTGAACACTCCACTTTAGTTTCATGAGACCGCATAAGACAGTGTCAATCAAAAAATATTGTGAGCACGTTGGACTTTAGAAGCACATTAACGTCCAGACGATATGAGGAAAATAATCTGAGTCTTATAAAAATAATATTTTTAAGAAATTTTGTGATTGGTTATATTTTTTCAAGATTCTAATTACTTTTTCCCGTAATTGTGAGAAAGGATAAATAGTCATGACAAAAAATGTGATGCTGCGTAATTGTTGGATGATAATATTTTCTTTTTTAACTACCCTAACGGAGAATTTACACCCATTCTCATCGCTGCCTCGCATAGTGAGAAAAACTTCTCCTTGTGTATCATCCTCGCAGAGTGGGGAATTCCCCTCACCCAATTTCTAATATATTTTCCTTTTTTTTAATAAAATTTTATTTTTTTGTTTTAAAAATATGTACAATTATTAAAATACTCATCTCATATATATTTTTAAAATGTAAAAATATGAGATTTTTTGTAATTTCTTAAATTAGGATCTGTACGAAAGATTTAGTAAGAACTCAAAATCCCCGCCCATAAAGCCGTGGCAAAGAAAACTTTTTTACAGGGACAATGACTATTTAGTAAATCTAATTAATTTATTTTAAAACACATATCCATGTACATTATTTATTAATTAATTATCTAGGTATAGAACTATTGTTCTTGCTTTACTCTTGAAATGATCACTAACAAAATAACTTTTTTTTGCCTCCCATATTCCCTGGTGGAAGGGATCTTGCACTCCCAAGAGTATGTCTATGGTTTTACTCTAATAGTTCATAGTACAATGTACTTGCATTCTTGATACTGTTTCCTTTTATGTTTTTCTTTATTATTATGAATATGCTCTCCTTGTTTTCTGTTTTCAATAGAAAACAGTTATTTGCTCCTCGTTTTCTCTTTTCAATAGAAAACAGTTATTTGCTCCTCGTATAAATGTGAATATATAATAATAAAGTCCCTTTTTCCATTGGCAGTTATCTGGATCAACCGTAACAAAATAGTAAACACTTCTAACAAAGTGGAGGGATACAAATTTACCAAACGATCAAGAAAGAGAGAGAATGCAATCCATAAATTACCCGGTATGCTACAGCAATAGATAGCAAACCTCTCCATGCAAACCTATCTATAACTACTTGTATTCTACAATGTCTAAGTTATTTTGTAGGAACCAACAATTGTTACAGATAACCATCAGAGTAAGTTTGCGCTTCCAATTGCCTATGAGCTTGAGTATACTTTGATCAGCCTTGCGGCCCTGCAGATCCAAGTTTTGGAAACCTGTTTCAGAAGTATTATGCGAGATATCAAAACTCCATTAAGTCTAAGGAAAACTGCAATAATCTGGATTCTACAGGTCTTAGTTGGAAAGAAAAACCACTAATCACTACCCCTTCACTTAATATGGGTTATAAGTCTTGAATTAATCTTTGATTAAATAGAACCAAACATCAAATCCATAGGTTCAAGTTACGGCAAATATCTCATTAATGTAATATTCTGTAGGGTCTTTGTTGATGTATGGAAGTCAATAACTCTATCATGTCTAATTGTCAAGTCCGTCATACCGATCCAACATGGCCAAGTCCACTGCAAGTCCCACTGCAACCACCTGCATTTGATCAAGTATGAGAACAACACTGAGTCATTTGTCATCTTTGTTATTAATTTCAAGATGAAGGAAATGTTTAGTGAAAGAAATTGAAGCAAAAGTACACTGGAGTACTGGATTTACAATAACATGTTAGGAATGGAGGTATTAGCAGCACATTTGCTTGCTGTGGTAGAATCTCTTCAACCCAAGCCTACTTCCCAAGAATGGCCCTCAAAGTGCAAATTCCAACAATCATTACCTCATCAAATCAAACATATAAGACCTACCTATTCTATATTGCATTAAATTTTGCAACTATGCAAGTGAAAACAAAATGGTTCTAAGTTGAGGCATAGAAATTCATCCTACCAGAGATATGTTACTTAATGAATAACCCATAAAATTTCTAAAAATCCATCCTTTTGGGGTAATTGAGCACAATGCTGCAATGCTAGTAAACATAACTACATAATATCAAAAGTAACAATGGAACAGAATTGTAATCCTCCAAGATGAAGAATCTTACTTGTACTTAGAAGTAGAATCTCACTCCAGTTTCAATCAACAGTATAGATGCTAGCCCACTTATGTTTATGGAGTAATGGCAGAAAAAGAGTAGTAACAATGAAAAATCTTCCTAGCATACAGAAACAAACTAATCGCAAGATCTCAATAAAAAGAATATTTGCTAAAGAGGTAAGAAGTCCACTTCTGCATAAAAAATACTTCCCCCAAATTGCTTTGGGGAATGGGATATGATCTTGAACCTAAGAGCAGTCAAGTAAGTCATGCTTATCTATATAGCAGTAAGTAGTATAGTGTATTAAAAATCACAGCACCAATCCTCAATCCTTCAAGCTTAGATTTCTCATTTAATTATGGCCAAGGCAGATTTAAAATAAAATTCACAAGAAAATCACATACTAATCTTCAACCTCTTCACTAAACCGGTTGTGTACAAAAGGTGTAGGAGAAACATATAAACGAAAATACAGAAATAGCAACTGAAGCT
Organism: Bauhinia variegata; assembly: GCA_022379115.2. Classification (NCBI taxonomy): domain Eukaryota; kingdom Viridiplantae; phylum Streptophyta; class Magnoliopsida; order Fabales; family Fabaceae; genus Bauhinia; species Bauhinia variegata. The sequence goes on from CM039435.1 coordinate 3,320,064, forward strand.
GGGAAAGACACAAATAAAATATATCTCATCGTTAAGAAATTCACTTGTACTTAAAGCTGAAAATCTTGTTGGAAGAGTACTCATATATTTTCTTCTTAAGAACTTGTTGATTACAGCCACAAATGCCAACAGTGGATAAATATAAATCCAAAACTGGTAAAGAATCAAAGAAAAAAAACATTGATATAATAGAGATTTGTGTGCCTTTCAAATAGCCAGAACTCAATCAAGCAATAGTTATCCATTATCAAATAGCTCCACAAACAATGATAACAGCAGCCATTCCTTACAGCTATTTCAGTCCCAATCTTGTTTTATCTTCACTTTTACATTAAAAACATTGAGTCTAACTATTACCCTCCAAGGAAAAAATCATAAACTAACATCAAAAAGTAGTATAATAGATATTTGTGTATCTTTCAATATAATGGTAACTTATCTTCCTTTTGACACTGATTCCTCGAGATTAAGCCTTTGATTCCTATTACAAACACAATTCACATAGACATTGTCATGTATATAGTTTTGAGCTTCATCGGTAACAATTTCTTCAGAAGAAATAAGTTCCCCATTATTGAGCTTAGTACTACATTCAAGGTCAGAACTTTTACAAAGAAAGATGACTTACACGTAATCCTAGAGAGAAACCCCTGTGCGCCATTCCCATATGCTCCAGAAAAAACCCATTACTGTTTTCTACAGTCCTAAATGAATAAAAAGATCCAAGCTAAAAGCTTTGTTAAAGAGAAACAAAACTAAGCTTTCATTCTACCCACTGCATATAATTAGCATAACCTGTGAGATATGACTTACACCATAAAATGAAACAGTTTCCCAACTAAGGACATCAAGTATAATGTTACCAAAAAACGCCTCCCACACTTAGCTGACAGCTATAGTGTGAAGGAATCAAAAGTATTAACATTTGTCCAAGACTATAAACATCTCACTTCGATATCAAGTAAGGTTATAAAATTGCTTTTAAACTCTCAGATGATTAATTACCTTTTAAATTCTCAGTTTAAAGATCAATTGAGGAGTTTGTATCCAACTCAGCAGAAGCAGCCTTCACCTCCATGAAAATAAAAAAGCTTGTCACTTATAGAAGAGAGAAGCATAAACTCAAACTGAGTTTTAAATGATCTTCGTTTAACTCAAAATCGAAGGAATTTCTAACCTTTTATACAACAACTTTTGCAACCAAACCATGAAGAAAACAGGGAGTCTGAACCGAAAGCTTTCAAGTGAACACATGTTCAACCAAAATCATACTTTTGTTAACTGATCATCAGAAAACAGTAAAAAAAAAGTAAATGATTCCTGTATTTTATAACCCATCAATCAAAACAACTGAAAAGGAACGACAGAAATTCACGCGTGATGTTACTGGAATTAGAAATGGTAGTGGTACCTGTAGTTCAGTGGTAAGTGGATACTCATCCATGTCGACGTAGTTCTTGTTAATGGAAGACATGATGAGCTCACGAACGAAGCCAGATTCAACCGCGGCGTCCCGTCGAGCACCAGTTCGTCGTTTATGAATGTCAAAAGCTTCACCTTTCTCAGATAAGATCGAGCTTCTCCTTATAGAGACAAAATACCTTTCAATGTAGAGAGAAAAGGAGAGAACGGAAAGTGGAGTTGGAATGATGCGTTTTCACTTTGAATTTCGAATTGTAGACTCAGCCCCTTGAATCGAAGCCCTGCTGCGGAAATCAGAAGCTCCGCGGCTCTGCCTCTAACAGCATGCTTAGCCAAGAAAGCAGATATAAATTATAAATTATCTACTACTATGAAGCAGTACTCACATGTAAGAAATGCTGGAGACCCAGCAGCTCTTCTTCGGATGTATCGAGGAAAGCATACCCAACGGCTTTGGCAGCATCGTTATAGCGTTTCACTGAAGAAGCAAACGATTCTAAACACAAACAAAACAGGTAGCTGATTTGGATTTTGATGTTTTGGTTCTCCCTCTGAAACGACAAATTTCCTTATGCTGTGCTAGCTGTTTGGTGCGAAAATCAAACAACGAAGGGAGAAAGTGAGACGTGTTCAACAGCTAGCTTGGAAGAGCTGGCATGGTTTCGTTACTGTCCGAAGCCACAGTATCAAAACCCAATTTTTTTTCACGGCTTAGTATAGAGAGCGCGGAGTTCAGAATTCTTAGCATTAATTTAATTTACAAATTTTTTTTTATTAATTATATGCTTATATCATATAAAATTTTACCTAATTTAAATTAATTAATAAAAATATATTTATAAATGATGACATTCAAATTAAAAATAAAAGTTACGAGATCAGCCTGTGACTGAAAATATATTTTATTAAACCAGAGAGTTCTTCCTGAAGCATGTATCTCTTCAAGTGTGTGTGTGTTATTCTTGTTTCTATTAATTTCTTTTGAGGCAATTGAGTTATTCTTTTATTATCTTAATCAAGTTATCCATCATGACCAATATATTTAGCATTTTCATTTTGCTATATTTTTTTAATGATCGTTTTATCATCTTTAATAACTTAAAATTAGTTAGTTGGTATAGAGTAAATTTCACCACACACACACACACACACTGATATATATATATAAGAAAATTAGTTAGTTGGTAAATATATTAGAGTAAATCTCACCACAGACACATATAAAAGATTAAATCAACTGGTACGATCTATTACCAAAAAAAAAAAAAAATGATATTTATATGAAGTTAGAGAATTAAAATTGAAGATCACTTAGATCTATTATGCTATATTATTATTATTATTTTTATATATTTCTATATTTAGAGGCAAGGTTAAACCAGCCATATTATTATGATATACTATTATTTTCTTATATATTTTCTATATTTAGAGGTAAGATTGAACCAATCACATAAAAATACGGAGCTTTAACTCTAGATACATTAAACCCATTTTTTGATTAATATATTATTTACTGTTATCTTCAATCTTCAATATTGAAGTGTATTTATATGAAGAATTTGGATTGGATAGTTCATTCAAATGTCATCTACCAAACAGCGCCCTATCAATATCCAAATGAATCTCAAACGTACACGTGTACCACAAACCAAAATCCTGTCTGCTTCGGGTCAATTAGCGCCAAATTTAATCCCCGTCACTTCCCCGAAAAGAGCGAGGGCCCTTTGTACTATCCAACGGGTGACGAGCGCTTACAGCTCCTCCCGAAAATCTCACCCGTTAATTGAATATTTCAATTTCGTCCGTGCGATCATCCGATGCCTCATCCTACCGTTCAATATATTCAATTGAATTTTCAAAATCTCTAGAGGGAGAGGTGGCGGTGACAGTCTTCCTCCAAGTCTCTTGGACAGATTTTCCGATCAGCTTTTCGGCGGACAGCCGATCGTTGTCAGGTGACATTACGCTCAGCTGGAAAGTGAATCAGGCCTTGCATGCTTCTTTTCATCCAAAGTGAAAACTTTCTCTCTTGATCGCCATTACTCCCGTGTTTGGAGGACTGTGATGAGTTATTGAACATGAATGGTTTTCCGTAACGTTCAACAATTTATGGTTGAAATCTGAGCTCAAAATTGTCGCCATTATTTTTCCGTTGTTGCCATTAGCTTCGTTTTTTACCTACAAGTGAAGTTTTCTCCTTGTATTATGGAAATTCAATTTCAAACGGTGAATAGTTTCAGAATGACATTGTGATTAGAAAGAAAACTTACTATCTGATGAGAAAAATTCTGTTTTCCATTTATAATTTTTCCTGTTTTTGCTGAATATAGATGGAGCAGAGTGAAACTATTTCCGATTTAGCCCCACGGAAATTGGCGAGGCAATTGGATTTCACCGCCGTAAGTAGAGGTCCGGTCAATGTGGAATTGCCGGAGCCACTTAAATCGCCTACAGATACGTTACTATCACGGCCAAAATCAATTTTGCTGTCACAATCACAATCGCCGTCTCAAATACAAATTCAATCGCAGTCACAGTCGCTTGCATATCCGCCGCGCTCACCATTGCATTTACCGTCGAAGGGACGACAGCCATGGTCATATTCACCTATGCTACTGCAGAGAGCTTCACAGTCTGAAGAGACGGAAGGGCGACCACAGCTAGTGTCACCAGCCCGTCGCATTCCGCACCCAGGGCCGAAACTGCCAGTGTCAACATTTCAAGTGTTGTAAGTATTCTTGAAATTACCTTCATTTTTTCCTTGTATTTCTTACATTCGTTTTGGTAGATCTGCATATTTTACATCTCATGTTTGATATCTAAGATCTTATACTCCTATGTGAAGTACTGATAATTTTCCATTCTCATGTTTGGTTCAGTATGATAGTAAGAATGTTTAAGAGATACAAAACTGAAGACAAAGAGTGATATTGTATGACATGGAAAGATTTTATTTTCAATAGTATTAGTATAGAGAGTATGTTTTATGAAAATTATAGCAGTAAGACCAATCATTAGCGCATTTCAAGTAATTGAAGTCTATAATTCATGCAGCTGATCCTATATATTTAGTATTTACTTATTCTTAATTATTCCATGCTATAAAAGGATTTAGTTTGGATGTCACTTCATGCCGGCTGGGGCTTCTTAATATCGTTTGAGGTTTATTATAATCAATTTGATTGACGAGTGAAAAAAAAAAGAAAAAAATGATTGTTTGCACTGGGGAAAAGGAAGCAATAAAGGTTCGCCATTAAAATTGGGAAATAATCAAGTGTAGCAAAAATTTGCAGAATGAGGTCAATGAAATAATTCCAAATATTTATGTCTTTCTAATTCAACTGGCCCTATCAGAAAGATTGGTTCATTTTACGCCTTTAACTTTAGTTTCAATTTTTACACTGATTTTCATTTTATAATGTTTCGGAACATGTATTTTCCCTCAGGAAGCAAGACTCTCCAAGATCACAATCTCAGAATAATGTGGAACCAAAAGACAGCACACCAAAGAAACAAAAACATTGTAACTGCAAAAATTCTCGATGCCTCAAATTGTAAGTATTTAGTTCCTCCACATGAATATCTTTAATGAAGAACACTTTTTCTCATAATATACAGTGTCTTTTTCCCTTACCATAAAATCTGGTTCTGCAAATGTTAGGTACTGTGATTGCTTTGCAATGGGAATTTATTGCGATGGCTGCAACTGTACAAATTGTCATAATAATGTGGAAAATGAGGTTGCTAGAGAGGAGGCTGTTAAAACAATATTAATTCGTAATCCCAATGCTTTCAAACCAAAAATTGGTAGCAGTCCTCATGAATCACGGGATTGTAAGGTCAGTAATTTAACTCCCTCTATTCTTCCGAAATATTGCTCTGCCTTTATTAAGATGCTTAGATGGAGTTATCAAACTATCTCTTCTTTTCCTTCTGTATCAAGTTTATGCTTTTGTGAAAGATATATTTTCTTAGTATTTGCTATTCTGGGTTCAGTTCATTATATTAGCTGATTTTGTTCTGGTGAGTTATTTTTCTTGAACAAATTCAGGAAGACATGAATGAAATCCAAGTAGTAGAAAAGCACAATAAAGGTTGTAACTGCAAGAAATCAGGTTGCCTTAAGAAGTATTGTGAGTGCTTCCAAGCCAATATCCTCTGCTCTGAACTCTGTAAATGCATGGACTGCAAGAATTTTGAAGGAAGTGAAGAAAGAAGAGCGCTTTTCCATGAAGAGTATAATTCAGTTCACTTAAAACAGGCAGCTAATGACGCCATTACGGGAGCAATTGGATCCTCCAGCTATGGGACCAATATGACGCCCAAAAGAAGAAAAATTCAGGAAATATTTTCTGGGAAAGCAGCTAAAGACCAAACTATTAACATGACTACTCAACGACAACAGGTGCTTTCTTGTTGGCACTCTTGACATTAGGATGTTTAGTTGGATCCATTTAAATGATCATTTAGTAACTCTTTTTCTGGTAAGTTTATTAGTTCAGAAACCATATGTATCCCATAACTGTCATTGAATCATTGCGGAATCGTACATCATGAGTCAGCCGAGACCTCTAGCATTTGCCTACAGGCATTTTTTTTCCACATGCTTGCCTCGACTTTCCGATCACTTTCTCCATCTTCTCAGATCCAAACTGCATACTGTAATCATTATATTCTTTACATCAATTTTATCAGGAAATTGGTCCAATAGCTTCTATGCCTCCTCTACCAGTTTCTGTCGTTCCTGAGGCTACCAATGCAGCATTTTCAGGGTCTTTAAGATTTACATACAGGTCTGCGTTCTTTTTATATCTACATATGAATATGAAGATATTAGTGGAAATTTTTTCTTACTTTTTATTGAGATGAAAGAAAAATGCATCTAACAAGTATTCTTGCTGAAGGTCACCACTTGCGGATGTCCTCCAGGAACAGGACGTGAAGAATCTTTGTTCACTTTTTGTTGTTCTCTCAGGAGTGTCTGCAAACACAATTGCAGGTTTTGACTAACACAGATACATACAAAGTTTTCTGCATTATAACCATATGGTGAACGACTATGATATTATATGATCTATTTAGAATACAGTTAGCATCTTACTTGTGTTTCCTCTTTTCCGAAGAAACAGGCAAAAAAGAGACAGAGAACCATGAAGCGTTTACTTCATCAGGTCAATTGCCGAAAGATAATGAAGAAGCCCACAGGCCTGTTCGTGATGGTCATTTTGATTTAAATGAAGCAGTTCTAGGTGAAACCAATGATTCTGGACCTGATGAAGTTAAACCACGCAAATATAGTAGGCCATTATCACCAGCAACACTAGCATTGATGTGTGACGAAGAAGATGAAACTTTTCTGGCTGATGGTTCTGCCAATGGAGTGGCATACTGTGGTCAACATATGACTCAGAAGTCATCTAATGCTGATCGTTGTACATATCTTTATGAACAACAGGAGAGACTCGTCCTCACCAGGTTCTGGGATTTTCTTCGTGGACTCATCACTCGTGGAAGCGTAAAAGGTTAGCTTTCTAATGTTTCATATTTGAAGTCTCTAACTCTAATTTTTAAAATTGTTCTAGACAAAACCATTTTGGGTTTTCCTGGCTGATTCTGATTGTGAGTAGTGCGGCACTGTGCTCTTCTGCTCTACATACTCGAGAACCCATATCTGCTTTCGACCTGTACAATGTCTGACCTATAGATATTTCTTTTTGCATCAAAAAATGATAACGATGATAAAGTAGTTTTCCATCATCTTTATGGATATTTCTTTTGGATGTTGGCTGAGAACTTTGCTATAAATATTAACTTGCAGAGTGAGAGAACAAGTAATAGAATGAGCTATAGAAAATATTGGATAGTTAAAGACCAAAAGATCAGTTGGAAATTTATCGAAATGAAAAGAACTGATAATAGGGTGGATTTTAAAAGGTTTGACATGGCAAGAAATGGAAGCAAAGAAGGTGATGGATTATGTTGAGTAAAGAAAGAATTCTTTCATAGTTATTTATCAAGTACAAACTATTGGTGTTAAATTTAGGGCTACATTGTTGAAACCATAAACTCATTTATTTGGGAAGCTAAAATTTTTTCATCCTTGGAAGTTTTTCTTCGGTTGGCTATATGTTTGATTAGATGTTAGAATATGTGGAATGACTTAAAATGAGCTATTAGAATGCAATAACCATAAAAATAATCTAGAACATCTTGTCGTTTTATTTCTTGAGTCTCTAACTTCCTGCGAATTTTTTAGGGCATTTCTACAAGTGTTAATAAATTGGAGTTTTTTATCTGTAACTGCAGAGACAATGTGTTTGAGAGAGGTGGGGAACAACATAGAACCTGTAGAGAATGGTAACATTGAAGCTGAAACTGATACATGGAGTGAGATGAAAATTCAAAGCAACGAGACTGCGAAGTCCCCCATGGTAGCGCCTAATGAAGTGTCTCAGCCAAATAGTGGAATAACTAATGGGCATGGTAATACTGATCTGACGTTAAGGATCGGCCTAACAACTGGAAAGTTGGGATAACAAAATCGGCTCTATTGTGAAGCACTTATGACTGCTCACAAGAATGGCCCCTGAAGCCAGGAATTCTTGGCGTTCATATGCATAGTTAGGTTAGGTCGTGTTTCCCGCTTTAGAATGGGGCATGCCTATAATCCATATCTATAATAGGCAGCTGTAACAGGAATCTATTTCTCTAGTGTAAAGTCTCGCTCAGGTCTGGCATATGCAAAAAAAAGCATAATTTTTTTGGTAAATGATAATTAAAGCTATATTTTACTCTTAACCGTATTTAAAAGTCCCATATTCCTTGAGGAATATTGAACCCTTATATAAGGTGTGTTATTGAGCTTGCAAAGGAGCATAAAAAGGTGATGAGCGTAATTTATTGGACATTCGTTAAGGATTAAATTACAAAAATTATTCATTGACCACAACTATGGATACAAACCAATTAAGATCATCTGTTCCTGTATGGAAATTGTACACATGAAATATATGAATATAGTGAAGAGCTGCTGTTGTCAATTGTTAATCGTTTTGTGACATGTCTTCAAATACAATCATACATACGCATCACACATCCTTACATATGTGTAAGAACATTCCCAATAGCTTAAGACAAAGGAAACAAATTATCTAACATCATTCAGCCTTTCTTTGGCATTGCTGCAAGCCTCGTGTACATCCTTGCCATGGACTGGAACCCTCTAACATCACCAGAACGCAAGAGATTACCTGTTAACCAAAAAAAAAAAATGTTTACTTTCATATTAGCCCGCAAAATTAAAGTTTTCAGCTCACTTTTTCAACTATGAGAAGAAAAATGCATCCGAATGAATGCACAGGCATGGATGGGTTGAGGGCTTGAATTTTGTTTATTTCCCTAGAATACACAAATTACTACGGCAGATAAAGTTATAATAACAAGATAAAAGTAGAATCAAGACGGTGAATCCAAACATCAAATGCACCTGAAGAAAATCAAAATTCCGTAATATGTCAAACACCATATCTTAGTGCATATGCCGAATCTTTGAATCCACCAAACGTTAAATCAAAACTCAACATGGTCTCTCGTTAATAAGAAGAAGAAAGGTATACTCCCATGGAGGACAATCAATTTAAATTACATCCTAAAATCGCATCTCCTTTCTGATTTGGTGAAAAGTGAGAGGACATTAAATATATACAAGGTGAAGAAATCGAATAAATATATCAACCTGAATCACAATTCAGTGGGCTATCAGGTTCCGGATGGGCCATCAGAGCAATTATAGCCCTACAGACAGACTGCAGTGTCCAAGCTGGGCTCCAAGCATTTTTCAATATATCAAGACAAATCTCCCCTGTCTGGAGAAAAATTAATACGTTAAAATATCATTTGTGAAGCCATTTCAAGAACATGAGTTTCAATAGAAAAGTTTTCCCTTAATTTGAACCTTGATGATCAATTTAGAACAAGCCAATTGAAACTAATAACAGGCTTCAACTTAGTTCTTTAGAAACACAAGAGGTGTAGTAGTAACATAGAGCTTGGTACTTCTAAGTTTCTAACCTATCAATTTCCGATAAATTGTAAAAGTTCATTTATCTTACTGCGACCAAAAGGTAAATCAGACAAAATGAACCTTGATGATCTCTTCAGCACCTATTTGCTTCTTAGTTTTAGTTGCATCATCATGCTTTATAGGTGAAAAAAGTATATTACCTTAAAATGCACATTTGGGTGAAATATCTTAGTCAAGAACCGCACTTGAGGAGGTTGTAGAGGATATTGCTCAGGTACAGCAAATGCAAGCTGGAAGACACCACCCTCATAAGGAGTCTCTGATGGTCCCTAAACGGAAATAAGATGAACCAAACCAAATTGAGACCACAACCAAAAGATATATTATGCCTTCTTCAATATGAAGCAGCATACCTTGATAAGGGCTGTCCATTTAAAAATGTTAGAATCATCACAGACTAGCTGAATATCAGGATCAACTGCTTTCTCCCGCTGCACCTCTTTGTACTCCTTGAAGAGCCTTGCCCGTGATGCCTGCATCAATGTCACAAATCACAATCCATTGTCAATGAGAAAAACTAAGCCTCTGAACATTATATACTCAACAAGCAGGATAGTAGAAAATCGAAAAGTATCACATGCATTAAAAGAATATAGTTCCACACACAATCGATGAATAATCTATAAAGTAACCATTCAACGAGATTCATGAAATTGTTTTTACTACAGCATCCCGCTATTGAATTGAAAATATTCCCTTAAAATTACCGGAAACAATTTCATATATATAAATTGCCAGAAAGAAATTAAGCGTCAGTGTTAACAAACCTGCATACTGATTACTACTCGATATGATGCAGACCCAAAAAAAACAAACTCGGAATGACTTCTTCAACTGCATTTTCAATAATTCGGGTTCATCAATAATGAGAAAATACCATAATAAACAGAAAATGCAAATAAAAACCAACAAATTAGATAAAGGCTAAAAAAAAACACCGATGCGTTGGACACGGCTATAGGAGGTATCAAAGAAATCATAAATTACGACTGCGAGTAAGATGCGGGTATTTGAAATCAGAAAATCAAAATTACCCAACCTGAAATATGAAGAATTTCAATATGGATCTGTTTCCGTGTAAAAGTTGAGTCGAGACTTGCTGAGTTCAAAGAATTTTTTCTGTTAAAAGCAATAACTAGCTCGGAAATTCCAGAAAAGAAAGAAAATGCAAGGCCGCTAATCGGACGACGGGTTGATGCGGATGCGGTCTCTATCTTTTTTTTCTTTTTTTCTTTTTTGTTACAGAGCACAGGCTTGTGGGTAGATCTGGGCTCACGCCCCAATAACCAATTAATTTAATTAATTCAGCGAACACATTTTTAGCAAAAACTTAAAACGTAAACTGAATTATACTTTTACAATTTAAAACAAGCCGAGAGAGAACTAAATTATTATACCACTCCATAGCAGAAATATTTTTAATTTTTAAAATGTATCATACAATATTTGTATATGTTATTAAGTAAATAAGTCAGTTAAAATGTATTATACAATATTTGTATATATTATTAAGTAAATAAGTCCGTCTACTAAGTTAAGGTTCATTCATTTATAATTACAAAAATATTATTTAAATTATTAATATAAATAATTCTAATAATTAACAAATAAAATAAATATTTTATGAATTCTAGTCTTTTATTCTTTTACAAATTACTTCTAACTTAAATTAAAGCCATTTCTTATCTTAATCTTTTACTTAAAGCCATTTCTTATCTTAATCTTTTACTCTTTTACAAATTACTACTAACTTTAACATTAAAACCTTTCTTTCCGAGCTCACCTCTCTCGTCACTTTTAAACATATTGCTCACAACAAGTATATAATATTATTTTCGTATATATATAAATATATTGTTTTAAATGGTTTTATTTATCATTGAATGATGGTAGCCCGTTAAAAAGGTTTTAAAAACAAACTGGGTATTGAAAAAAGCACAAATGATAGATGATGATGTCGGATTATTGAGTATTTTAATAAACCAGTAGAACAAATCCAAATCCATAACTGTTATACGATGTAACTGCATTCAACATAGTTATAATAATATTCAGTAAATAGTAATTAAAAAACAATTAGCAGGTCATTTTTTTTTATCAAAAGAAAAGGAAGATATATATAAAAATTTCAATCTATAGCCTTAACAGATTCAAAGACGAGTACAAAAACTAACAAAAATCCTACTAAAAAATGACAACCATTAAATTAAATTTCACTCTTTATTAACAAGTCAATTGAATATAAGTAGAATTGAGAATTTGATATATAGGCAAATTGGTTGCTTCATCACACTTCAAATACATGCAGCACACTGATCATCATAAATTAAACAAATTCTGACGCTGCCATATGCGCAGCTTTAATACGAAACCTATAAAAGAAATAGGAACTCCTTTAACACATCTTTCCAATAAGAACGATCTCAGTTCAGTTGGCCGGCCCTGTTTGTTTCCGAAACTACAATGACTGCTACTGTTATATTTTTAATGAATGCAATCCCCAAGATAAATAAATTACACTAAGTGGGAATTCCCTTCTCATCTCACTTGGTGGCTAGGGAGGGATATCGCCATCTAATCTCGTGAGAGAAGTGTCATAACTTTCTCAGCCCATAGGATGCTCTGGACAATTTTTCTTTTTTCTGTGTTTTCTCTAGAATGAATGCACACGACTATAAAGCCAGATATGCAACACAAAATGGGAAATAGCAAAAAATTTATATATATTCAAAAAATATATATATGAAGAAATTGGGAAAAAGGAAAAATAGAAAGAAAAAAGGGGAGGAAAGTTAGCAAACAGGTGAAAAATGCAAACCCAGTCATAGTTTTACAAGCTACCAGCTTTGCCTGGAGTGGGTGTTGGCTTCACTTTTGCCATGTCAACAAGGTCCCCAAATAACTTGTCCTCTGGCTTGGAAGGCTTTCCCGAAGGCACGTAAGTTGAAGCAGAAACCCGGTAGGAGTTGCTCAAACCACTGTCATCTCTAACAGATAAACCGTACAGTTGCTGCTCAACGTATTGAAGTCCTTGCTGCTGACCATAGCCATATCCTGTGAATTGGTTGCCATAAACCTGTTGAGGATACACGGATGCCATAGGACCAGCTAGCATTTGATGTGGAACCATACCCATATAGGGCCCTGCACCTCCCTGAATATACTGAGGGGGCAAACCCACCTGATTGTTTTGACCGACATGGCTATTAATTGCTGGCATATGGCTGTTAGTATTTGGCTGCTGCATGTACATACCAGCCATCTGGTCGTTCCCGATTGCTTGAGGCCCCTGAGGATGTGCACCACTCTGAACATGTGTCATAACCACTTGAGTGACTTGCATTTGTTGAGGATATTGAGTACCTGCAACAGGGCTACCATTATCTGTTGTTGGTTGAACTTCCCACGGAGGTGGTGGCAATGATCCATTGCTCGGTGCACCTGTAAACCATATAAATTGTGAGAGATCAAATTAACCAGGTAAAACATTTGAGAGAACAAATTCTATGAATTTACATTCTCTGCAATCCAATGGAATCACCAATCCATGGATCACTGCCAATAAGTTCAGAAATATGACATTCAAGACTAGGGAATTTCGCATGAAAAAATTAAAAAGCAGCAATCAGGATTTGACATTGCATTTGCCAAATACAAGAGAATGTACTTGCAGAGGTTTGTGCCAGAAAGGGTGTGTTGTAACCAAAAATAAAAAAAAACAATGGATTATTAAGTGCACACCATAAGTGGCTGAAGGTGGCTGTTGCTGCTGTGCAACCTGACCATTCCAGGCAGAACCTGAGCTTTGGGAGTATAGTGACTGCTCATACCGAGGTGACCCCATATTTGGGGAACCTCCATTAGGGTAAAGTCCACCTTGAGGAGACATAAAAACCTGCTGCTGCTGAAACTGAGGGGCTGCCTGCTGTTGCTGAAACTGAGGGGCTGCTTGCTGTTGCTGAAACTGAGGGGCTGCCTGCTGTTGCTGAAACTGAGGGGCTGCCTGCTGTTGCGGAAACTGAGGGGCTGACTGCTGCTGCTGAAACTGAGGGGCTGCCTGCTGTTGCTGAAACTGAGGGGCTGCCTGCTGCTGCTGAAACTGAGGGACTAAGAGACTGGTTTGGCCAGCAACATTAGCTGGCTGGGTATTGATGGAATTTCGTGCACTGTTACCATCAGAAAACATGTCAAAAAGAACAAGGGCATTCTGCTGTGACACAGGACTGGCTGACTGCTGTTCTCCTACAGGAACAAGAGCAAGCGAAGTCTCTGCTTTTGGTGAGCTATAATCATCACCACTGAGCAGATCAATTTTGGGATCAGCCTTAGCAGGTGGAGCTGAACCATTAGGCGCATTGGGTGCAGGAAGCAATAGCTGATTAAATGTTTGAGCCCCTGCATCAGCACTGGAAGGGGGTCTGCAATTTAAAAGAAAAAAGTCAAAGAACTAGAAAACAACTGATAGGCAGGATCTTGTGAATGCTTCGAAGTTAGAATGTACTTTCATACATGACACATCAATCTGTGTCTACCTCTTGGATTCAGGCACTATAAATGTATTGTACGCATAAATCAGTATTAACTGCATGGCCAAATCAATTACTAATGTATGAAATACACACAAATATAGCAGTTTCAATAGTTACACTTCCAAAGCACATCCGACAATATCTCGCACTTCCCCATCTAATCTACAGATGAAGAAAAAGAAAAACACCCAATTGAAACTGATAGCACGAAACTTCACAAATACTCAACTTAAATTAAAGCCGAAAAATAGAGCTCATTTTCAATTGAGAGTTGTATTCCAGAATCTCTTCATAAGTAGAAAGATGTCACTCCCTTAGTAAATAATGTAAGCAATAAGTTGTCAGAAAGCCCATGACTAATTAACACATAATGCCTGCAAAGTTATTTTGGGAGATATAATTTTATTACAACTACGATAATGACATTAATAATTTCCATGGATTCAGCATGTAAACATAAGCAATAAACATAACACAGTAAAATGTAGACAACCACAGAGACTAGATTACCTCCCAACAGTTTGTTTGCTAGCATCTCCAGTATCAACCAAAGGATCACCAACATCTAGAAGTGCCCCAGCAGGTGCAGGCTTAGATTTCTCTGTTTGATTTTGAACAGATGGTCCTGAGCCTGAAGCAATGGATTCATGCTTGGCGAGTACACGCTGCAAATCATCATTCAGAGCCAGTCCTTGGCAAAGCAGTGATTCGTCCCTGGAAAGGAAAACATGTCTATGGTTTTATTTCATTTTCTTTTGGGGGATGAAAGGAAGAAACTTTATTAAGAGTACAATTAGAATGAATCAAACAAGTATAAAATTTTATTAGTCCTTACGAAGTTGAGTTAACAAGGTGTACCACTCTCTGCTTGTATGTTCGACATTGCTCCACCAAATCAACAATAACCTCCTGCCTAAGGCCCTGAAAAAGAGGAGAGGGGGGGGGGGGGGAGATGTCATTGATGGACTTTGCTAGTTGCAACACAATAATTAGCAATCTCTTGATTTTAAATGTTTAAGGAAAAATATATTTAGAGAACGTCTGACAATAAGTTCAGAGGTGGTCAATCAGCTAATCAAATTCCAAAAAGTTTTTAGAATACAGTCTCGTTCATGAATAAAGTTATTAGAATTCCGTAAATAATTGACACACCCAAATAACAGAACATTGAGCAGTTATATGTATGGCTAATGACTACAATGGGGAAAAAGAGTCCAGTAACTTTTAATGTTTGAGGACACAATCAACCATATCAATAATTCAAGGGCAACAATGAAAGTAAGAAATTAAAAAGTGAGATTTAACAAGCACATAAAATGTATTTTATATACATATTCAACCCAACAAGCAGATTACTTGAATAAAACTCTAAGCTAATCATAAAATGTATTTTATATACATATTCAACCCAACAAGTAGATTACTTGAATAAAACTCTAAGCTAATCATTGCAACGGAGGACTATTTTTGTTCATATAAGTTCATCTCATTTTCATCTTTGAACTGAACCGCTTACTTCTTTGTTATCCGGGTCTATTGCACTGAGCATTTCTGCAAGAACATCCATAATACCTCGTGCATTCTGAATTTCGGTCAAACTGGCAATAGAAAGTTCAATTGAAAAAAAAAATAATCATAAGCTGTAATATGTACCATATATTATCTTAACAGTTATTACTGATATTAATACCAATTGGATCACAATATCACATATAAAATAAGTACATATTAACACCTGCATTTTTTCATACCATATAGCCTGACCCTCAACCAAATTACCAATCACTTTTTATTCAATAAAAAATTTTGTTTAAAACATCATTACTTATTAATCTATTTTTTGTAATTCCTTTACTTATCTTTAATTTCCCCAGTCCCAACCACAGCTTAACTTTATTTAAGTCGATTAGGGAAAAAAATGACAAGGTTAGGCCATTCAAAGGATCAAACAAAGAAGAACAAAGAAATGAACCTTAGAGTAGGAAACTCGGACTCTGCTGAAGACTCAGCTGTGTCCTGCTGAAAATCAGAATTACGTAAATTTTGAGGATATGAAGCCAATGGTTGTGTTTGGGGAGGTGTAAACACGGGAGCAGATCGCTCAGACCTTGGAGGAAATACTGCCCCAGCACGCTGAGATAGACAAAACAAATTAATTAAAAGGGGCCAATATAAGTATCTTGAATGTGATAATTCAAAATTAAACACTGAGAATATGTAGTTAGGTAAGAATATTCAGTCTTGAAGAAAAAAATATAAATGCCATTTTTATCAACTGTTCTCCTCGTAGCTAAGAAAGATAAGCTGATTGAAAATTCTTTTTGAACAATCTTTAAGTAAAGAACTTCTAAATAAGCATACCAACAATTCCTGGTATGCAGCATAGTACTGTGGATATCTTGCCCTCGGTCCTCCAAATGCCTCTTGCCAAGTATCTATAAGGCTGAGTATCTTCTCTCTAACTTGCAAATCGGGCTACAAGTGGCATAACAAATAACGTAACATATTTTACAAGATGAAAACAGGTATTACATAGAAATCAATGAAAACATTCTAGAAATATTTATACCTTCTTCTTTGCTATTCTGACCATCTCATGCAGGACATCTCTCTCTGCTACATGCATGTGAACAATGTCGCCACAATTCTTTATGAGTGTTTCCAATAGCTAGAATACAAACAGACCAACAGAAAACAGGAAAAAAAAACATCATTAGAAAATTGACGGTAATAATGACAGAGGTAGAAGTTGTGAGTGAAGGTAATTGTCAAAGACAAATGAAATAACTCATTAGGAGGACATCTTTAAAATTAGTAAATTCAAAAGCAACTTGACCAATGAGAACATCTGAAGTGAAAATGTAAGAAATAAAGTGCACTGAGGCTTACAGTTAATGCAAGAAGTTGAACTTTTGAATTCTTACTCCCAATCCGCTTCTTTATACCTTTAACAACATCCTTTGCTTGCCTGATAAAGCGTAACCAACATGAATTCTCAAACTCCAACCATACACCAAGAAAACCCTTGAAAGCATTTATAAAATCATACATTTTTATCCCCCATAAAAAAGTACACAGTTAACTTGGAAGGTCCGAACTGCAGAAGTTCATAATTGTGAATGTTCAGATATTCCTCCTTTCTGAGTTCCAAATTTCAAACCCATAATCAAATGGGTACAAAGACTAATTTACCGAGTTGAATGTGGCAATCATATGCTTTCAGATGCATTTTTTAGAAAACTATTCACTGAGGCCACCAGGTATTGACCTGTGTCTAGTGGGCTGGAGGTCAAGGGTTTAAACCTTCATGCAATGAATTGTTAACCGAAGAAAGGAAATAAAAGTGCATCCTATTTGCTGTAAAATCATGCATATCCCTTCCCGTGAGCTATAACAGTATAATGAACAGAAAAGTGTCATGAAAGCAAATTGGATATCATAAAGAATATGCTAGACCATGTGATCATTCACAAACTTGCAGAATGTTCATTACCCACCTAATATCACTGATTTCGCCCTCAAACCCAGGACTTAAGAAGCGGAGAGCTTATAAGTTCATTATTCATTCAAATATATATATATATATATATATATATATATATATATATATATATATATATATATATATATATATATATATATCAATCAAATATGAGGACGAGATAAAGAACCCATTCAAAGCATTCATTTAATGGGAGGTTGACAACCCAGGTCCAACTTCTAATTCAAACCAAACTAGATGTTCCACTAAAGCTAATGCAATGCAACAGTCAATTTTCAATCATGAATAAATAAGTACAAAGGAGAATTGGCAGGCAAGACCAAGCTTCCCCGTTGTTAGTAGTCCCACTCTATAAGCAAGCTCTGGCATCAATCAAAGTTTCCCCTCATAGAATAAAGAAATTTTACTGGAGATTTTCTCAAAATTTTCTGGTAACCAGAGAGATGAAAATTATTCGATCAAAGTATATAACCCAAAAGACAACCAAAAAAAAAAAAAGGAATATAACGCAGAAAATTACACATAACGGCTACATAAAACAAAGATAACTTTGAAAATCCGGTACTACGCTTACCCAGGATCGTGATTCAGCATGTCACAGATCTCGATATTCTTGGCCCAATCAGGGCCGATGAGCAAGTCGCTCGTGGCTCTTTCTACCAACGAATTCACCATATCTGCTCACCAAAGCCGATTTGATCAGAAGATTAAAATTATTCCAATGAGCATAAAAACTACCAGTGAGATCGTAGAGAAATCCGGCGTTGTGACAGAATATACCGGCTTCTCTTTCTGTTTCTCTTCCTCCCCCTCGCCCGTGTGTCTATCCCACGTAGATCGCTGCTGGTCTCATTTCAGTTGGGGAAATTTCTTAGCGATCGAGGGCAAAATTGGAAGTGGGAAATACAAAATTGCATCATAACTTGCCACGTGTTAGGCTGTTGGATCACGGGCGTCGTATTAAGGCGCACTTCACCTTGATACCGCTCCTTTAGCCGACCACTGTGATCAATCGGGTGCTGACCAAGTTAAATCCTTGTACTGCATGGACCAGGCTAGCAAAATCTGATGCAATGACAGGGTTGCCCTTGAACGGAGAGATATTTGCATTATCTAGTTAATCATCAATTTAATATTTAATATTAATTAATTAATAATGATATATTATTATTCAAATAATTTTTATTTTTATGTTATTTTTATCAGTTTTTAATAGTTTAAGCTACAACATAAAAATTATAGAATCAATAAATGGAAAATAATCTCATCAAATAATAATAATAAATAAATAAATGGGAAATAATAATCTCGAATTGTATGGTTCATCTCACTGATTTACTATTTCGATGGTACTATAATTGTTGTCGTTACTACTTCGAATGATATAAAAGAAAATATTTTGTTTGGCCTCCGGATAAGATTACCTTAACATATCGTATATACCTTTATATCGTACATGCCTATAAATAATAATAAACAAAGCCAAAATTTTGAATTATTTGAATACAAACCTTAACACATTCGCAAATATCCACTCAATAACTGATATTTATAGAATTTTTTTGTATTATTAATCGAGCAAAAGGGATAACAATTTGTCATATAACTTACTTTGAGCTATTTTAGTAAAAAAAAAAAGTTATGCTTTTAATTATTCAAGATTGGAATTTTTATTGGAAGAGAGGCATAAATTTAATGGCCTTCGAACAAGATTGCTTTTAGAAAAAAAAAAAAAAAAAAGTATATGAAAGAATAAATAAAATTGAGCAGAAAATGAAAAGAAATGCCATGTTCCATTAAAATAAGATAATGCATACGACATCCAATTGGATTCACATTTACTTGTGGGTTTGGAATAATAACTTTTGCAACCAAGAAAAGGTGAGAAGAAGACAGATGCTGTCACTTTTTCCAATGCAAGTGGCTTAGGTAGTAACCATATAGCATGGTTAACGTCATATTATTCACTTAATTTTATTAAAACTATGCACATGTCAATCAAGACTTCACACTCCAATAGTCCTAGTTTAGGAAAAAAATTATTTATAGACTTACATTTGTACATTTAAATTTATATTTATTTTTAAGTTATAATATAGGAGTCGAATTATAGATAAAAAATAAAATAAAAGAAACGCAGAAAAATAAATGAAAAAATTTATGTCTCTTTAGTTTACATTACATTCGAGATTCCATCATGCCACTGTGGACATCGTCATCCATGTTGCTGTCCACGCATGATCGGCCGGCATACATATCTCAAAAATAAAAGGGTTTCATTTCTATGCTCTGCTGACTGAACGACTCTTATAAGAAGAAAAGCTTTGCATTTTGTCAAAATCATTTTATGGTGGAATGCTTTCGGCCTAAACAAACTGTACAAGCAGCAGCAGCAAATCAAGAGCCACGACAAGATTCGGTGTCTTGCATCTACCCATTAACGCTTTCTCTCGTAAGATAATATAAAGTAGGGTGAGCACAACTGAGAATTTGGTTATCCTAGTCTTGTCCTAAAAAATTATTTTAAATAAAAGTCTCATTTCGATTTTATATTGAATTTTTTTTATCTCATCCCGTCCTAATTTTCGTCCAAACCCCTTTGTCCCGTCCCGTCCTAATAAAATTAAAAAAGAAAAGGTTGCTTGACATGAAAATGATAAGTGAATGTATAAAGTATTAAGATAAGTGTTAAAAGCACGCATAAAAGAAGAAATGTGGTATGTAAATAGCAAAAATAGAAGTATAAAAAATAATAAATAAGACAAATATATATACTTATAGGGACGGAACTGGACATATTTATATAAAATTCGAGATAGAACCAAGATAAAATTTTACTTATTCCAGTCATATCCTGAAAATTAATCAAGACACAAAATTATGTCCTTGTCCTATCCCGAATCTCGAATTGTCCTAAGCTGTCTCAAATCTTTCAGACAAAGACGTCTTGTCTCGTGCCTACCCTCTAATATAAAGGGGTAAGTCTTAAAATAGTTGAGTATTATTGGACAAGAAAGTCATCGTTTAAGTTTCTAACAAAGTACAATTGCATAACAAGATATACAACAAATAGGAAACATAGTTTATAGGCATTCTTGTAGGATCACAGCTGCTTGGCAATCCATTGGCCATAACAGTGGATTCACGTCTAAGGCTCCCCATGAAATGTCAATAGAAGGAAATTCAATAAGGAACGGGTATGCGAACAGGAGGAGGGCCTGATTTCATGTCTTCGACAATTAGATTTAAGAGAGACTGCGTTACAGGGCCTTCTTTACCTAGGAGGAAAAGACAATGAAATTAATCATCTCATACTACCAAAGCAACATCAATTCAATCAAACAATAAGCTAAATATTTAAGTTTGGCGCAAAAATGGACTAGGAATCAAAAGTACAGAATTACTGAAGATAAAACCTTGGGATTGAAAAACCAATGTTATGCTAATAAAACTGAAGAAAAATAGGATTATATATATAACATCTGTCATGTGCCAAGGTGACCCTAAACTAGAAAACACAAACAGAGAAACTTATAATTACAAACAGCAGCTCAACAGAACCAGCAGCAGAAAGAGTATCATCTGTTCAAAAGACACCAACAAAAAAATGTATCTACAATATGTCATAATTTTTTTGGAAACGCAGTAAGAAGCCCCAAAAAGTTCACCCATCGGTAAGAAAACAATCTTGGCTTCTTAAAATTACTACATCTGTTATTTTAGTCAACTGATATATTAGAGAAGCCATATTATATTTCTTTGTAAACAAAATTTAATTCTTATTATTAAATGAATGTGAATCTTAAGATCGTATCATTCTTTCCAGGAAGTAAGCAGTAAAATACTCACCATCTCCAATGACTTGATCATCCCACTGAACTACAGGTCGAACAAGAACTCCACTGCCAATAAGCATCATTTCATCTGATTTCTTCCCCTCATCCACTGTCACATTTTTCACCCTTATCCCTTTAAGTTTACCCTCCTTCACCAGACACTCAGCAAGTGTTAACACTCTCTTAGCTGTGCAACCACTTAGGATTTTGTCAAAGTAAGGCATTATAAGTTCCTTATCTTTACTAACAAATGCCACATTCATGTTAGGTCCTTCAGCAACAAACCCATCACTATCAAGCCAAATGCCAACAAAAGCACCAGCTTCTTCAGCTTCCATCTTTGAAAGCACATTAGGAAGGTAATTCACACTCTTAGTGGTTGCAAACTGCGGAGGTTTAATCGGTATAGATGAAGTCACAACTTTGACTCCGCTGGAATTGAACGGTAAGATATCCTGAATTACAATTGCATAAAGACTGGACTTGTCGCAGCCGGAGGGAGATAGCTGAAAATCACCAGGTCCTGCTGAAAGCCAATATCTTAGTGATCCTTTTCTACACTTGGAAGCACTCACAGTTTGTATCAGTAGTTTTCGAATGATCTCACGATCAAACGGAGGGTCTATCTTGGACGAGGATGCTGACCTTAAAAAGCGGTCAAGGTGTTGATCAAGCTCGTATAGGTATCTGGAATGCAGAAAATACATCATTTGACAGCTTTAGAAAGTATAAAAGAAAAAGCACATGGATAAATGAGACTTGATGTTCTTTCTTGTTTGCTTGAAAGTATAGCTTGCATAGGAGGAAAATACTTCTTCAAGTTTTTCGTTTTAACTTTTCAGCACTTCCATCTCAGGGACAGAGAGAGTGGCTCAGAGGACTCTGTGTGGGTAGAAAATTGAAAGGTCCAGCTATTGATCTCAAAATAAAATCCTAATGAATATATCGTGCTCACTTCAGAATAAGAGGATAAACATCATTAAGAAATGGAAATCACTAACCCGTCCATTATCGCTGCAGTATCAAAGACACCATGGCCCCTATGAACCATGTGGTCATCCATTGGGATAACCATAGCAGCTGGATCTGTTGTTATTCCACCAAAAACGCTAGAATACATGGCAAGGTATTGCTGCTTGCCTTTTATCTTTTCTCTGTATGTTTTTAGCTCTTCAAGGACCTTAAAAATGCATAAGCGATAGTACCATTAGTAACAACATAGTTTTGATACGCATATAAATTAGTTATTTTCTTTTTCATTTGAGGGAGGCGAAAAGAAAAGAAGGGAACAAGTATCAGGATTGCCAAAAGCAAATTTCGCATGCTTCATGCAATATGATCAAATAAACCAATCAACAAAATTGTAGTCAGAGACTAAAACGTTGGAAACCAAAAAATTGAAGGTAAAAGTAAACGTTAGACCTCCGAGCAAGACAAGACTGGAACATTGGATATTTCAGTTTTAGAATCTGCGACATCAAAGCATAACTATCAGTTTCGAAAACCAATATCAGTATCATTAAAAGGATGTGTAAGCCAAGATCAGCTACAAATGGGTTATGAAAAGACAAAACTTACCAACGGAGCCTACAGATTGGATAGAAATTCTCAAAGTCCTTATTCCTCTAATGGACCCATGCTTTGGTGAACTTGCATTTGGAACTAG
This sequence comes from Bauhinia variegata, assembly GCA_022379115.2. Taxonomy (NCBI): domain Eukaryota; kingdom Viridiplantae; phylum Streptophyta; class Magnoliopsida; order Fabales; family Fabaceae; genus Bauhinia; species Bauhinia variegata. The sequence goes on from CM039435.1 coordinate 3,343,105, forward strand.
AGAGTGATCAACAAGTTTTGAAAACAGATGTGGTTTTTGTAATACGGGTTTCGGAAGGAATTCGAGAGAAAACATGGCCTCAACCAACCCTTAAGCAAACTGGCAGAAACTGCTCGATTGCTCGTGGAAACCGTCCGAAGGTCGGAATCCGTTTATGAATTGCTGAATTGACTTTGATAGCTCTGACGAAGGAGGACGGTATTTCCAGGATTCGGATCTCCAAAAGTGCAACTTATGTTTCATCAATTTTTTATTTTATTTTATATAACTCTAGATTATCGTATATGTACAGCCGTTTGTGAAGAAATGATACTCTCCAATGATGTAATTCCAAGTGCAACGTTGTTAAAACAGTGGGTCAAAGATCACCAAAAGTTGATGAATTGGCAAGTTATTTTAATTTAATTTGGGATTTTGGCTTAAGTATTAAAAATTTAGTTGTATTAAATTTTTGTGCTTAAAATTTTCTTAGGAGAATTATGTTATCATTCTAATAATGTTTAGCTTGAATTGAAATATTTTTGAATATCATTGATTTGGAAAATAAAAAATAAAAATAGTGGTGCAACTAACACAATGTTTGGTTAAAAAGAGGGGAAAGTAGGAAAAATTTGAATTTGGATTTGTTAGTGTTGGGGTGACAACATAACTAACATATTTATACCTATGATATGAGCATAGAAGAATAAACAATGATTTAATTATATAAGACAAATATTATCAGCTCAAAATTAACATACTAAAATTTTATTTAAAACAAAATTTGAGTTAATAATCATACAATTATTTATATTATGTTTGAAGTAAAATTTTTATATATTAATTTTAAAGTGATAAAGTTTATCATGTAAGATTTGATTATTATTTATTTTTATTCATCTTGAAGGTGTAAATACAACAATCATGTTGGTATTTAGCATGAATAAATAATCTTGCAAAATTAGGGGCATTAAACGATTGTGAGAATATAAGTACTATAATTTTTTTTTTTCTCAAAATGAATAAGTTAGACTCCTTTACCAATTCCCATAAAAATAATTTTATAATATTTTCAAATCAGAATTGTATTATTTGATATAACTTTATTAGGATAAAAATATAAAATTCAATATTCTAGTAATTTTGTATTTTCTGCCCCACATATAAACAAAATTAATAAAACTTGAGTATGTCTCATTATTTCATACTTTCATGTCACAAATAGAATCAACAATTAAAATAATTCATAATTTCAGATAAAAAAAAAAAAGGTAATACAAAAGTTATTTGTCTTGATATGTGAATTTAATGAAATGATATTACTTGTTTTAAAAATACATTTATTTTTTTTTTAAAAAAAAAGACTTATGAAATGTACAGTGTACGCATGTGCAGTGACGAACCGAATTTTGAAATTAACACCTTACCTCCCTCCTCCATATGTGGTTGTAATCTTCAATTCTTGTATTGCATTCTCGCTTTACAATTTTCCGAGACAGTTCAAGATTTAAACCCTAAGTCACTATTAGATTTTCCACTTTGTAGTTCAGGGATTTCAGAAGTTTGGTGCCTCGGAAAAATTTTGAAACCCTAGTCTCCAAGATAATTTTATAGTGAATTTCAGTACAACATGCTTCCCTATCTCCATTCACCGACCATAAATCTATACCGAGCTGATTATTGAGTCGATATTTTGGTTGAGTAGGCACTGCGTGCTACTTGCAGTAATGGCGATCATCGGCGACGCTCTTCGGCAAGCGTTCATGCCGAAGCGCGAGTATGAGATCCTCCGGGAAGAAGAAAAAGCGTGGGGCAAGCTTCAGAGACCTCTGATTATGGCTTTTGTGGCTGTCATTTCGCTTGTAATCATCGTTTGCACAATTATCAGTTTAAATATCGTGTTTCCGGGTAAAAGTGGGGCGAGGCCCTTCTGCGTTGATCGGAGGCTTCAACCAATACAGATGAATATGAAAGGTGGATCCGACTCTGATCCGTATCAGGGAGCCTATTATCTGACGGACCAGGAGATTGTGGATTACTACTGGATGGTTGTGTTCGTTCCTTCAATGATAATTTTCTTCATATCAGCTGTGTATCTCATTGCTGGTAAGGAATCATTTTTATGGTTGCTTTTTGGTTAAATTGCTGATTCGTTGATAGGGAAAGAGAGCAAAATTAAAACTCAATTTTGGGTATTTCATTTCATGTTAGATAGTATATAAATAGAGAAAGGTGCCTATGTTGGGCCATTCAAATATCACGCTTGTTAAAAGTAGAGAAAGCTGCGTCTACCATTTACCACCTCTCTAGTTTCATCAGTCTGTTATTTGATAATGACATCAAATAATTTATAGCTAAAATAGAGGGAAGATCAATCGTAGCAGCATATAAAGAAGAAACTAGTTAGAAACAGAGTGTAGAATTGTTTACAAATAAACTCTAGAGTGGCATGCTGGAAATATTTTACAAATACCAGGTCTAATTAACTATCAAACCTGAAATGTATTTGGGGATTAAAAACGATTAACCTCTCTTCTTTCATTGCTAAAAGGAAGCAACCTTCAAGTTTCAAAAGCACAAATAGTCAAAGCAAGTTTAAAATGTGAGAAGGTAAAATCAGCAGCTAAACCCCTCGACAACCTGTAATAACCTTGAATTTAGTTTAACCCCAACCTGGATCCTTTGATATCGATTACAGAAAGAAAGAAGAAAGAAATACTTCTGATTAGCTTAAAACATAAAGCCAGTGCAGGTTGACTTGATAAATAGAAGACTTCAGCACTCTAGCATAATTTCATTTTTGTGATAATTTGTACACTAACAGAGTGACAGGAAAACAAATTTATTTTATACCACCAAAGCATCTACTATCGCAGCCAGAATGCCATCACACTATCACAGCATATAATGTCCTTTCTCGATTTCCCACACTTCTTAAAACTCGTAGCTCTCAGTCCCTCCCTATTTGAAGTATATTCCGTTCTCCTTTCATGATCAACTTTCCTTTTCTCTTTCATATTTTCTTTCCTTTTATAATCTCATCAATTCTTTTAGGCCCCCTCAAAAAAATAAGAATGAAAGTTTCATATGTTATCTTTGACGATTCCTTTTGTTTGTTTTTTTTTTTTTTTTTTGTCAATGTATTTAAGATCATATGCTATTCTCTGTCTTATATCTATTATCTTTATTTTGATTAATTAATACGGTGCTCTTTCTCAATTTTCTTCCCAGAACTAGGCTATCCTTACTTTGAACATGTGGCTCTTAGGCCTTTCCCAGTCCTCATATATTTCTGTCTCCTTGGTTAACAATTCTGTCATCTTTGAATTTACTGATTTTTGATGCCAACAGAGTGCTTTCTAGTTTTATATCTTACTTGCTAGTTATTATTTGCTGTACAACCTCTTTAATAATATATATACATATATATATATATATATATACATATATATATATATATATTGATATTGTAATAGTGTTCAATGATTTTTTAAAACCATTTGTTGCATTAATACCAGTTGAGATGGTACTAGTTTCTCGCTTATATCTTGTTGCAGAGGAGTTGTTGTTTTGTTAAAAACAACTCATTTTCATTCCTCTCAGTGGTTATTGGCCTTAACCGTGGTGTCATTTTTTTGGTTATACTTGATGATATTGACTTTTCTTATAAATAACTTGCAGGGATCACTGTAGCTTTTTCTGCTCCAACAAGACACGGATGCTTGAAGGTGGTTGAAAATAATTACTGTGCTTCAAGACGAGGTATTTTTTTTTTCTTCTTTCTTCTTTCAATTTGTGATACTATAGATGGCAGTCTGAGGAACTGTTCCTTTCTCATGTTTGTGCTATTCTCAGTGGCCTAATCATTTATCTGACTATTGAGCACATGATGGACCTTTACTAAGTTATACATTCAATAATCTATCTTTTTTGGGTAACCTACAGGAGGGTTTCGCTGTTTGTCTATCTTGAATCTCGTCTTTGCTATCATTTTTGGTCTTCTTTCACTGTCTCTTGGTTCAAGCCTTTTGACATTAGGGAGCAACTGTTCCGCGCCCCTGTTTTGGTGCTATGAACTTTCATCCTGGGGACTGGTTGTTTTATATGGTGGCACTGCCTTCTTCCTGAGGAGAAAGGCAGCCGTGGTTCTTGATGAGGGAGACTTCAGTGGTCGAAATTATGGGCTGGAAATGCTGGAAGGAAATCCCCTGGAAGTCACACCGGAGGTGGAACGGCACGTTAATGAAGGGTTTAAAGCTTGGATGGGGTCATCCCTTCTATCATCGGACGAAGAAGATGAACCAGACAGTTACGAGGAGGTATCTCATATAACTCGTTCTAACTCAAACAGGCAACGAGTCTCAACCTTGTGAATCTACTGTTTAAGAGTTGATATCATCTTATTGGCCTTACCTTAGAGTGCTAGGGATAAGATGGACTTCAATTTTGGACAACGATGTCTCCTTCTGATGTTTTAGCATGTGTCTTGTAAAGGTTGAAATCTGCTGTCCCAACAGCATGTTTCATACCCTATCCCAAAAGTGTATCATATAATAGGAATACGAACTGATAAAAGGGTATGGATTGATGCTTTTTGAGTTGTTTCAACTGCCCTGTTAGGGAACCTGTAATTTGTTAATAACTAGTAAAACGGACTATAATATACTATTTAATTGAAGTAAGGGGGCGTTTGGGAGAATGAATTTTTCTTGAATTTTGATAATCTTAATTTAAAATTTTTATTTTTTGTGATGAATTTTTTAAAAAAATCTTAAAAATATATTTTTTAATAAAAAGGGGAGGTTTTAGTTTCTCAATTTTTAAAAATATTTTAATTTTTTTTAATAAATATTCAAAGTGAACTAAATATATTTTAAAAATTATAAGAATCTTGAATTTTAGGATATATTTTTCATTATTCGGAAATCTTTGGATTCAACCGTTTGCCTAACAACACCCCTTCAGGAAAAGTATTTCTTAAACCTTTTTGCTGCTGATATTTCCTGTCAATCTAGGTTTTTATTTGCTTTTAAACGTGGTTTTGGACAAGTTCAAAGGCCCATAACCCAAACACAGAACTATCCGAAGTCCAATACGGTAAACCCTAACACAGACCTCTCCTTCTTCATTGTCTTCTGCCTGTCTGCCTCTGTTAAAGACACAAGGGAGCAGAACAAGCCTCTTCGAAGTTCAGTTGTAAGCTTTTGGCCATGGCTACCCCCGACTACGAAGATGCTCGTGCTGGCTACGATGACCCAGCCATGGCTCACCGCCAGCCACAAGCACAATATCAAGACCAGGGTTATGATCCGAATTTTGTACCCGATTCTGTGAAGATGTTCGTTGGGCACCTTTACCGCCACATCCGAGAGAAGAACGTGTACGAGATCCACCAGATGTACGAGAATTCATTCCAGACCTTGTCGGACCGTTACTTCAAGGACACTCCTTGGCCCTCTGTGGATGCCGTGGCTCACTATGTCGACAATGACCATGTCTTTTGCCTCCTTTACCGAGAGATGTGGTTTCGCCACCTCTACGCTAGACTCACCCCAACGCTCAAGCAGAGGATAGATTCCTGGGACAATTATTGTAGCCTCTTTCAGGTTGTGTTGCATGGAGTTGTCAATATGCAGCTCCCTAACCAGTGGTTGTGGGACATGGTGGATGAGTTTGTTTACCAGTTCCAGAGCTTCTGTCAGTATAGAGCCAAGATGAAGAACAAAACTGAAAATGAGATTGCACTCTTGAAGCAGTATGATCAGGTAATTTTGATAGGGAGTAAGATTATATATTTATGGTGATTGCTGATTTTAGCTTCTTTAGTTTTTTTTTTCTTGGGGGGGGGGGGTGTTGGATATTATTTTCATTATGTTTCTTAGCATGTTAATTGTGGAACAGAGAAAAAGGCAACTCATCGGAATCTCCTTTTCTGTTTTAAGCTACCGTTTACCTTTCGGCTGAGTTTATGTGCTTGTTCTCTTTACGGCTCGTGGTAGAATTTTTATGTCTTTAGATTATGTGCTAAGACTACCACAATGCTACATCGCAGGCTTGGAACGTGTATGGTGTCCTCAACTTCTTACAAGCTCTTGTTGAGAAGTCCATGATTATTCAAATTCTGGAAAACGAGAAGGAAGGCCTAGAACAGTTTACTGCTACTGATGGTTATGATTACAATGGAGGAAGTAATGTCTTGAAGGTTCTGGGCTATTTCAGCATGGTTGGGTTACTGCGAGTTCATTGTCTCTTAGGTGATTATCATACTGGTCTGAAGTGCCTGCTTCCTATTGACATCAGTCAACAAGGCGTTTACACCAGTGTTATTGGAAGCCACATTACCACCATATATCATTATGGCTTTGCCAATCTTATGTTGCGCAGGTGCACAGCCCATTTGTTTGTCCTGTGTAAATTTTATAACAGATTTATCTTTGGTTGACTTTTGATTATTGGGTTTTTTTGGTCGTTTGATTCTTTTCTATGATGATATTGATCTCTTGAATCGAACTGTTATTTTCCCATCTTCATCAGTCATTGAAGTTTTTTATCTATGGACCAGATAATAACGTGAATCACCCTTTTATCCATTGAATTCCCCTGCCGTGCATCAGCATAGGCAGGAATTGTTCATTGTCCTTTGCTTATAAAAATATTTTACCAACTGAACTATATGTGAAAAAGGTTTATCTTCTATGCATTGCATATTGGTTGAGATGCAGCTAACGGCACCCTTCAATTCATAAATATCTATTTGATTGAATGCATTCCCTTAGTTGTAGCATCGGCTTAAATATTCATTTACTTTTTAAGTGACTAAAGAGATAGTGTTTTGGTTTTGCTCTTGTATCGTTATTATTATTCTTTTGACTATACAAACTAACAAGTAGCCTTTTCCGCAGATATGTTGAAGCAATTCGGGAATTCAATAAAATCCTCTTGTACATCTATAAGACTAAGCAATATCATCAGAAATCTCCCCAGTATGAACAGATACTAAAGAAGAATGAGCAAATGTATGCCTTGTTGGCTATCTGCCTTTCCCTTTGCCCACAAAACGGGCTTGTCGATGAAATGGTGAACACCCAGTTGCGGGAGAAGTATGGTGAAAAGATGGTTAGAATGCAAAGATACGACGATGAGGCATTTGCTATCTATGATGAGCTCTTCTCATATGCTTGTCCCAAGTTCATTACCCCGTCAGCGCCTAGTTTTGAGGAGCCTTTAGTAAACTACAACCAGGTATGCCTTGGATTCCATCTAGATAGCACATTGAATATTAGTGATTGACCCCAAATTTGTATCAAGTTTGAAGTTACAAGTCATTGTATTTCCTCCCCTTCTGCAATCTTGAAGGGTGAAAATAAAATTCGCTTCTCTTTGGATGCTCTCTTTCCCGTTCTCCTTGTCAGTTACTGAATGATATTTTTTTATCAGGATGCTTATAGACTTCAGTTGAAACTGTTCCTTTATGAAGTGAAGCAGCAACAGTTGTTATCTGGTGTCCGGACCTTCTTGAAAGTGTATTCAACCATCTCTCTTGCAAAACTTGCGAGCTATATGGAAGTGGATGAAGCCACATTAAGGTAACCGCATATCCAATTATGATTTATTGGAGCATATCCTATAATCGTGTTTCTCTCTTATATATAATTTGGAAATGTATACTCTTTTGTTTCTGACGTGGTGCTTGGCAGGACTATATTGATGACATACAAGCATAAGACGCATGCTGTTGATAGTGATGGAAAAATTATATGCAATGCTGATGTGGATTTCTACATTGATGATGTAAGTTTTGTTTCCTTTCCTCCTTGCAGCATTCCCTTTCTCTTATTGGGATTCTTATTTTAACACGGTGACAAAATTTCTAAGTCATATCGGTGAAACTGTTCATTTGAGTTAAACTTGATCTACTTCAGAGATAGTTGAGCAGTTGCTTTTATTCATCGTCGAACCTTTAAGTTAGACCACCGGTAACTGAGTGTCAGAGATGTGTTTTGGTTGCAAGTCCTGTTATTTTTTCACGTTGTCCTAGTGAAAGAGCATGACAGTGTTTAATGGAATTACTGTTTGATGACTTTGCACCAATGTATTAGAAAAGTTGCCAGAGTATATTTAAGTTTCCCAGCATGGTACCGATATTGGGTTTTTGAAAATGAACCATGTGGTAGCTTCTATCCTGTATGACGTTGTAAATAATTAACTTCGTCATTTGCTACAGGACATTCTTCATGTTATAGAGTCGAAGCCCGCCAAACGTTATGGGGATTACTTCTTGCGTCAGATTGTCAAGGTATTGACATATTGTTATTTTTGCATATTGGTGCAAATTTCTTGGTTTTTAAAGATATTATTTTATATTTATATTTATCATGACTTTTTGTTCGTTGTGTGCAGCTTGAAGGGGTGATCAACGAGATGGATGGGGTAAAGCTGGAATGAGTTACCTTTCTCATCCCTTTGAATGGACTTATCTGCCCTTGTTCCCTCTCCTTCCTATTTAATTTTTGTATTACGAGGCGGAGTTTTCTTCTTTCTTTTTAGGAGCTACTGTTGTTCTGAGCCTGAGTAGAGATGTAGTTATCTTCTTTTTTATTTTTGCGCCTTAATTTTATTTAAAAAAGTGACATGAGCATATTATTTCAGAAGGAGCATAATGGAGTTCAAAATCCTTTTAAGTGTATATTGCTTATTGTTTCTATACGTAACTAGACGATTGCTATCATATATTTATGTATATATTCTAGTCATCAAGTTTCAGAAATTCACCACATCAGAAAAATTTTAAAAAAAAAAGTTTCAGAAAATTTTCCAGAACTAAACCAAAACTGGTTGGGGAAATGACGACCTTCCAACGGAACTGCATTCTGTAAACTGATCAACGGTGACAGATCACATAGCACTACCCATCATCCACCACTACTAAGAAACCCATGGAGCTCCTTCACTTACAATCAAATTAAGTAGACAAATTACAATGATATTAAAAAAAATAAAAATAAAAATCCACGTCCGAAGTTCAAGCAAACGCCATGGAAGCTCGATGCTTCAATCTTCAGCAAAGGGATCTGGGGATGCTAATCTGATGGAGCAAAAACACACACAGGACACCACGGTCCCTTTCAGCAACAAAGACGCAAACGCAGAGAGATGGTACATCGACAACCCATTGTGCAGAACAGCACCAAGACATAGACGTAGATCAATGGAGCTCGACCAGATGTAACCATGGATGCAGACGCAGATCTTGAAATGGAGCTCGATCAGAGATTGGGTCTCCGCCGGCTACGAACCGACGACACCATGGCCGACAGGGCTCTTCCGCTGCCACGTGAGAAAATTTCGGCCCTGGGGCGCTGCCTGAAGAATAAGGGTAGACATGGAAAAAAAGAAGGAAAGCACAAATCTTTCTATTTTTTATGGAGTGGGCTTTTCCTTGAATTTAAGGATTTGTGCATTCTCTGGAATGGGAGATTCAAATTATTCTAGCATACCAAACCACAGATTTACTCATTTCATTTCCTTCTCCTTTCCTTTCCACCCAACCACACCCCCCCAGGACTCGTACTAGGGTGTCTAGCGGGATATATTAACACGTGACTTAATAATTTACCAAACGCCACCAACGAAAATTTTGAATTGGAGTCCCTTAAACTTATAAGTGTTACTTAACCGTTCCCTACCATTAATATTTTACAAGATTTTTTATCTTATCTTTTGGTAACAAAATATCCTCCAACTCTCATTCTCTCTCTGCACCATCCCCACTCCTCCAACTATCCAAACCCTTCTTTTCCTAAAAATTTATTATTTGAAAGGTTGATAAAAGTTAGATTTTGATATTTATTCTTCATTCGAAATTAATTTGTAATAAAAATTAGGTGTGAAATTAATTTTTTTGTAAAAAAAAATTATTTGTAAACTAATATTAAAAATGACTGTAAAGATAAATTTTAATAAAAACAACTCTACACGCGATTCTAAACTCCGTGGGAGCTATAAAGAGCCCTTTTGTCATTAAAACTGATATTCATAACTGTTTTTAATACTAATATGCAGACTAATCTTTTTCACAAAAAATTAACTCCACACCTAATCTTTTAACTTCAATGAAAAATAAACACCAAAATTTAACGTTCGCATTTTTCTTAAAAGAAACAAAAAATCTTGTGCTGCGTCCCTGGAGCGATGTGTATCACCTGTTCATTCTAGTAGGGACAGGATCATAGGACCATCTGACTAAATATAGAAGGAACGGTGTGATGTCTGCACCCGTCAAGGCTGAGTTTTTGTGGACTATCTGGTTCTATTGTTTGCTAAACACGTTGAAAGTTGGTTGGGTGCTTTCTGTTAAGAATTACATTTCTGTGCTGGCATCTAACTTAACCCTGCGCCCACCTTCTGTTCGTGTCTCATATGAACTCGAGTACACTGGCTACATGGTGTTTGTTGAAATTCCTCAGAGATAACCTCCTAAAAGGCCACAAGCACACACATAAAGCAACCCCGCATAGGCAACACAGTTATACAATATTCGATCATCCATAGAGTTCTACAACATTTTCCACGCATCTGGAATGGGAAATGCTACAGGGTAAAAAATGGTGTTTGTCTTGTGACGGATTATTGCCTTGCCAGATATGCGGAATTGCAGCAGACGTTTCTTGGTCAAGTTAACCAGGGTAGTAAATTCAGTGGTAACTTTGTATGGTGCTGGAATGATTGTTTACTGCCTTTGGCTGTCAAGAAAGTGGAAAGAGGGAGCAATTGGGCTGCCTTTTTCTCAATTTCTTGCTCATCCATTGTAAGTTTTTGTTTTTTATTCATGTCCTATAGTCCGTTGAATCATCTTTCCACCCCTATCATTATTTTCTTGGTTTCATTAATGGTTCTGGGCATTTTAGTCTAAGCGCCATTTCAATACACTGAATTACTGATTTCACTCCACTGGTTGACTCATTCATTCAAAGTCAACTTCTGTAGTCATTCCCTAGTTATATATTTACTGTCTGGATCTATATGACTTTTAAAACTGTTGGAGGAGCCAAGATTTTGAACAGATGAATATTCCAGTTTCTATTATTTATAAATTATACTGGTCTTGGATAAATCTTGGTTCTCTCTTACTCTGTCATCTCATATTCTTATGCTGTAGCATTTACAGTTCGTATCTGATGTTTGTTGCGAATTAATTACAGCACTCTGCTGAACTGTTGCAATTCTCCTGATATTTTTCTTTGTTTCCAATTTAAGTCATAAAAAAATGGCAAAAAGTGAAGGCTTGGTTTCTAGTAGCAGCACTTTCAAATCAAGAGTTTTCTTATCACTGGTTCTATATACTCATGAGCCTTATTGCTTTTTTCTAACCATCACTTCTGTTGAACAGGTTTATAAACATATTTCTAGCTGTAGGAATTGCTCTCTGCTTAGCCACCATCTCTGGTTATATTGTCTCCAACTGTTTCAGCAATTTCATTCTTGGCATAGTATCCTTTTCAATCAGATTACATAAACAAGCTTTTCAATTAAAACTTACTTTACATGAGTTATGCACTTAGTTAATCCTTCACAGTTCCAGTACCTTGTTTCCGTCTGCTGTCTTCTTCTCCTGGAAGTTGCTGTGATTGACATTATTTTCTTCAAGATGGACTGGCTACTGGTACGCCTACACAAAATTGTCATACCATACACCAGCTGCGCTTTTTTAAGGATTTAGTAAAATAGTGTCATGACACGGCTAATGTATCTTTCTTAACTGTGTACATTTATTTATTTTTATCTTTTAATTAGTTGTTAAATAATTTAATTATCTTTTTTACGATAGCACTTTTTGATTTAGATTCTTTGACTTTCAAAGTTAGTAACTTTAGATAGAGGTAGTAACAAGTTATAGAAAATGAACATGAGTCCTACATGAGACCTATTTTCTTTATTTAAAATATGTTTTTATCTCTCTTTAAGTTAATCAGTTTGAAAGTCATTCAATCTATTTCTAACACATTCTTACTCTTGGTCATCTTTTGTGGCAGGAAATCAACAAGTACATTGACGAAAACCATGGAGAGTTCAAGAGTTTCGTTATCTTCCACCTTAGGATGTGTCGCTTAATTATGGCTATATCTTTAGTACCACAGGTAACAGACATTTATGGAAGAATATATTCTGTAATGAGCTGAACCAGAAACCAAGGCTGATATTCCTGCTCATTCTGCAGGCAAGTGCGATTGCCCTGGTCATGATTCTTTGGGCTGTAGGAATTGAGTCAATTTCTGGCTACCATTTGAATGTACCTGATTTTCGTCAATCCTTCCTAGTGTTACCTATCTCAGTTGCTCGTGATGACTCAGTCTAATGTCGCTGAACATGAAGTTCTTAGCATCTGAACAGAAACCTTTGAAGTTGTTTAGAGAAAGACTTAGTTCCAGGATAGAAAAATTGATTTAAAGATACTCTTATCATTAGAACCAAAGAAAAAAGAGAGGGAGAGATCGAGGGAAGCAGAAATTTACCAGTTTTGTATTATGGGCCTCCTTCTATTTAATTTCAGTGAATAATTAGAAGTTTATATTGGTTCATCTCCTGAGCGATTAAAGGGTTATCACTTTCTTTTAACTTATCAGCGTAGTTTACGTAATGAAGTAATTCTCTTTGTTTCCTTGAATTTAACCTCCCAATACTTATAGATGAAGGTTAAGTTCCCATTAGAGGTCACCCTTGATGGGAATGGTCGTTTCAAGTGAAAAAAAAAAAAGAAAAAGAGATAAAGAAAGAAAGTTGTATATAATATTTTTTAAGGTATAAGAAACAATTTTCTTTAAATTTAATTCACTTTCATCAATTTTGTACTTAGATATAAATTGGGTTAACTGTAATTTTTTTTTAATATATAATGAAAACTTTCAAATATGATTTGTAGTATCAAAATTCAAGTCAAAACAACAATGATATTTTTATAAAAATACTTTATTTTTTTTTTATAAAAATTAAGGTAAGTAGATTTTTGAACTTTTTTAAATGTAAGAGTTTAAAAATGATTTTTCATAAAATAACATAAGATGCGTTGTTATATATATATATATACACTTCTTTAATAAAAACATATAACTTTCCAAACACAAAGATAGTTTCATAAACCAACACAATTACACGAGATTTTATATCATTGTCACCAATAATGATTATTTATAAATAGTTACAACTCTATAATTGTATAGGATTTCTATTTCTATTAAGCAACACAACCTGTCACCAACCGTATTTAATATCTCTTGACTAACTCTAAATTTCTCTACGTTATCGGCCAGTGCATTCAAATACTGGTTTTCATGTCCTTCCTCTAACAACCAGAAACTAGATAATCACGCAAGAAGTGCACCGTAACACTTTTCAGTATTGTGAGCTATGGAATCTCAGGTACGGAACCAATCTGCAGCATCTGCATTGTGTGGTGATGTTCCATGTATCTCTCTAGTATCTAGCTTATTCCATGTAAATTTTATAACAAAGAGATCTTGGGTTCAGATTCTGCTTAAATGGGTATTAAAATTGAAATCTATAATAAAGCAGAGGGTTGTCAAATGTGAATTACCCAAAATCATTCCAAAAAGTTTCATTTTTGATTGCTCTATCGACTGAGATTTTATTGTATCATATATTCTGGGAAATTAAACAGTTGTCGATAGCATATAACAAAGACAAGCTCAGTTAAGCTGAATCCGGGTGTAGGTGCATACCAAACTGAGGTTAGTGCATTTCATGGGTTTGAGTTTGACTTCTTTTAGATCAGTTTCTTATCTAGTTTCACTTATTTCATAACAGGATGGGGAACCTCTTGTTTTCAATGTGGTTAGGGAAGTAGAAGAACGAATCTAAAATGACAGGTTATAGGGCAATCATCATAATTTCTTATTTGTTGTTTGGATTTCCATAATTTATAGAATTTTGATGAAATTATTTCTATGCTGCATTTTTATTCAGGTCGCGGAATAAGGAGTTCCTTCCAATAGTTGGGCAAAGTGAATTCAATAATTGAGTGCTAAGCTCATTTTTGGTGCTGTAAGGTTTAAATCAGCCACAAAGGATAAACAAGTTGATTTTAATTGATTAGAAGGACTTTCTAATGGGTTTTTGCTCAAGTAACTTTTTTTTTTTTTTTTTGGCATGTAGCCTTCCCTTGATTTACAAGAAACCGGAGTTACCACTGTTCAGACACTGTCTGGCACCGGGGCATTAAGAGTTGCCGGTGAATTTTTAGGCTATACTTGGTCATCAGGTAAAGTTCTAAGATGTTGGCTTTCTTCCCCATTTTGTCCATAAAACTTGATTATCTTCCATATGGACCCAGTCTACTTTTATTTTATGATTTGTGACTGTCTTCTATGTTGCAGAAGACTATATATCTTCCTCAACCAACCTGGGTAAATCACCCGAAAATTTTCACCCATGCAGGGCTGTCTGTCAAAACATGCCGCTATTATGCCCCAGCAACACGTGGAATTGACTTTCAAGGTTCGAGATTACCATTTCAAACGAGTTCTCAAGGTGTTTGATGAAATTCTGGACTCATTCTGACAATCGCACTGGTTTTGATCCATCGACAGAGCAGTGGGAGCAGATTAGGCAACTGATAAGATCAAAAGCTCATTTACCTTTCTTTGATAGTGCTTGTCAGGTTATTTCTCTAAAAAAAAAAAGAAGAGAATTTGTAAACCTTTAATCATATTTTATCCTTATTATAATGTATGATGAAGGGTTTGGCCAGTGGAAGTCTGGATGCAGATGCAGAGTCTGTTCGTTTGTTTACTGATGATGGTGGCGAATTGCTGGTAGCTCAGAGTTATGCCGAAAACATGGGTCTCTATGGAGAACCAATTGGTACCTTAAACATGGTGAGATGGTCAAGTTCAAGTGTTTGAATTCCACAAGTTTCACTTCTTTTTTTTTTTTTTTTTTTGTAAATTTCTATTTCCCTAAAATCAATCGAAATAACAATTTGCCCATAATTATTTTTCATGACATTAATTAATTGTGCAGGAGGATCAGCATGGCTAGGATGAGCTCCACGAAAATCCCTCTTCTAGCAGATGCTGTACATGCAGCTGTTACTCAGATTGCTTAAATCTGATATACAAACACTGAATTGGACAACTCTGCTATTATTATTGTTATTGGTCTTGTGATAATCATTCTCATTATATCTAAAAATGATATGCAAGTAACTGAAATTTTTATGTTTTGTCATGTGTTTTAGGGAAATTATTTGTTTGTGGCATGTATCACTATTTTTCTAAACAGTATTCATGTAGGAAAAGCTGAGGTTTTGCCGCAATCGGCAGTTTGGTCAGCGAACTTCCTGTAAGTGCCACGTGGAAATTAGCCAAGCAACGTGTGTCTTCCCAAGTGGGCAGAACATCAAATATCGAGCCCCATAACACGATAACGTGAAGACTATCCAATATCTCATGGCAATAATAGACCTCGACTTGAGTGCCAGAATTGCCGAAAAAAAAAAAGTGAGTACTGATCTTATATTTAAAATTTTTATCTGATTTTTTATATTTTATTAATTTATTCTTTTATATTTAAAATTTTAATTGATTTAATTTTTTATATTTTAAATTTATTAATTTAATTATTTACATTTAAAATTTTAATTAATTTAATTATTTAAATTTGTTAAATTTATTAATTTAATTTTTATTTTAAAAAATTAATAAAAATTTTAAAATAAAAAATTTAACTAATAAATTTAAAGTAAAAATTATAATTAATTAAAAATTTAAATATAATAAATAAAATTAATAAACTTAAAATATATTAAAAAATTCAAAGAACCAAAGTAAACATTCACCGAAAAAAACCAATATGATCCAATCAATTACTAATATTTTTTATTCATATTTTGAGGGAAAAAAAAAAAAGAAGAAGCAAAATCCAGTGCATAAATTAAATACAAATTTTGAAACATTTTTGCATTTTGAATTTTAATATTTAATCCGGATAATCAGTTCATAGATAAAGGGCTGACGAAATTTTCCATCATACAGAAATAAAAGTTTTGTGGAACGTTTTACTCCACAGATTAAGATCAGTTGATTAAAAAATGTGTTCTTACTATAAAAAAATTTATTCAATTTTCTTGGGTTATTTTTGTGACAGATATATTTTTAAATGTATTTTTATCAGTAAAATTTGTGCGAATCATTATCAATTATGAATTAAGAACCATCTATATTTTCACGCAAGTATTTACAATAAATTACTTTCTTAAAACTAATTCTAAAACGACAATAACGATACAACTAAAAGGTCATTTTCAAAAATTTCAACCCATATATAACTTGCAAATGAAAAAAAAAAAAAAAAAACTTTGGGAAGCACACAATTAGAGAAAATAAATTACTGTACAGGCGACTTACGGACCATTCAATCTATGCTATTATGCAACTTCAACAGCCGCCTACAAAACTGCGCCCGCAGCAGACAATGCGATCTACCATTAGAACTATTAGAAGGCTGAACGGTGGAGAAGAATACAAATGAGGAACGAAAATGCATTAGTTTAGTTGGACCCACACATCTAACATGTCAACGTCCTCCATGACCCGGCTCTTAAGCAAAACGAGAGGAGACCTTCTCTATATAAACGGGTAACCACCGTGACCGGCATCGCCTGGCCCAAAAGAGCGGCAAATACCTTTGAGGGAGGGAGCGAAAAAAGGCAAAGACTAAATAGCCCGCATCGTATCTGAAATTCTGAATTCTCAAAATCTCAAGTTTCAATACAAAACTTGTCCAATTACCATTACTTTACTAGAGGACCCTACCATCTTAATATGCGCCCACAGATAACGTCCCCTTGCATTTTTGCTTGCCCACCTTCTTCTTCTTCTTCTTCCCCAAGTGATCGCAGGATCGCCACTCTCGCTAGACACCTTGTTCAACCATTCTCTGCTATGGCCTCCGGCGATTTGATCTCCGCCTCTCCGACTGCTGCAGTCCACGGCGATTCTGTCTTCGCTCACCTCGTTCGCGCTCCCGAAGATCCTATCCTTGGGGTACACTTTTCCTTTTACTCTCTACTTTCTATTTCTATGGTTACTTGCAGGAAAAAGAACTCCGGACATTTGATCATCCAAATTTCAGAGTTCCTCTGTTTTTACTTTCGGTGATTTATGGTTACGGATAAGGAGAAGAGATTCTACGTGTTTGTTATAGCAGACATGTCTTGCAATGTTGAAATGGATTTTAATGAATTTTTACATACTTAAGGAGTACCTTAGATCTATAACAGCGGCTTGTGTTCGCTATAGGTTCTCCGAGCAATCTCATGGTCGGGAGCTTGAGCGTGATCGTGATGGTGTGCTTCACAAGATAACTAGGTTGAGCACTAGAAAGTGATGATGGACCTAATAGGCACTGAATTTTCTAGTATTCTTTGTTTCTGTAAGATTAAATATTATCACGAGCTGTTTGACCTTAACTAATCATAAATTATGAAAATCATCGCTCCGTTCTATATGGATTGGTCATCGAAACACCAATCCGGAGAAACTAACGTATCAATAGTAAAGCAACACGGCATCTACAAGTATGTTGCGTGTTGTGGCATTTAATCCTCGTTGTGAAACACACGCAATGTTTGATACTGACTCAAGAAAGTCTTCGTATGCATCTATTTCATGATGTTTTCATACAAATCCTCGATAAATAATGTTAGAAAATTTTTTGGTCTATCAGCTAATGAAAGCCTTTTGTCTTATTTTGTAACATAGGTGACGGTAGCCTACAACAAAGACCCAAGCCCAGTCAAGCTGAATTTGGGAGTCGGTGCTTACCGAACAGAGGTGATTGTTATGTAGTCTTCGTTGTAGATTATTTGCAATGGAATGATCACCATATGACGCTATTGATTACATTTGGTTCTTAAATACTGATGGTGAAACCTTGAAATCAACATTAGTCAACTCAGTATACATTTAGCTAGCAGGTTTTGCAATATGTTTTTATTCTGTTTTGACACATTTTGTCTTGGTTTACTAATGAAATAACAGGAAGGAAAACCTCTTGTTTTGAATGTAGTGAGACGAGTAGAACAGCAGCTCTTGAATGACAAGTAAATAAATCTTCCTTTGTTCTGTTTTAGTGCTGAATTACATTGAATTGTGATGAAATTACATTCCACGTTATTTTCAGGAATCGCAACAAGGAATATCTTCCTATTGTTGGACTGGCTGATTTCAATAAATTGAGTGCTAAGCTCATTTTTGGCGCTGACAGGTTGAAAAGACTTTCTGACCGATTGTTTGGTTGATAACTTGTAGGTGTTTTTTTTTTATTCGGGGCAATGCATAATTGTTTCCTTGTTTACCTTTTTGATATAGCCCTGCTATTCAAGAGAACAGGGTTACCACTGTTCAGTGCTTGTCTGGTACTGGGTCATTAAGAGTTGGAGGCGAATTTTTGGCTAAACATTATCATCAAGTAAAGTGCTCAACGTTTAACTTTCCTTTCCACTTTGTCCTTTAAGTAACTCTTATGTGATTCTAGCGCACCATGTTTGGCTTCCTTTGGCTTTTCAGCGGACTGTATATCTGCCTCATCCAACTTGGGGGAACCACCCCAAAGTTTTCACCTTGGCAGGGTTATCTGTCAAAACTTATCGCTACTATGCTCCAGCAACACGAGGACTTGACTTTCAAGGTTAAAAATTAACTCATCTAAGCCGTGTTGCGTTTTATCCTAATCTTTGTTATTATAACCAAGTCCATGCACTCTATTCTACCTAACTTCAAAAGGGTTTTATAGCAAAATATTCTTTATTGTTCATAATAGGACTCATGTATGACATTGGTTCTGCTCCATCTGGATCTGTTGTTTTGCTTCATGCATGTGCGCATAATCCTACTGGCGTTGATCCAACCCCTGAGCAATGGGAGCAGATCAGACAGCTGATAAGATCTAAAGCTTTGTTACCGTTCTTTGATAGTGCTTATCAGGTAGGCTTCTTTGCATGAAACAAACTTCTCTGCCGTTTCCCATTTGCTAGAGAAAATTTTGTATGGACATAGTCCACAATAGGCCCCTCCAAAGCCAGAAATCCAGCCACATGAAAAACACTTGAATTCAAATCTTCATAACAAAGGGTAATTTCAACTTTAAATTCTAGTGTTTGGCTTTCTGTTTCTAGGCACAGTCAACGGTGGACCATGTCAATGTCTCATATACTACATATATTCTTTGATTAGAATTTTTTGTTCTGGAGTATAATCTTATTTTGGCACAATAGGGTTTTGCTAGTGGAAATCTAGATGCAGATGCACAGCCTGTACGTTTGTTTGCTGCCGATGGTGGTGAAATGCTGGTAGCCCAGAGTTATGCAAAGAACATGGGGCTTTATGGAGAACGTGTTGGTGCTCTAAGCATAGTAAGAGTCAAACTTTAAAGCAATAATTATTGACAACTCTATAGTTTTTGATAAGTGGTTTAATATTACATCTTACATGTATTGTATCTCTTTGAATCAGATTTATTGCTTTTATTGCTTTTTGTTTTTTAATATTGTTTAGCACAGAAATGTACTCTTCTCATTTAAAGTAAAATAATAGGTTTTATAAGGACCCAAATTTTCTTGTTTCCTTCTGATGATCAGTCTGTAATTTTTTTTTCTACCTTGACTAAGGTCTGCAAGTCAGCTGATGTTGCAAGCAGAGTTGAGAGTCAACTGAAGCTTGTGATCAGGCCCATGTACTCAAGTCCTCCTATTCATGGTGCATCCATTGTGGCTGCAATTCTCAAGGACCGGTAATAATAAGCCTTGGCTTTTCTGGTTGCATTTTAAGTGGAATTCGACAAAGTAGTAGTTTTTTTTTTACTATCATATTTTTTCTTTTGATGGTGTTGAACAACATTGTCAGAGGGGATATATTCAGTAGTTGTCACTGCCTCGGTTTATGTTCTGACCATGCTTAATGTATTTTATTTACATTTTCTTGTTATAAGACCTGCTTTTGCTTCACTTTCAGCGATCTGTACAATGAGTGGACCATTGAGTTGAAGGCAATGGCTGACCGAATTATCAGCATGCGTCAACAACTTTTTGATGCTTTGCGGGCCAGAGGTCAGCCTTTTGAGTTATTTCCTCTTTACATTTTCGTTAGATTTTATGTATCTTGGGTAGTTTCTTGTCTCCGTTTCTTCCCTACTACTTGAGATGTCAATATTTAATATCCCAATTTTTCCTTTCTTTCTCTTCCTTTCCCTTCCGTTATTAGAATTTGGGGTGTGGCTGCCTCTTAGTTGCTCTACTGATATGCTTGATCCTTATGCAGGCACACCTGGGGATTGGAGTCACATCATCAAGCAGATTGGCATGTTCACGTTCACTGGATTGAACCCAGAGCAAGTTGCCTTCATAACCAAAGAGTACCATATATACATGACATCCGATGGGTAACACTCTATTTCTGACTTCGTGTAATGAGTTCAAAACTTCAAATGAATACTAGATGCATTCCCTTTTATTTCCTGGTCAAGAGTTCTCCTCGTCGTCGTCGTCATTATTGGCAGTTATTTAAACCCAAAACGAACTTTTGCAAGTGAAGTCCTTATTTAACTTGATCAATTAAGATTTTCTGAAATTGAATTAGTTCCTTTTAATTAATTAAGTTCTGAGTTCTGACACAGCGTTTCAGTCGAGACTGATTGAGATTGAAACTGGGTAGACAATCCTTGAACAACTAACTAATCTCTCTGTTGGATGTGCAGGAGAATTAGCATGGCTGGTCTGAGCGCTAACACAGTCCCTCATTTGGCAGATGCGATACATGCGGCAGTAACTCGAGTTGTCTGAAACACGGCACGAAAAGAAAATGTGCTTTACGTTTAATGTCAGACCCATTTTAGGGTCGCATTTGCATTTCCTGCTTCTTATTTTATGTATTGTGATGTGGTAGACGAATTCGTAAATTATAAAAAATATAAATTTTGAAATTTATTGAGATTGTTAAAATATATTTAATTAGTTTTAAATATATAAAAAATTTTCAAAAAATGATATTTTTAGGACGTAAAAAAATTAGAATTTTATTTATTAAAAACTCATTAAAAGAAATTTTAAGGGGCATTGTCTTGGTTAAAAAAATACATATTTAAATAAAAAATCTTGAATTAAAATTCCAGTAGAATTTAAAAAGAATCTACTTACCCCTCAATATTTTTGCTTATTCCAAGGGTGACACAAGAAGTAAACCGAATGGAAATATTTTTTTCTTAAATTACAAATAAAGTTTTATCACTGTAAAATTGACCCCCCAAAAATAGATGACATACTATATATATTTTATGGATGAATACATATGGGACATGAATGGCAAACAACTGGAGGCTTTAAAGTTCATAGCAGCTATCTACAACCTTTCAACAAATACGAAGAAGGGCTTGAAAAGCTCACAGCAGAGGATTTGCTTTTCTCACCCTTCCCTGGTGTTCCGCATTCACTGAAGTCAAGTATACGTCGCTCAATCTGCAATCAAATAAAAGAATATTAAAATAATGCAAGAATTCACTGCAAAATTCTTAGACGCAGTTCATAGGAAAGTAAAGGGAAATGCTTATCTTACCAAAGCATTTGAAGCCAACTGGGAGTTCCCAGTTTGAATGTTTTCGTTGTCCACATCCTTGTCGTTTTCAGGAGCTTCCTTTGGTAACGCCTTGGGAGTTTCATTTCCCAAAATCTCCTGAGCATTCGCATACGCAGCAGCAGTTTGTTCACCTATTTGTTTCATCAGCCCAATTGCGTCATAGCTTCTTTCGCCTGGGCTCATGAATAACCCAAGATCCTGTCAACATGTTCAGTATTAGTAGTGCTGAAAAGAAACATATAATATCAATAAAAACGACAGTTATGTAACAGCAATTGCATTACCTCAAAAGTTATTTCCGTATCGAGTCTGGGACTAGGCAGAAGAGTGCCAATGAACCAAGGAGACTTCCACGCCGACGGCGATTCAATGCTTCTTCGAAATGGTGTTCCACCAAATCTGGAACCAAACAACGTTAAAATAACCATACAATCAGAAACAGTAACTTGAGAAGTGAAAGCGAGAGAGCAAGGGGTTAGATGTCAGGCAAAGTCATACTAGAAATAACGAAAAGTCTGAACGAGAAATTTTAAGTAACTTCATTCAATTGGCTGAACCACGCGTCATTAGAATTTCCCGAACCAAAATAATTCTCAGGATATTAGCGAAAATCACCAGAAATAAAGAATAGAAAATGGAAACAACCAGCAGCAATCGGAAAAGCTATAATACCACCACGCAAAAAAAAGAAAGAAAGTGTAATCTTACATGTTAAATGCCTCAAAACCAGTGTCGTTTCCAGGATGATCGGCAGTGTTCTTCTCACCAGGGGCTGATGAACAAACAGACCGTACACAAGTAACAGCAACTGAAAGATTTTCATGCTCCTTTAAACGAACAACAGGGGAACGTAGATTTCCAGAAAATGATTTTGAGACAAAGTTCTGATCATCAGCTGCTTCCGACTTGGTATTTTTCTCAGTTTTAGGAGTTTTTTCTATTGATCCCAAAACACTGTCTGATTTAAAAACTTGATCAGGAGAATGCAACAAGAAGTCATTGACATCACGTTCAACCAGAACTCCAGAAGGATGCTGCATCAAGTAAACAGAGACAAGTAAATATAAATATATCTAATAATTTCAAACACTTGATTACAGCAACAAAAGAAAAGTACTCACAATCTCCGAAGCATGAACATCGAGAGGTGGCTGCTCCTTAGAGTCTTTTTCACCGCCATCTTTTTTGGACTTTCCATCTCTCGTATCTGCATTTTCATTTTTCCCCTCTAATTGCTCCCCTTGACCACAATTTTCTTTGTTATCATCAGCAGAGGTTCCAGAAAGCAGAGCTTCCCGAGTCTCGTTGTTATCAAACATGACAGTCTCAAGTTTCTTGTCCATTCTTCTGTCTGACAGAGGTGATAAGAAGTCTCGGTGTCGCTTTTTTAATATTGATGGTGTACCCTTGAAAGTTTTCGCAGCACTTTTTAACAGAGCATCAGGACTATCATCACGAGATGGCGAGTCCCATAGCCTGAAGGGACTTAGACTGTTCATTGAGGACATCATCAGCTGGCGGATGCCCAGCGGACTAAACTCTTGCTGCAAGTTGTCCCCAGATTGTATAAGATCACAGCTCAGGAAAGGCATTTCCAAGCTTGGGAAACGGGGAGGTTCATAACATAGAGCTCCTGTGTCCTGTTCTGAATGCACATCAGCCTTTTCATCATTTGGAAAACAATTTTGCTTGGCATCTGATCCACCGCTGAAAGTAATTACAGGGACCAATTTTGAATTATCCTTTACAGTATCTAGTGGTTCTAGCATTGCTGCACTGTCTATAGCATTAATACAGGGAGAACTGGATGAGTCATTGTTATAAATGAAGTGACCATGCCCTCTGGAGACAAATTGATGATCCTCTGCTCCAAATAATTGATTTGCTTCAGCAGTATAAATTAGTCTACCTTCATCTGCAGAAATTACTGAAGGAACACAAGGGAAAGATTGGGAGCACGAAGTTCCTACTATGTTACTAGAATTTGGAGGACAAGTGCATCCAGATAAGTCAACCATGTCTACACCTTTACTATAATCTTCGGAGGAAAAGCAACCTTCATTTATTGCCTCTTGAAATAGAACTCTGCAACATTCTTCATCAGATATCAACATGTGCTCTGCTCCAACAGAATCCATACATGTAGGTCCTAGAGATGTTGAAACATTAAACCCCACTGAAGTCTGAAGTGGAACTTTCATCATGTCATGGCTTTCATTAGGAACTATACAATCTATTTGCAACTGTAAGGATTCTTGCCCCAAGTCAAGCGAAGAAATATTAGGTAGGGAATGTATATTAAACTGGCAATCCCCGCTTGCAGAATTTCCAGCCTCGACGAATTGAGAAGAGCATGTCTCTTGGCGAGATATGTCCGGGATGGATATAGCGACATCATCAAGGGATACATAATACTGCTCAGAGCAGGAAGCTTGACTAGTACTATGCTCCTTCGCTTGACTAGAATCTTCATTTACCCTGAATTCCTCTCTAGCATGCAAAACAACATTGCTCATCTCCCTTGCAGATTGAAAGCGACCAGTCGCTGAACCTTGGCTACACTCCGAAACTTCCTCTCCCTCATTCCCCTTAGTACCATTATCATCTCCACTGTACTGCAATCTCGAAGAGGTAGAAACCACAGGTTGATTTGGATGCGCAACAGGAGGTAGAGTTTGGAACTGAGTAACCAAACCTGAAGCCAAGTAAGAATCCAATTTCTTTTTGACAGAACTGTTCCAGTGATTTTTTATGGAATTGTCTGTCCTGTTGCCACAGAAGCAGAGTACAACTTATGAATAATCAAAAGAATCAAAATTGCACGTCAAAATTCCAGGGATATTTGATGTACCTTCCAGGCAAGAATTTCGTCAGTTCTGCCCATCTGTTCCCATATATCTGATGAGCACGTATTAGAGCCAATTCCTCTTCTTGGGTCCATGCTTCTTTGTTTATATTAGGATTAAGATGATTATGCCACCTAATTACAAATTACATCAGTCAAAATAAAAGTAAAATACTTCAAGACATAGCCTCTAATATGATTTATATAATAGGCCACTAGGGTAGAGAGAATCTCGGTAAGACACTGTTGATATACACAAACTAGGAAAAAAAAAAAAAAAAATCTAATTACCGTACCTTTCTCGACATTGCTTACCAATACGTCCAGGTAAATGCTGTGCAATAGTAGACCACTTTTTGGGCCCATATTTGTTCACCAAGTCAATAATGATCTCATCTTCCTGTTGAGGTACATATTAAACCAGTAATCTCATCTTAGATAGATGACCAGAAAACAAAGTTCTACAAAAACTTATGTAATTATATGGTGTTATTACCTCTCTTTTTTTTTTTTTTGGTAATTTGATATTGTAATATTTTTTATTATAATGATATGATGGAATTGTGACTTTGCATTGATTTGTTTTTGTAAGTTGTATACATTAAAATGCATTATTTGAAAAATTATGAATTAGTCCACATAATTATCATAAAGTCCCGTGCTTCGCTCGGATGTAACACTAGTTCAAGGTAATAAGACATTAGAACGAACTCCAAAAAGTATAGAAATATACATAAAGAATAAATGAAAGAAAACATTACCTCTTTAGACCATGGACCTTTCACAAGTTCTGGATTTAAGACTTTCTGCCATCTATGTAGGCACTGAACATCGGTTCTATCCTTGAAACACTCCGCTACAAACAGATATAACTGGCAATTATCAAAATTTGACAGAACAAGTTGAACGCATTACAAAATGGTAAAGATGGTTAGCTTCTCCACACAATGAAGCGGCGTAAAAGGTAGATTAAGGGAGGGAGGAGGGAGGAAGGATCAGATAGATTATGACTGTAAAACTGGTTTTGCGGACCTAGGAAAAGGGTTCTTTTTACAGATGATTTTCCTTAACACCAGGACTATTATTGCATTTCAATCCATTCAGCTAAGCCTATAGTTGTCAAATTGAAAGAAACTCCAGTTTCAAGCATACGTGTTTTAAGAAATGTTCACACACAATACGCTCTCATGCACGTACGGGATTGCTAATGCCACAGGGTCATGAATGATCTCATGAAATTATAATGAACTTGCACAAACCAATACCAAAATGATACCTATTTTTTTCCAATTTTTTCCTTTAAAACGCTGAACAGCATTCCGCAATATCTCATCCTGCAGAAACAAAATCCGTTATAATAATTTTTTAATATATTTATCTACAGTTATTGTTCAATTTTATTCCCGAATATTCAAAATATAAAGTTTAAAAAGAGTCTGGGTATATCCAGCTATTAAGATTTACGAAAAAAAAAAAAAAAAAACTATACAACAAGTAGAAGAAGATAACCTAAACGAACAAAAAATTATGCAAAAGAATAACTTTAGCAGATGTCATACGACATGCTTCCTTTGATGAGTTTTGAAATTTTGATCCACAAATAAGACAACATTATACAGTTTCGTTGCACAAGTAAAATAATGCCACGAAGCATTAGAAAAAACACATGTTTCATAGCTAAAAGAGTTACCTCTTCCGGTGTCCATTGTCCTTTTGTAGAACGCCTTGTAGGACCACTAGTCCTCCTACAATTAATTATCTAAAAGTTAGGCAAATTTTGTTTTATATCTTTGTCAATAGTATCGCAATTTTCAGAAGATAAGAAAGAAATAGAAGAATTTCAGAATTACCCATGCAGTGCTCTAACTTTCTGAACACCTTCATTGAGCCCAGCTGAAGGAGCAGGGGTTATCTTATCACCTTCCATCGTTTGTTGGTAGATGAATTAAAAAGCATATCCCGATTGCCACTCGACTGCAGCTCTCTCCAGAATGTGGTCTCCAAATCATTATAAATTCCCTTTCAAGAAGTTGCAGGAACAAACTTCACACACGCAAGAAGAATTGGAGAAAAATATAGGAATCAGAATTATTTTTCGTTTTTCAACTAAACAAAGAATACAAGGATTAAACCACAAGCCAGATATCTACCAGACTGTTGTTTTTTTCTACTTGAGATAGATAAATTAACATTTTAAAAGCACAAATACGTGAAAGCCATAGCCAACCAGTGTGACTAAATAAATTTGTGACAATTTCACTTTGATACCAATTAAATCCTTTATAGCGAAGTTCAAATTGTAGAATCCAGCGTCCGCAACAGTAGGTACACTATCGTATGCTCTTTAGCTTCAGAACTTATCACTAACCACAAATTCAAAATCAGTATGCTATATCGTCGCACTAGACCTAATTCCTCGTCAAACCATAACATACTAATCACACTGAGAATCGAAGAAACTAATCCTCGGATTGAGACAAACTAAGACACAACAATGTTCCAGATCCTCATTCCGCTGAAGAATAATTTAATTGACTTTAAAAAAAAAAAATTCAGATGTAAAAAACTTAAAACCGGATCAAGATTCTGAGAATTCCTTAGTGAATTAGTCAAACGTTTGAAACATGATTAAGATCGAAGAATCAAAACGCATATTAAAATAGATAAGAAAAAAATGGTGGACACTCACCGGACTAAGATTCAAAATGCGAACGGTCGAAACACCAGAATGAGAAATAGGCGATGATACAATCCAACCGCCGCGCATTTGCAGATCCAAACAGTGATATGGAGAAAGATCTGCAAATGCACTGCGAGTAGCAGAGTGAAGAAAGATAGAGAGAGAAAGTAGAATTCGAAGAAGGGAAAGTAAGGGAAACGGTACGAAGCTCTATTCAAACATAAAGGGGCGGACTCTGGAGTTTCAAACCCTATGGTTAAAGGTCGAACATGTTTAGGTTATAGACGGTGAAGATTTTGACACGTAGAAAATTAAGGAGTCTACGTAACAGACGCCTATGCGGTCTCTTTCAAAAGTTCAACGGGCAACTTATTTTATCCTGAATTTGTGTTTTCAAAAAATATTGCTTTTTTTTTAATTATTTCCAACTAGATCTTAATTTGTTTTTATCTTTTTTTATGATAGAAGGTAATAATTGGAGGATTCGAATAACAAGGTAGTGTGTTGCTTAAGGGCAATTCTCTTTTTTCTTATATACTCTTTTATTTTTATAAAATGTCTAATGTATCTTTTGAATTTTTACAAAAAAAAACACTCCCCTCGTT
Organism: Bauhinia variegata; assembly: GCA_022379115.2. Taxonomy (NCBI): domain Eukaryota; kingdom Viridiplantae; phylum Streptophyta; class Magnoliopsida; order Fabales; family Fabaceae; genus Bauhinia; species Bauhinia variegata. The sequence continues at coordinate 3,370,858 of CM039435.1, forward strand.
TTGCGATGGGTGCACTCTCTTAAACTTGTCATTGTTTACTCTCCCTCGGTGTCAATTTTTTCCCGACAACAAAAGTTTCTCTCTTGATCAATCTTTTTTATATATATATATATATATATATATATATATATATATATATATATATATATATATATATATATATATATATATATATTGTGTGGCTTTTATTTTATTTTTTTAAACTTTTTATAATTTAAGCTTTTAAAATCAATTAAAACAGTGTGATCTCACATAGAAATAATAATATTACAATTCTCAAATGTAAAAATTCGATTAATAGATGTTTAAGTGGTACATTAAATATAAAAGATCCAAATAAATCTATTAAAAATGAAAAAAAATAGAAAGATCAAACCTATAGATCTAATGGCCCACAAAATGAGTTAATAAGAGAAGCCCAAATTATAACTTACTTGATCTATAAATCCATTTTACTCTATAAAGTTTTTTTTTTTTTTTAATTCTTATAACAAATTTTGATAACTTAACATACAAGTTTTTTTTTTTTTTCAAGATTTTTACATTTTCACTCTCAGATCTACATCTGTTTCACTCTATGATTTTTTATTTTTTTTTTAATTCTGATAACAAATTTTTATAACTTAAGCCACAAGTTTTTTTTTTCATTTTCACTTTTTTTTTTTATTCTTATAACAATTTTCAATAATTTAGACCCATATATATATATATATATATATATATGATTAAGCCTTAAGTAAGTCTTTTTGGATTTATACATCCCAACGATCTTTGTTAATAATCATTCAAATGTATACATTTACCAAAAAATTTCAAAAAAAAAAAATCAATTTAGTTGGGATTTAGAACACGCCCACCCCTAATGCCTTTGTTGCCACTGCTTGGGATTAAGTGGAAAATGTGCCATTGGTTCGCATAAAAAGGGAATGTGTTGGTAGGTTTAAACAAGGGGAGTGTGCCACTGGCCTCTATCGAAGTGAAGGGGAAATGGAAGAAAATGAAGTGCCTTGCATGGGTGAAGAAATGAAAGGGGATTGATTGACATTTGACATCGGTGAATGTGTGAAGAAATAAGAGGAGGGGTGGGCAAAGGATGGGATGTCCCGGCCCGAAAGATTCGGAACAATTTCAGTATGGGACAATTCAGGACTCGGGATGGGATAAAGACACAATTTTGTGTCCCGGTTAATTTTCAGGACAGGATCGGCACAAATAAAATCTAGTCCTGGTCCCATCCCGAACTTTAAATAAATATATCCCGTCTCGTCTCGTCTTAAAATTGTCCCATAACTATATATATTTGTCCCGTTTATTATTTTTTATACCTCTTTGCTGTTTACACACCACTTTTCTTCTTCTTGCTTTTCAACATCCCTCTTATTACTTTATACACCCACTTATCATTTTCCATTCCCACACCTTTCTTTTTTTTTAAAAAATTTAATCAAGACAGGACAAAAGAGTAAAGACGAGAATTGAGACAGGACCGAGATAAAAATATAAAAAAAAAATTTCAAGACGAGATTGGGACAGCCAAATCCCCGCCTGTCCCTACCCCTAAATAAGAGTGTGTGTGGCTCAAACAGTGAGCAGCGTCTTTTTTTTTTAAAAAAAAAAATTACAAAAAGGGAAAGGAGTAGGTTAAGAAAAAAAGAGAGGTTCATTTAACAATTCCCAAAACAGGGTTAAGAAAAATCAAGTAGGAGACGACAAAAAGGTGGCAACCATAACAATCTTTTTCAAGTAAATATTAAATTTGAATTATTCGTTGCATACTAATGCGACATTAATGAAAGTTCATTAACCTATTATTCTATGAAAGCCATATTGTTATTTACCAGAAAATGCTTTCCTTGTTGTCGTGTTATATGCGTATCCAAGTCCTTTAAATTATACTGAAATATGCTTTCTCTTTAGGAAGTTTACGCAACATTTTAATACGTGACATTGGATAGAAGAATACGAGTAAAATTCAGTGAATACATCTATTAAACTCCTCAATATTATCTTCCCTTAATCTTTTCTATTTTTGGTGAAATATTCACTTAATCTTTTTAAAAGGCTGATTTAGATGGAAACGTTTGTATAAAAACGAGAAGGATATTTATAAGGAAATAAATATAATTCAGTATTATAAATATTATAAAAAGGAGCAAATTCCAACGAAACAACAATTCAATATTATATAGAACGGAGCATGCGTAAGTAAAACTTGAATAGCTGAGAATACATCAGGTGAACAAGCAGAATGAATTGCTATTCACCGAAAAGCTCTTAGTACCCTGAAGCTGAATCTACACATAGACGCAACCCTTTATGCTGCTCCAGTCTTCTGAGCTTTATTTGGGCGACCTGTTGCTGAGTCATTCTCCCTGGAACGGCCATGTTTTCCTCCTCTACCGAACCTTCCTCCCCTGAGATTGATAAGAGATTATATTATATGGTTAACATTTTTAGTGCCACCCCTTTACGGAAGAGCAGAGATAACAAAACAGAAAGACAAATGAAGTTCACCCACTGACCTTCCTCGGCTACTCTTGTTTTCTCGGTGCTTTTCTTGATTACCACGGATAGCACTCCAGTATTCCCTTTCAGCCTCACCTGAGTACGACAATAAAATAGCTCTCAGCTTAGCCCGTAAAATTAAACTAATCCCTATATCTATGTTAGATAAAAATAGTTAACTACCTATATTTTTCTATGTCAAATGGCAATTCAAGTATACTGAGCGGAAAATAGTAGTTATGTTCATGATATCCACGTTCCTACCACATATAAACAATCTTGCAAATCTATAAATGTGAAGGATTTATGATGCCAAAGTGAATATCAAACCGAGAAAACAGCTTAATGATTATAAATATGGACACACAACTGACCAGTCACTGGATCTAGAGTAGCAATATAATTTTTAACAACCAAACCACCCTTTTCTGAAAGAACTGCAGCGGCACGAGCTTTCTGACCAGCATCAGGTTCTTCAAACCGGATGTATCCTGAATCAACTCCAATCTTGAAATCGATGTACTGAACAGGAAAGCAAGAACCTAAGATTAGATATTCCCAATCAATTGAAAAAGCTTAGCAATAATCAAATATTTCGGGAAGGAGCAGGGATGAGCCAGGATGGCTTGGCGTAGCTTCCAATCGTGGTGTTCAAATAAAACTCTGAATTGACAAAAGCAGAAAAGTATACTTCCAAGTACAAAATACAGGAAAAAGAAAGAGGGTAGGGAAGACAAGAATTTTAACTAACAGCTGTAAAATCTTATTCAAACTGTAACAGAAGGCACAAATTCCACTAACAATAGAAAGCGAAAACATAAGCACCTTAACAGTACCGAACTTTTCAAAGACACCCTTTAAATCCTCACGCATGACAACATCCATGTTATCCTTGCAAGAAGCAGCTGAAAATTTTTCATCTGTTTCCTGAGTCTTTTCTTCAACTTCAGTTTCTTTTTCTTCGCCCTTCCCATGGTTTTCTTCGCCTTTGTCAATATTTTCTGAAACCTTTTGTTCATTTTCTTCAGCAGCATCTTCTAAGGGCTTTTGTTCATCTGTTTTAGAGACACTATTTATATCATTATGCTGACAGGTGCCATCTTTTTCTGCCGGAACTCCATCAGACATGCACTTGAGTTTGAAGGCAATAATTAAGCCCCTAGGATAGCTGTGTTTAACATGAGAGAAGACAGTCAATTTATAGAACAGCAGAGCTTTTTTTGGGTTCTTGGAAGGGGTTGGCATCTTCTTACCTTGCTTCTCCATTTGAGTTATCATGGTGATTTGAACTCAAGACTGAACCAGATTTTTCATACTCTTCTAATTCATTGGCTCTCTCGGCATCAAAATCCTTCCTGAATTGGAAATAATTATATCAGACTGCATGTACATCAATATAACATAGCATGCATGCATCTCTGTTTACAGATTTTGAACAAATTTGAAAAACAACACTAATTCCTGTTCGCAGGACAATTTCTTAGATCAAATTATAGTTAGAAAAGAAGACAAAAAAAGGAATGAGTTCTCCACCTTTCTTTAACTATTATTCTACTATAAGGAAAAAAATATTAACATTTTGAGTAAAGTTCATTAGAGGTATATCATTGAAAAACTATAAGCATCCTTACTTGGGTTTTAATTCTAACTCAACCCCTGCATACTCTAGTCTTTGCTTCAAAACCTTTTCAGTATCTTCCTCTGATGAAAACTCAACCAGCGCAGTGCCACAGAAGAATCTTTTGTCTCCAACATGACGGGGCATCCTTACACTATTAACCTGAAAAAAAAATGTGCATAGTATTTCATACATCCCATGAACCATATGCCAAACAATTTCTCCATAAAAGAAGAGAAAATTTGAGTCATTTAAATTTTTAGCAGTAGCATTAGGAGTTAGGATTCAGTTTGAATTTAAAAGCAATTGAGGGCTGAGATTTTGCTCTTTAATGCCACACAAGAGCTTTAAGCAGAGTTCACTAAACACCTAATAACGATAAAGGACAATCCACAATGTCCAAACCAAAAATTAAGCACCCACAAAACATAGAGCCTATGGTATCATGCATATTCATAAAAGGTTCAAAAGTAAATAATGTAATAGGTGCTACTATTACCTTGGCATATTGCCCAAAGAATGTCTCCAAGTCTTCACGCTTCACATCGTATTCAAATGGTGAAGCAGCAATTGTTCTCACATCTACCTGCTCAATTATCTCGTCCAGCTTTGAAAGTTCACTGGTCCTCCCAACTTTTTTTCCTGGAACATAGAAATAGAAAAATAATGAAAAAGGTATAAGTGTTCATTCCAAATAGAATTACGAGGCATTAAGGCAGTGGCAAACTATTATGCGAACTGATACAGTCTTAAAACTATAAGAAACAAAGGTACAAGGTTCAATTTAAACCCACGAGAATCACTTCTCTCATTACTGATCTCAGGATCCAAGAGAACATTTAAAGAACACAGTCGCTCTATTCTACAATTGTCAGCAGCTAATCAAAAGTCATTAATCAAATGAAAAGTTCTCTATTTTATAATGACGACATCTATACAAGGAAACATAAGGGCTTCTACTCCAAACTCGCTGGAGCAATAAAAGGTTTCACAAAATTAAGTAAAGCAACTCAATTAAGCTGAAGTCTGTAGTGGTTATAAGAATCTCGTTTCTTCAGGTTTAAATAATAAATAACTGAATATTTACCTGAGTAAACCTGCAATCTATATCAAAACAGCAGGGAAAACAAGAAAACACATAAGCGTGTAGAAGTTCGCAGTAACTCACCATCTTCAGAGATCTTGAGTAAATCTGATTTTCTCAAAGTTTCAGCAACAGCTTTAACAGTATCTTCAGTCACCTCATCTGGCTTCGCATTCCCCAGATTAAGATGATTTCTCATCCGAGTAAATGAACAAATCAAAGCCAAACTAACCACTGTGTAGTCACAGTCAAGATAAACAATGATATCATAATAGGTGCCCAGAATCAGTGAAAAATACATAGGCGATTTAACAACGTTATATACTTATATTTCAATCTTCAATCACTTCAGAGAAACACTCTTAAGATTTCATACAAAAAATATAAGCAAATAAATCTTTTCCAAGAAAGATTTCCACATAAAAATGTATTGCAATAGGGAGAAAGGGGGAAAAAAGGTGAGCTCATAGCTAAATATGAATGAATGAAGACCCGCAACCCAAGCATGCCAAAAAAAAAAAAAAACACAACTGTAAAAATAAAAAGGACAGCATAATAACTGATTGAGAAGGATACTGCCATCATCGCTTTCACTGATAGTTTTCTTCAGAAAATTGTCCCTAGGAAGGTTGCTATCACTGAAGTAGAACTCAACCTGTAATAAGCCATGCATATTCAAATTATGGTAGAAGAAAAAGATACCTAAATGCTCGATCACAAAATCAAATTAAATAAACACAGTACAAAACAAAGCTAAAATTGAAATATTTGATATACTTGTCGTAGCACTTTCTTCGCGGTTTCTTCGTCCAACAACGGCGTCGCCATTGATGTAGGGTTTTTGCGGGATACCTCGGAGGTTTTAGGACTTTACCGCTTAGGCTTGTTTTTAAAGTAGGCGTTCGTAAGTTAACTGAAACAGGTCCGGTTCACAAAAAGATGCCCCCCGGTTCACGTTCTTCAACTCCAAACCTGAGGCATCTTATTTTTCAATTATTTTATAATTATAATCATTTTCTATTATTTTCATGGTCGACAATAATTTCATGTTTAAATCGTCAATATTAAATCTTAAATTGTCGGGAACCAAATTTGAAGAGGGAAGTTTTAAATTGTACCTTTCTCTTCTTTTATGGAAATTTTTTGACCTTTCCTTTATTAATAGCTGACGTGATAACAACTAATTTTGTCTTTGTGAAAGATTTAATATTCTTTACAGTCCATGCATGCTTTTTTTAACTGAAAGCAGTGCTTTGCAAAATCGAAAATCTGAAATTTAGTATTAACATCATTTTATTATATTTAACGCCATGTTATTATATTTTAGATACGGTCATGACATGCCAAACATTTTTAGGTAATTTGCCTTAATTAAAAGGAATTTATTTATTATTGCTGTTATTCTAAATAAAAATTAATTTTGTATTTATTTTATGAAAATATTCAATCATATACTCTCTTTATTAAAATTATAAAATATTATTATTTATTTTACACTCTAAAAAATATATTTATGTAATAAAAAATAATATATTCTTATAATTCTTTTATTTAATATTTTATGTTTGAGTCAAATGTGTAAAAATAATTAAAATAAAATTTTAAATAATGACTTTTTTTTAAAAAATCATTAATTACTTCTTAAAATTAATAAAACTAAATAAATATTTTTTATAAAATATTATTAATTATTTTTAAAATTAATAAAATACTTTATATTTTTAAATATGAATCGGTGTGTATAATTTTAAACAGACAGAATATATATATAAAAAAATAACTTATTCTAAGACTTGAATATTTATTCTTTTTAATAATTTTTTTAAAAAATATAAAATATTCACCTTAATGGTTTATGACAAATTTATATAAATCAAATTCTTATGTAATAGGATATTAATTAATTTTATAGTTGAATAAAATTTTATGAATATAATCAGATATTAAACGGTCAGATCGAGTGTTATTAAAAGGTGCAAGTATAATGAGTTTTCCTACATATATACTATTATTTAACGATAATTTTCTAATTGTCAAACTTTTTTGAAAATACTTACTATGGTCGAATTGAGTGTTATTAAAAGGTGCAAGTATAGAAGAAAAAAAAGACTAACCCTGTGAGGATATTATCAGTGGCAATAAAAAATTCACTTCAGTAGATAATACTTTGCAGGTGTTCTAACGTCCTGATCTTGCCCGAGCTTCCATTCTTGCTACGTTCTTAGTTCAATCATCAAAGTTTAATGTCAACAAGAAGAATGAAAAGCTTATCTGCCAGTTTCATAGTTTTTATAATAATTCCATATATTGTCCCAATAATCACAGTATATCTTAAACTCACAAGCACAACAAAGACCGTTTTAATAATTATAGGGGAAAAACAACTCCATTTGTAAGAGTATTAGTTTAAAAACCATTGTCGCAAGGTTCAGGACTGGGTGTATTACAATCACCCAGCACAAAGTAAAACTATCATTACATTTCCCTTTCTCACCCTGATTCTTTATCCCTCAATCACAGTTGCACACACTAGATGGTTTTCTTAATCCAGATACTGCATTTTCAACTTCCAGGAGTTGGATTATTCAACAAATGTTTAAATAAGTGAGGCAGCAACTTGGCCACCATTCATCTTACTGGAATCTAACAATCCAACCTTACATGAAATCCTCCTCCAGTTCCTGCAATGATTTGTTAGCTGATGCAATTTCTTTATTGGATGTCATGTTTTCTGATACCATCAAACCCTTGTAGCTCCTTAGCTCTGCTTGTTTCTCCTTTTCAAGTCTTTCCAACTCCTCACGGCGTTTCTGCACATAGAAACATAAGAAATTTCACAAACAAAACTAGTCATGCATACTCATCACATCAAAGCTTGGGCGCAGTTTAATGAAAGGACAATTCTACAAAATAAACCTTTTCTCTCAGCTGTTGCTTTCTCTCTGCTCTTTCTGCCGCATTAACTGCTTCTCGCTCAGCTGCCATAAACATATGCATATACCCATTAGATGAGTAACTTGCATGACTACTACGGCAGAATCAGATAATATTTATCTCAAGATCAGAAACACAGACCAAATTAAGAAGCACAAATATAAATGAGAAGCCCAATTGGGAATAAAAGGCAAAAGGAAGCATATGAAAACAAAAAGCTGCACAGTATCCTCACAGAAAATGGCATATTCAATATTTACAAGTTAGAACTTGGACGCACAAATAAAACTATATATCGAAGAATGAGAAAGTAAAGCAAACTCCTTAATTACCTTTCAAATCAGGTTTCCTTTCCACTTTGGTCCTGTTCAATCTGTTCATAACCTCATTTATTCGCTTCTCTACCCTCACAGTTCGAACCTAAAATTTAAGTATGAAAACCAGATAATGTTCTACTCAAAATGCATACTCAAAGTTCCAAGAACAATTTTTACCCGTCTACCCCCCAACAAAAACGAGAAGGGAAGGAGCTATACATGTTGAAAAAGAACTAAAAAACTGACGAATAAATGCAAAAGTTAATGTAGAAAAGATCACCATCTTCGAGTTGTGAAAACCAACTTGACCAACATCCATGGAAGCTGTTTTCTTTAAATTGGACCAGGGAGTGTAAACCACATCAACATTGTTCACCTTATTTCCTGACAAGGAAACAATAGGGATAAGCGTATAAAATTAGATGTTACAAGGAAATATATGAAATCAGAGGAATAATTCTTTAAACCTAGTAAAGGATATTAAGATCTGAGTTTTAGTTGTGATTGTACCTCAAGAAATCTCAATAATCATATAAGTGATAGTGAAAAACCATCCATAATATCTCGCTATACAACAGAAAGTGGAAACTCGAAAATTAAATTTATATAGTCGAGATTTACCTTGAATTGAATTCGCTTTGACAAGCTGTGCACAGTCCTCCAGTACACCTTCACTTAAATCATCAATAGTCTGACCTTTATGCAGTCTTAGATAAACATGGGCAGAAGACATTTTGTCCACATGAAACCTGCAATAGATAAAGTTTAACATTACAGGTCCTGAAAAGTAGAACTAAAATAAGGGAAATAAAACATTCCAACTGTTTGAGCAAGAGTCAAAATATAATTCAAACACAACTTGCGGAAATCAGCTTTTGCAGGATGTCTTACAGAGCTTCCATCTTCCAGAAAGAGCAAGTTGAAGAAAGGGAAAAAGGACACATGGTTTCCCAATAACAACATCTATTAAAAAAAACTGACAGCTCTTTATGGAAGAAAAACTATAATTAGGTTAATCACAATCTCAAGGAAAGAGGGCACTATATGATTCTGCAAGATAAATCTCTTAACTGGGATGTTTAACAAAATGGGGGAAAATAGACAGAATAGTCAAGTTTTTTTTTTCCATGTGAACAATTGAGCAGCCTTTTATAAAGAAAGAAACCCTATAAAAATACAATGCATATTTCCTTCACATGAAGTGAATCTCTGGAATCCAACAAGAAATTACAAAATTGATCAGTAGATTGGGCGCTGGAACAAGTAATCAATAGAAGAATCACATGCCCATTAGACATTTCATTCACAAAAATTGTAACTACGGGAATCAATATATCAGGTATTTATCAATCAAATATGGCGATAAATTATGTCACAATAAATTCTTGAATTGCCATTTGAATCTCAAGGCGAAGCTGAATTACCAGATGTCTTCGGGGAAACCGTACTTGATGAGTTCCTCATTCTCGTATTTGTCAAGACCCATGAAGATGGTGTAATCGCCAGCTTCTGGCCGTGCTTTGAAGTAGAACACCATCGAGTTGCCTTAATTTTACGCAATCAAATCCCCAGGGAGCGAACAAGCAAGAAACTGTGTTAGGGTTCCGAGTTACGGTGCTGTCACGAATCTCAGCTTGGGGAATGCCGGGTTACCAGAAGCGCCGGATAAAATGTAACATTTCCTAGCTTTTTTTCTTCTGTATAAATATTATTGAGAATGTTCCTCCGGAGATCCAAACTTTTAATGTATTGCTAAAAAAAAAAAACAGTGCTAAATAGGTGCTTGCCGCATTATATGAAATAATTAAAATTAAAATATTCCCCAACAACATATGCTCACTCTATTTATAGTCCATCTCAATGATCTCATGGCACCTTAGAGCCGATTAAGTAATCCACTAAAATTAGTCTCTGTCCCCTTTTAAAGTTTGAAACAACGCACATAAAATATGTGATTATTTATTCAATATGTAGTTTCTATGTTCAAATACAAATAAAATAACTATATAACTAAATGCATAATATTTAAAAATATTTTTGTCATTTATAATAGTTCCTCTAGCATTTTTTGTCATTACCACTAAAATTTAGAAGCTGTTTATTTTTCTGTTATATTTTAGAACCTAGTAATAAAATTTCCTACGTTATTTTCTCTAAACATACTTTTGAATAAAATAACTAATTCTTTATTTTATTTTTCTCCTTCCTTTTTTCTTATTCTCAAGTCGACTTCTCGTTGGAAAAAAAAAAACAGACCATTAGTCGTAGTCTTCGAGAGATTATGTTGACTGAGACCATTGTGCATTGTGTAGATGTTGCTCTTTTATCTTCTTTCAAATGTTTGATTCGTACATCAAATCTGTCTTCTCACTCATTGTAATCTCTTGCTGGGTTTTACCTTCTACCACCCTCACCTTTACCAAACACTACCCCCCTTCAGCATGAAATAACCATAATGCCCTTGCAGACTAAAATAATACCGCTCGTGTCCTTCCTCCACCCGCGCGATGGCTATAGGACTAAAGGAAACCTAATAATTTCTTCTCATTTCCTTTGTTGTTTTTGTGATTTGCAAAAGTAAAAAAATTAATTTTTGAGTCTACATTGTTTGTGCAGAGTTCAATCGCATATAAAAAAAAATTTGTATGTTGTATTTTTTGTTTCGAATCGGTGAGAGGTATTTGGTGTCATAAACGCTCATACACATGCGTTAATAGCTGAAAAACACCCATGCACAAGCATTATTACATCAACACCTCTTCAGAAGCGTTGAGTACCATCAACGCATATTCAAAGGCGTTGGGTGAAATATATATATATATATATATATATATATATATATATTATTAAATTTAAATACATTACTTCTACTTAAAGAAATATTTTTTTTTAAATTAAACATTTAATAATTTATAATATTTTTAAAATTAATTATATATTTTTATAATTTTTTTAAATTAAATATATATTTTTTTAAATTATATATTTATATATATATATCAACGCCTCTTCATCAACACCTCTAAAGAGGCGTTGAAATATATATATATATATATATATATATATATATATATAAATACATTGTTTATGCTTAAAATTTTTTTTTTTTAAATTAAATATTTAATAATTTATAATATTTTTAAAATTAATTATATATTTTTATATTTTTTTAAATTAAATATTATAAATTATTAAATATTTAATTTTAAAAAAATATTTTTTTAAGCATAAATAATGTATTTAAATTTAATAATATATATATATATATATATATTTCACTATAAAGAAGCATTGATGATTTTAAATGCCTCTAAAGAGTCGTTGATATATATATAAATATATATAATTTTAAAAAATATATATTTAATTTAAAAAAATTATAAAAATATATAATTAATTTTAAAAATATACATAATAAATTTTAAAAATATTATAAATTATTAAATGTTTAATTTTAAAAATATATATATTTCTTCAAGTAAAAGTAATGTATTTAAATTTAATATATATATATATATATATATATATATATATATATATATATATATATATATATATAAATATATATTTCACCCAACGCCTCCGAATAGGCGTTGATGGTCTTCAACACTTCTGAAGAGGTGTTGATGTAATAACACTTATGCATGGGCGTTTTTCAACTATTAACACGCATGTGTATGAGCGTTTATGACACCAGATACCTCTCACCTATTCGAAACCAAAAATACAACATACAAACCTCATTTTATATGCAATTGAAGGGGTGGTGGATATTAAAGGCAAAGGTGGCGAAAGGCAATACCCGAATGAGAAATATGAAGGAAAGAGAAAATAAGTGCCGTGGCTAAAGGGATGGTAGGGCTTGATTGGGGGGGATGAAGGGTATTTTTGGAATAAAAAAAATAAAATAAAAGAGAGGGGTGGTGTTTGTTAAAGTTAGGAGTGACATTTGGTAATACCCTCTCTTGCTTCGTGTTCTGTCTTTCTTGCTTAATTATTTGGTCGTGCCTGTTTTCGGCTTCACGCTTTAAATTGCAACCTTGACTTTAATGGGTTCTAAGAGAAGTACAGACACAGTTGCTTCTAAAGTCTAGGCATCATAATCAAAAGCGTGAAACAAAGAATAATTGAGATAGCAAAATTAATCTGAATTTCTTACAGAATCACATCATGACTAAGCAAATAAAAAAAAAAAACACTCTTAGAAATTCGAGTGTCGGCGACCTTGGCCTTTGGGATGAGATAGCCACCACAAAATCTTAGACGACTAAGTGTTACGAACCATACTTGCAAAGGTCCTCAAATCCCATATATTCATTCTTTTGAATCTTGTGGATCATATCTAGGACTCCAATTCCACCTAACAACCAAAGAGAGCATTTTAGAATTCATCTTCATGCAGTTAATAATTTGTTTACATGTGTGTATGAACAATAAGACATAATTGCATTACGCACCTAGTGAAACGGCACTGACAAATATTGTGAAGGCGAGAATGAAGATGATAAGGGATGCTCTCCCAAATAGGATGATTAGCTTTCTCACAGCATGCTGCCCTACGAGGGCTGCAAAGGTGGCCACCCCAGTTAAGTAAACAGCTGCCAAACAATCCACAAAGCTTACGAGTTAGTGGCAGTTAACATGATATGGGCCAAAATTAGAGCAAGTTATCAGGTGCGAACCATAAGGAACTGGAAAACGTTTCAGCAGATAATATTCTACAACAGACATGGATGAAGAGAAGGTCATGGCAAAGGTGGCAGTGGCACTTGAGACCTGCATATAGTTCACCACCATTAGACGATAGATATTAGCAGCCTCCAATTTTGAATCAAAAACTTTTGTTTGCTCATGATGACTCCATGTGTGTCCGCAACTCACCTGAGGCGGGACTCCCAGCTCCAGAAAGAGTGGACCCATAATGAAACCTCCTCCCAGTCCGAGCAAGCCACCAACTATTCCAGCCAGCACACCAAAGGTACAATATATTATTAGCTGAAGAACAGTGAAATTTGTCCCTTGATCTCCTTTAGAAGATATCACTCTGTGCCCTTTGTATAGAGCAACTGCCTCGTACGCGGATACCCCAACTGAAACTGGAATCTGCATTACATGGAATTTCTTTAAGCAGATCCTGAATAATTCTGTAACAGATATCAAAATGCATCTTCTTCCATATACTGGTCTTAGTCTATCATTTGCATTCAGGAAAAGCATATAGACAGACTTGTACAAGAATAATGCTTCGGAGGCAACTTATGTGAACAGGATTACCTGTAAAAAGTTCAGTACCCAATACGCTGTGGAACAATTAACTGTATTATTCTGTTTTTAATAAGAGATTATTAGTCTCGAGTTAGATAAATGGAATCGTAGATGGTACAAACGGTTTCATTCTAGAACAAGATCAATAAGAACAAACCTTGGCAATTTGAAGTCCAAGGAATGCCACCCAAACAAAAACCAGAAGTCCAAGTTCCTTCCAGCACACATTTTCAAGAACAGTCACCTGCAACCTGCATACAAATTAGATTTGACAAATCCCTGCATCCCTAATAACTCACGAGTATACTGACCTCAGCTTTCTTGGTTTCCTTTTGAGTACCATCGCTCGGTCCACTAGGAAGAGGCTTGTATTCTACTTCAGCCCCAGAACCTGCCAAAAGCAAAAACAAATAAATGCTGATTTCAGAGAAAAATAAGCCAGATTCCTTTGGTACATGTGAATGAATACGCGATCATCTCACCATTTGATTCCAATCGCTTAGCAGCTTCCTGAAATGTACAAGAGAGATTCAACTGGTTAGCAACTTATTCTAGTGTTTACTGTCTGCCACTAAATTATGGAGACTTGGTTTAAACTCCAGGAACACTCCTGACTGTTAGTTTCAAAATTGAATTTATTATTATTGCACAATTCAAATATATAAAGTTATTACACATAAATTCTTTTTTTTTTTTTCTTTCATTTGTATGTTCAAAATATCCAGTGGAATAATCGCACGTACAAATTAACTGAGATTACCTTTTTCATTATGGTTTCCTTTTTCCATGTTTCAACGCCCTTAAAGAATGCTTTCGTTGACGTGCCTGCAAAACAACATCATCAGTCAAGTGTGTAGCAAAAGTAGAATCTCTAACAGGAGTTCAATTCATCAAATGCTTACCTAGAAAGAGAATAATAAGCAATACTGTGACCATCCAGTCAGCAAATACAACGTTGAAGGCCACTCCAATGCTGATGCCAAGCATGAGCATTGGTTGAATAAGCAGCGCCAAATCATAATCAATGATAGGCATATCCAGCGTAGGATGCCTTAGCTTAAGATTATAGTAAACAGTGGATGCAGCTGCACCCATGATCATACCTGAGCGTAAAACAGAACACGACCAGGTTAATTAAGTTTTCATTTCCCTTTTATGTTCAAGGAAATTACACAAAGTTAATAAGAACTTTTCAAGGATAAATGCGAAGATTTTACTATGTCCTTGATCAAAAATGACATCAATCACTAAGAGGAAAACGATAAAAACGGCCATTATTATCTTTTGGTAGGGCCCGGAAGAATCAAAAAAATTCATTCCGGGGGACCACTGAATAAAGGAAAAAGAAAATAACAAGAAAACAAGGGGCAGAGGGAGCGCAAAAAAAGTGCAAGAACAACTTTATAATAAAATTTGAATCACATTAAATAAATGCCTCCTCTTACATTTTGAGATAGCTGTGGATGATTTTGCATCAAACCCAATAATCAGGCTAAGCATGGGAACGAAAATGCCACCGCCTCCGACACCACCTACACTTCCAAAAGCCGCACCGCAAAACCCAATAAAAGAACCCAGAATAATTTGCCACCCAAATTTCATCTCCTGTAATAATATAAATTTTCTCAGTCATGATCCACTATCTAATTTTTTTTACTAGTATAACAACAAAGACAAAGGTGAAGTTTCTAGTAGATAGAAGAAGCCAAAAGAAGCACTTTTCCAACCAGAGACTACCTTATTCATTGATTCAATGTGCATATAGTATTATAAAATCTTCAAGGTGGTAGAACCTGACCCCACCGCACCCAACACACAAGACATCAAAATTGAAAGAATCTCACTCCTGTTTTTGGCCTTAACGCAGATAATACAAGTTTTCAGCTCCTGATAAAGATCTTACCGGCCATACGTGTTGATAACCCGATTCCCCTGCTTGCCATAAGAAATTCAAAGCTCTATGCAGAAAATTGCTTTCATGTTTTTTGCTTTCATTCAAACTTGGACCTTCTTCCAGTTTCAGGCCTCTTTCCGCCGAAACAAACACGAAAACAGATGAAAAGTATAACAGCAACAGCAACAGCAACATCATCATCAACATCGATCTCTGATCCTTCCGCCATCTAAATCCAAATTCAGCCATCAATCGCTTCTGCCTTTTAAAAAAGTTTGAACCAGTCGTGGAGAATCTAGAATTCCAGATCTCTCGTAGTCAAAATCAGAAATCTTCACAAGATCAAATCACGCGTCCACAGTCGTGGTAACCTTTTATTCACTGTTAGTGTGTCAAAGAATACGGATGCGACTGCTTGATCACCCACAAAACTCAGGGAAGAAAAGGGGGCAAAAAAAAGAAGGATTACATGTATTAATCTGCCAAAAAGGAAGCAGATTTTCCAGAGAGAAATGAGCAACCTTACAAGAACCTCACTTCTGTGAGAAGGAATGGAAAATAACGAAACAAAAATAAGAAAAGAAAATATTCCAGGGAAGAAAAAAAAAAAGATTTGTTATGTAATTCAGAAAAATTAGGGGTGGATTGAGGCAGAGCAACGAGGAAAAGCACTTGCACTTCTACTTCTACTTCTACGCTGGCTCGCCGGTTTTCTTGAATGCGCTTTGGAGCAATCCACTCCGAATGCATTGAAGGCATGTTTATTATGACATATTTATGGAGACAAACCAGAGTTTTTTTGTTTCTACCACGTGATTACTTTTTGGTCATAAGGTAGATTTTTTTTGGGTTAAAATGGAAATTTGTACAGTGGTAGAGTAGTTGCACAATAAAGAGAGTGAAAACGATGCTCCCTATTCCAACGTGTCAACACGGTCTTATCCACCAAAGAAATACCATTAGCAAATATTTTGGTTATTTTATATTATAAATAATAGTTACCGGAATCAGAAACTTTGTTTTTTTTAATAGAAACTATATAAGTGAGTATAAATTTAAGAAAAATTATAGATTTAAAAAATATATAAAAAAACTAAATTATTTGGCCGCTTTCGTGCTAATGCTGATGTATCAAGTGAATACGCAAACTCTGCTGTCGTTTATTTTTTAAGGCGTTGTTCACTCAAGTGATTCCTTTTTTGTCTGGGTATGACTGTTTTTATACAATTGATTGGTTGCGTTTTTTGAATAAAGAAACACAAATGCGTGGATCCAGAGGACCTGGTCATATGGGGTCGCGTAAGAATTGAAGACAGGGACGGAGGCATGAAATGCGCCAGCCAACTCACCACCATATTTTGATAAAAACACGTGTTATTTATTTATTATTATAATTAATTATATAATAATAAATAAATTCAACGATCAATTATATAATATAATTAATTACAAATAATTTAATTTTATATTTTAATTATTAAAAAAAATTTTAGGCAGATCGACACATAATAAAATTAGAGCATTTATATTATAATAATAATAATAATAGAGTTTTGCTGACACATTGACACCTACTCTTTTATTGGTTAAGTCTGATTTTTTTTTCAACTATTCTTTTATGGAAATTCTTTTTTTCTAAAGTACCTTTTAAAGTAAACGGGGAATAATTGTTGAATAAGATTAACAATTTCTTTAAAATATGAAAAGAAATTGGCTTCAATTTAAATAATATTCTCTTATTTGTGTAATTTACTTATGAAGTATTTTGATAAATGGGAAAACATTTGTAATCAATAACAGTAATTAATTATTTTAGGAAAATAAAAGGTGCCACAAGAGGGAGACCCTGATTGTCCGAGGCATTTATTCTATAATCTATAATTATTCTTACAAAGGATAAGATTTCCCCCTTATCAAAATTCTCCAAAATATAGTGCATACAATTAGTCAGTGTTGAATACTCAATGCTGGTTAGGTGTAGGATAAGGACAGAGATAATACTCCCAATCAAATCAATTTGATATTTAATTATTTCCCAGTACAGATCCTGAGCTGGAATCTTAAACGTGGCCGACCGATTCACACCTTTTGCACAGTCGACTTTACATATGACTTTATAAAAAGCAAAGGCCTTTCAATTATAGCAAGTTCACATTGTTTCAGCTTTCTGTTTACTATGTATATAAAATATATAATCAGAATTTGAATATGATTAAGCTATTTTACGAATTTTGATCTGGATTAAAATTATTTATCTTATTTTTTATTTATTTAATATTTTTATTTTTTATGATTAATTTAAAAATAAATAAAATAATTTATAATATTATTATTTAATTTTTTATATATTTTTTGATTAATTTATTATGATAAAATAATACATGAAACAATAAATTTTTTTTTTTAATAAATTTTACCATGTTATATTTAGAGCTTACGCAGTGGGAGATGATACACTGTGCATCCACAATTGCAAGAAAGTATGAGTAGAGATGTCTACATGACATTATTTTAGAATGGAACATAATTTAACTAATTGACAATACATAATAAAAGGAAGGGAGAAAATATAGAAAAAAAATAACAAAAGCAATCGACAAATAGAAAAAAAGAAAAAATAAATTTTTAAATATATTAAAAATAGATTTAAATTAATATGAGTTAAATTTATTTTAATTTATATAAATTTATTAAATTTGTTTAGTTAATAATATAAATAATATAAAGTAATATTTATTAAAAAATTAATTTATAAGATTTATTTAAAAAAAATTTAAAATTATATAAATAAAAAATTATATAAATTATATTAAATAATATGTCATATAAAATTTATAAAAATAAAATAAATAATTAAAATATAAAATTTAAGTGTCAGAAAATGCTATTATATCCTTATATGGGCTTTTTAGCAAGAAATGGAAACCTCTCAACCTTCACGTTTGCACCTGCACGCGTTGTTGCTCTCACATCAAAGGAAACAAACACATGGTCAGCTCTTTTTGTTGGTACGGGTGTGGCAGGCCCTCTAGCCCCATTCTCACGTGCATAAAGTTCCTCAGCACTGTTCGCCCATCAATTTGGTTATGCGTGATTGGAATGGTCATGATAATGAATAATTGAATACCATTGTCAATTTTTTTGTCTCTCTTTTGCCTACAATTCAAATTTTATTTATCGAGATAGGTTTTTTTATTTGATATTTTATTTCTTATTACATTAATTTTGATTTATTTTAAAATTATAAAAAAAATATTTTAATTTTATAACTATATATATATATGATTATTCAACTAAAACTTAATGCACCAAAGAATGAGACATGGACAACAAATTTTATGGCTAGCGAAATCCCAGTTGTTTGGCCTATGCTGTTGGAATATCTTCCTTCTAATGCATTCCACGTTAGCATTATGTTGTGGACGAACGCAGGCATGTCAAATAAATTAGTAGTGAAGACAATGGGGGGAAGTTGGAATCTGATAAAGCCCTTAACAATGCCAACAGTTATGAGGCAACGGACAAAATTCCAAATATCTATTCGCTTTCTAAATATTAAATATAAAATAGTAATATAACCGAAATCATCAGTCAACCATGAACAGTTTTAAAAGGCAACGTGTTTTTAAAGCTTCAGCCACACACTGATTGCATCGAAGTTGTCGTTAAGGGTTGGTACGCAGAAAAATAAAGGAAAGGAAATAAATGTGTTTTATTTTTATTTGTTTTATATTGTTTGATAATCTTAAGATAAAAAAAAGTTTATTTTGTAAGATATAATTTTTTATTATTTGAAGATTATAATTTTTTTTAAATTAAAAGGAAAGTTAGATAAAAGAAAGGAAAGAAATTTTTATTTATAAAAAAAATTCAAATTATAAAATTAAAATTATATTATATAATTTTGTATATTAATCAAATTTAATTTATTATATTATAAAATTAAAATTAAATTTATATATAAATTATAAAATTATATTATAAGATTAAAAATTATAATTATAATTATAAAATTACATTATAAAGTCATAAAATTATCTTATAAAATTAAAATTACATTAAAATTTGTATATCAATCTAAATTATAAAATTAAAATTACATTATAAAAATTTAAATTTTTTTATTATTAATCATCAAATTTATGGTAATTAAATTAAAAAATAGAGATATTATATGTATATAAGTTTTAAGGGAATGATAAATTTATACTTACATAAAAATATATATTTCATTCTTTTAATTTTTTATGCAAACCAAACATTACAAAAGAAATAAAATCCTTTCTTTTCTATTACATATCAAACAGACTCAAGGACTATTATTTTTCTTTTTATTCTTTTGGCTCGTTTCTTTTCCTTTCCAGCTTATTAAACGGAGCCTAACTAATTGGATTAGTTTTTTTTTTTCTTTTTCATTTTTGGTAAAATTTGGATTAGGTTTATTGATCTCTCTTTCTATTGGTTTATAATTATAAATGATAGACCACACATATGACATCCATTTCTCCATTTCCAATTGTTGAATACAGCAAGTAATTTGACAGATCATATTCATCCATTTGCCTATTTTTTAATATATAAAAGAGAGCATATAAAAGAAAGAACAAATAACAACAAAAAAAAAAGAAAAAAGAAAAAAGAAAAGAGAAAGGCATTTTGCATGAGATGCTATCATTGTAATTGTTTTTTTTTTTTTTTTAAAAAAAAAAAACTCATGAATGTGAAAATGATTTTTCCATTAGACAGATAGTATTATACATTAGGATATGCTTGAAGCTACACGCGGATCCAAAAAAAAAAGAAAAAAAGAAGCGATTAATAATATACTGATTATGATATATAAAGGCAACGGCACCTTTTTGGTATTTTTCGTGTCCCAAATTTTTGTCTTCCCTATATTATTGAAATATCATAAAGATTTATTTTTAATTTTAGTAATAATTTTTAAATTTCAATATGCAAATTTTATTTTTGATGTGCAATATACATAATAATATAGATAAGCTTTATCTAAGGCTTTTTTTAATATTAAGTTATCTCTTCTTATTTTGATATTATATAATTTTTTTATTCGACTTATTATATAAACAAATTTGGCGATGATAACACACATAATATCACCGAATAACTGACAGGCTGGCCGGCGTACTCTATCTCAAGGCATCCGAGTTGTAAAATTTGGGCTAACGTGTCTCTCTTTCTCCCATGAACTTCTTGATCAGTTATTTTATTTAAATATAAAATTTTAACTAATTACTTAATTTTGACACAATTATAATCATCAATGACATCAAAACAGGATAGTGTTGAGTCATTATTAGTTATGATTCATTTTCCCGTGCACAAAGTTGGTTTGAACTCTTAAATGATTCTCGTGCAACTTGGCTGTAGGCAAGTTCAGAGTGGTCACAAGATGACCAATCTCATCCAAATTTATCCCCACAAGTATGAGGTAGCTATTGACTTAGTTCAAAACGAGCGGAAGAAAAGTGGTGAAAAATCTATAACTGAAGGAAGGCTAACATTATTTTTTCTCAATCACAAAATCTGTTAGGGGTGTAATGGTGAAAAAGTTAGCAATGAGATCCCCAGAGAATTAAAAGTATTTCTTTCTCCGACTCGGAAGTTGGAAGTATGAGTATTGACCTTTCAACTTATTCAACCTTTTTGCTTGATTTCACATCACTTTCTTCTTGAGATGAATTGGCAGTCTTGGATTCATCAAACTCCAATAACTGGCATGGCAACAACAAAAACTGTTAAAACCTCAGCCAAAGCAAGCATAATGACGTTAGTTAGTATTATAATCATTCAAGGGTGCAAAATACGAAGCATTTGACATTTTATGCCTTAATTGATAGTTGAAGAGTAGAAAGTAGAAACAAACCTGTTTTACATCACCATTCCATACGCAATGAGCAGCCAAAAATCCAATTACAGCAGGTACAATATACAAAAGCGCAGGCTGAAGAAAAGTCCAAGGAAAAGAAGAAAATGACAACAGAGAAGACTTGCCAGGAAATCAGAAATATGCTCACAGACATACAATAATGATAAATTTGGTAGGGGGAAAAATAAAAATGAAGTGGAGCAGTCACCTGGGCAGCCTGAAACCAGTTCATAACAATAATCGTAAGGGCCAAACCAACAGTGTATCCCAAAAATGCACTCTTGAAATACTGAGGCTCTTTTCCTCTGGACACATCAAACCGCAAAGCCAATGCTACAAAAATACCTGCACGGAAAAACACGTAATCAAAATTTATGGAAATCACTTGAAAAACTTAGAGACCGACACTGGTCGAAGGCCTTGTAAGTTCTGATGAAAGATCACATGAACTTAGCACCACAAGAATTTTAAATTTAGCTTACACAAAAGTAGATTCCAGTCATATATATATATATATATAAATAGTAGCCTACTATATTACAGATCACCTTCATAAGAAAATTCAGTAATACATATCGACATAAAATATTCATCCTACCAGGGATAACAATGTCACCGAGTCCAAGCATTGAAAATGGCCTAGCAGAATCTGCCGTGGGGAACAAAAGCTGCAAAACAATTTATGTAATTAATACGAGAAAAAATTCTATAATCCGTTAAATCATTTCTATGATATGATTATGTCAATATATAATACACATGAAGGATGGAGAAATAGGAAAAACTAGGAGACCAACCTTTATTGGAGCATCAAATGACTTTGCAACACTAACCATCACTGGTGTGAAGAAGACCCAGAAAATGTCATAAACAAATAGCCCAGCCTGTGAAACATATGCATGGGAAAAACCACATCAACTAAAATGATGAACGATACAATAAACACGCTTAATCATTTGGCATAAGAAAATTGGGGGCGGGTGGGTGCGTTTGCAATGCACTACAAGACTAGCCAAACTAAAGTTTAAACAAACCCGCACACATGAGTGTGACAACATAAATCCAGAGTATTTGCTTCATTGGGTTGGAAGGATCAGCAAAAATCGTACAATTGAAAAGAGAGAGAGAGAGAGCCAGTAAATCAAGCTCAGGATCTTTCGGATGGTTTTTTTATTTTTTATTTTCTGAATTTTTCTTTTAAATAATGAATGAGGAAAAGTAGTATCGCCTTTTCAGACAAGAATCCTCAAATAAACCCTAGAAGCATCCTTACCAAAGGATGGTGGATATAGAAAAGAAAATGTAATTTTTTTTAAAAAAAATTGATATCAAAAAAATTGAAGGACGCCATTGAGCCTTTTTTTTTTTTTAAAAAAAAAAAAGAAAAGGAAGAAAAGAATTTTACCAAGAGAATGGCGCCAGTCTTGAAGGACCCAAGAGAAAGCATTTCAATTCCCTGCAAAAATTAAATAAATAATTAATCTATACTATTTTTACTGTACTGTAAGTAATCAAACATTTCATAACATAATAATTTCTTTCTCAAAAACAGCCGCCTACCACCCTGAAGACAAAAATCTTAAAATCACGATAAATTTTATGGAAATTTATTTTAAAAAATCAACTTTTTCTTAGCTCATATGGTCGAATAGATGATGCCCAAGATCAATTAGATGGTATCCAAAGAAAGAAAGGTAAATAAAATCAAACTACTATAAAAGGCATCCTTCAAAACCAGGAAAATCAGGACACATAAGGTGTAAGCACCAAACCTGAATACAGAAGGCAAGACCCAATGTGTTATTTGCCAGCCAATGCTTTTGCAATGCATACCATGCACAGAAAAAGGTCCCAGGGATTGCTGCAACAATCTGAGACCTTGTAAACTCAATCTCCAAAGCTGTGCAAGAAAGGAGCAAGGAAATATATCATTCTGCATACAAGCAAGAAATATCAACTAGATCAAATGTAAACTGATAGAACCAGCAAAAAGCAAAAAAAAAAAAACGACCAAGCACAAGAGGAGAATCATATTACCATAATAAAAGAACTCATTAGAAATTCGGTAACTGATAACCGGTATACAATATCATAAACATTTTTGGCTGGAGGTAGAGAAGAAAGCAATATCAATGATACATGTGCTGGGCGTAGAGAAGCATCTTGCCCAGTTGCACAGGAGATAGAAATTTAGTAACACAAGGCACTGAAAGAACTGCATCATTGTGCTGGTATTTTTCTGTGTTCTTACTCGATGCAGCATGTTTTAAGACACATATCCATGATATTTTTTTGTTCTGTGCATTAATACAATGGAAAAACTCAGAACATTAACAACATAAACAGAAAAGTACTCTCTTTCGTATTACTGGAACACTACCACATCTGATCCGTACAACCATATCATGGAGTACAGCTCAAAACCAGTTGCAGTTGCCAATAGTAATAACAGCTCAAAACCGCAATCAAATTGACTAATTAAAACATTTGTGAAAGCATATCAAATCTGATTCTACAGTTCATAGAAAAAGTACTATCAGCATGAGTATGGAAAGGTGATGAGACAAGCACTTCACATACAACGAAAATATGGAAAACGCCAGACAATGGCATCCTCATTCCAATGCTTTGGCAAAAATCTTTTGATGGATGGTAATAGTGTAGCCCTGCACAAGTGGAAGATAAATACGAAACTAAATAGCAAATAAATTAGAAAGCTTTTATTGATAACATGATGGGCTAATAAGAAAAACATACGAAAGAGCTACAATCCCGAGTACAAAGAAGTAGGCTGTTAGTACAGCATTCACCAAGTCCTTAGACAGAAACTTAAAGAGTAGGAAAAGTGATAATAACATCGCACTCCCAACAAATGGAAAACGCATGGCATGTTCATTGGACATTGTTTCCTGCATGGTTACAAAGAACATAATTCAAAATCATATCTTAATACATCAAAAGAGCAACATAAAGAAGAGAATGAACCTAAAGCTTACTACTCACAGAAGGTGGAGTTGGCTTGACAGAACGGTAACAGCCCACATACACTGTTAGGCATGCGCTCAAAATAACATTTATATTTGGATCTACCTTCACAACAAGTGGTGCTAATGTTAAACCTGCAGCCACAGATACCATGCGGTCAATAAATACTACAATTCAAGATTTCCAAGCCAATTTTCAGAAACCAACTTTGCCCTCATTTTCTGTCCCAGTCCACAGTTTAGCAAAAGAAGATTACAGGTCCTTCCTGTTATGTTAGATGAGGACATCGCAACTTCATTGCACTAGAATACCTGAGGACCACTGAGACACAAATACAAACAGGCGAATTTCCTACTAAGTGGGCATACATTGGCACGCAAAATGTCCATACAAGTTCACTTATAATTCGTAAAAGAATGGAAGACAAAGGATCCACCAGAATTCCAGCTCCAACCCCCGGGGGCCCAACTTTCTCCGACAGGGTCAACCCAATATAAACTACTTCAGCCAAAAGGCTCGTGAATAAATTATATACAACTATGGTACGACAACACATCATTGCTCTTTCCAAATTAGGAGTTTCTACTTTATCCCGCCAGATGGAAACAAAAAAATAAATCAATATACAGGAAGAAAAGCTAACCTAATAAGGCGAAATTCGCAATTCGCTCCGTGTTCTTCATCTTTATCTCTTCCTAATGTCTGGAACTTCCGGAAAAATTCTCGATCTACTGAACTAAACTCTCAGCAATATGGCCTCCCTGTGATCAGAAAGAGTACGAATTTCATAAATAAAAAATGATCAATTCGATATGAAATGTCGCAAATACAATATCACATCTTGATTTCAATTAAATGAAACCTCTTTCGTAGAAGCAAATCAGCCGTACCGGCAGGCCACAATACAACTTATCCCTAAAATTCACGTCCGTTGCAGATCGGAGAGGCCGAGAGAGAGATTTTGATTTTGACAATTTTGAAAGGTTAGGGTTTTAACTTTTACCCCCAAAATCATAGCGGGCTAATAATGTTGGATATTTAGATGGACGGCGAGCAAACAGGCTTCTTCTTACTTCTACCTTCGGTGACTGCCAATAAGAGATGGAGATTTGAGATAAAAAAAAAAAGTCGAAGGCGTGTGCTTGCTTATGTGGCGAGTTATGATTTGTTGGTCACCGTGATTTATAAAGCTATCGTGTCATATGTCTTTTCGCAACCATACCTCATCGTATGAATTACAGCACGCGGTAGATTTATCTCCCGTTAACTGACGGCACACGTCTATTGAGGTGTGTGAACCAATCAGCAATTCGGGAATTGCCACGTCAGAATTGAGAACTATCTAACGAGAAAAAGAGCGTGCAAAAGCGTTTCTTTGTCAACGAGTACTCCGGTCTCAGTTTAAGGAAAGAAATGCCTTTCTAACAGTGATTTGAATTTTCTTTCTAAAACTGTTTTTATCAATTCAAAATATGATATTTGAAAATATTACCACAATTAATGGTTAAAAAGTGAGATTATGAAAAATAACTGAGATCACCATTTATTATCATCGATTTCTTCTTGGATTTTATGATCGAGTTGTATATTTTTTTCTTAGATATTATGATCTAGTTGTAGCATTTGAAGGTTATTCTTTTAAAAAGAATGTTGTGGAATGCTAAATTGGAAAAAAAAAAAGGGCAAAATAAAATATAGAATGATCAAGATATAATTATTAAATTTATAAATATTATATCTTATTTAAATATATATTTTAATAAAAATAACACCACAAATACCCTAAAACCTTATTTAAACCTCATAAAAAAAAATCTAGTTATTTAAACAGCATTTCTCAGAAAAGCGCCGTACATTAGTTTTTCGAGTTCTCTACCACACCAAAGTTTCCCAAAGGATAATAGACTACCTTGGCGGGGCTTTATGTACTGGCAGTGCCAGGTAAAACAATGGCGCAACTTCAAGTCCAAGCATTTGAGTCATTCAAGTTGCATTCATGCAAACTCATTCACATGGCCTCCTTCTCTCACCCTTCAACCTTGAGCCTCAACTGGAAAAAATCTCTTATATTGCCTCGTCTTTCTGATTCCCGAACATTCCCAGAACCTGACAAAACAGCAATTTTTTATCGCTCATCAATGGTTCGATGTCGCACTGTATGCAAGATGAAAGGATCAGGTAACTAAATCCCCTATGTTTAGTCATGCATGTTTGAATTATAGGTTACCCTTTTGTTTGATTTCAGTTAATCTTTACTGAGTTGGGGTGGGGGGAGTGTCCTTACAAGTTCATATAGACATTTCCTCAAATAATTGGGGTGCAATAGATGAAAAAATCGAATTTTTTAAAATTATTATTTGACGGATGTCAGCTTTAGTTTGGAACTTTCTCTATTCCACATAGAGTCCTCAGAGCTCAAAATGTAAAACTTTTAGTCACCATGGCTCTGGTATTTTCATCTACATTTTGCTTTTGAAGATGTTTTCGTTGTTGTCTTCCAAGTCGTGGCTGGATTTCATCCTCTGGTCAATGTTGAACCTGGGATTCCCTCACCTTATAGAAACCTTACTTTTTGTTCCTTAGATATGATGTCGCAACTGGAAATTGGGAAACCGGAGGAAAAGAGGAAACCAGAGAAACAAGCCAATGGGATATTCTGGATCATACTTCTTAATATTGGAATATACGTGGCAGATCATTTTTTTCAGGCATGTGCAGCTGAAATCTATTTATTCATGCTCCGCAGTTCCAGAATCGCTTCGCTCGCACCATATCTAATTAAATTAACGTTTGCTTCATGTAATTTCTGTTAGGTTCGGGGCATCAAAGGTCTGTACCTATACCATGGCTGGCCTGTTTGGTACCAGTTTCTGACAGCAACATTTTGTCATGCTGATTGGTGAGGCTTTGTGATTTCTATAGTTGACTTTGTTATCTTCTATTTGTATGTATAAATGAAAATAGATATCATCATCTAGAGGAAGTGTAAGGACCAATTTCTAGTGAACAACTTTCTCCTTATTGTATTTACAATCTAACTATGGACTTTACATTTAAATTTGGTCAGGAAGCATCTTTCGAGCAACCTTTTCTTCTTGTACATTTTTGGTAAGGACATCAGTCTTCTTTCTAGTCAGTGAATAATACATAGATGTAATTGATACTCAGTTGTTTATTAATTCCATTGTTCTTCCATCACAGGAAAGCTTGTTGAAGAAGAGGAAGGAAACTTTGGTTTGTGGCTTTGTTACATTCTTACTGGTGTCGGAGCAAACCTTGTTTCGTGGTTAGTTCTTCCAAGAAATTCAGTTTCTGTTGGAGCTTCTGGTGCTGTTTTTGGGTTGTTCACCATCAGTGTCCTTGTAAAGGTACCCTAGAATTGTATTGTATAGTTTATTGTTGATTAGTTTTGTGTCATGCTTCCAAGATCTAACAGTTTTACCTGATGTAGATGTCCTGGGATTGGAGGAAGATCCTCGAGGTGCTTATATTGGGTCAGTTTGTCATCGAGAGGGTGAGTATACGAAACAAATAGTTGTGCCTCGTCATCAAGTAACTTAGGATAAACTTTCTTGTCTAAAAGTTACATTAAGCAGATAGGTCAGAGGCATCGTTGCATGAAAACATCAAAGACCTCTCTCCTGTTTAGCATTTGCGAACAGAGATCCAATAATCTAATGCTTAATTTTTTCTTGCTATGCGTATGTGGTATCATGCCCATCATCACGTTTTCTGTGTGACAAATGGTTTCCCATCCAAAGTAATGTCTTTCATGTTTTGTTTTGTTTTGTTTTTTCCCTATAATTTATAATTTGTTTGCTTGAAAACTGAAATGCGGGTATTTTCTTCTTGTTTGTCTTCTGGGTTATGCTTGAACCACTGGTCTGGTGGTATTGATGCTGCCCAACCATAATTATTCCCTACTTTTTGAGCCTTACAGGTTATGGAAGCAGCCCAAGCTTCAACAACATTATCAGGCACCATTCGTGGAGGCTACTTACAAAATGTCAACCATATTGCACATCTTTCTGGTGCTCTTGTCGGTGTGCTTTTGGTCTGGCTTCTTAGCAAAGTTTCTTCTGATCCTTCAGAATGAGCTTCCATTCCGTACGAGAAACCAAGTACGATGCAACTATGCTCAATAGATAATTATAAATCATAAAAGTCACGAGTGTTTTTTTTTTTTTTTTTCCTTCTTTGGACAAAGATATTAATGGTAGGGGATATTGTTTTTTTGAAGAGCGTTTATGATTGAAAGATGAAAGAAAATAGCAAAATTGGACTGGGTATTTTCAAGACCTGCAAGACTGTCTTTTTTTAGTCAAACAAGGTGTTCATTTTAAAGCTAGTGGATATCTGAATAGCCTCCGGGAAATGTACAGTGAATAAGAAACTGATTCGGAACTACTTTTAACAGAAACAATTCTGACAAGTTCCTTTGTTGAACTCATTACCTCACATTTTTTTTTTTTTTTCAATCTTTCTCGAGTTAAACCCCCTCCCCCAAATATCCGCACACAGAAAAATAAAGAGATTTGCACATTAAAAGATCGCCTTCTGAATACACGATAATGTAAGCGGTATTTATTTATGTTGACATAAAATGAACACGTTCCCTTCAGTATTTAATGCCAAATTTCTGTCAGTGGA
The DNA here is from genome assembly GCA_022379115.2 of Bauhinia variegata. NCBI lineage: Eukaryota > Viridiplantae > Streptophyta > Magnoliopsida > Fabales > Fabaceae > Bauhinia > Bauhinia variegata. The sequence goes on from CM039435.1 coordinate 3,400,000, forward strand.
GCAATTGAATGAATCAGTTACATCAAAAGAATTTGTTCCCTATTCCCCTCCCTATCTCTTTCAGTTCAAGAACACTGCTGTACATGAATTTGCAAGTTGGTATACACCGTGCTGGCCTTTAAACTGTTTCTGGCACATAAGAGAAAATCCTCCTCCAAATCTATAAGTTTGAGAAAAACACTTAAATTTTGTTATGAGCGAATCAGCATCTCTCAAGAACATTCGACTTTTCTTGGCTGCTAAAGCTGAGCCCTTTTGATCACTGCTAACAACTGTTGGTATCTGTGAGAGAATCGAGTGAGGGGCAGTTGTATGTCGCTTTGGGTAAATTTTCTCTAAGCTTTCAGCGGGTATTTCTTCCTCTTCCTCCTTTGTTAAGCCAGTGGAACGCCAAGCTTCTGGAAGAAGTGACATCGTGGATTTCTCTGGCGGAACATGAAATTCTGCCATTATTTTGAGTACTCCTTCTGCTTTCCATGGCTGTTTTGCTTTTGCATATCCCCATATCAGCGTCTCAAATGTCTTCAAATTTGGGGAAATCCCAAATTCACACATCTTGTCAAAAACCCTGATGGCATTATCCATTCTGCCAGCACGGCACCATCCGCATATGACTGTTGTAAATGTGACAACATTAGGGTGCAGGCCGGATTTAATCATGGCAGTAAGCACTTCTTCAGCCTTTTCGGATTCTTTTCCACGCACATAACCTTTAGCAAGAATGTTGTAAGCACGTGCATCTGGTTCTATACCAGACTTCAACATGTCATTAAAAATTTCCCTGCATTTCTCCAAAAATCCAGCTGAGCTCCAGGCATTCATTATAGTACTATATGTTATCACATCTGGCTTGACATGAAATTCTTCCATCAACTTCAAAACCTGCAAATAGATATTCAGCAAATGAAAAGAGTGATGACTTGTCTTTTCCTCTATAAGCGAAAGAGGGGCTAGACAATTGCATGAATGTTGGCAAACTAATTTTGATAAGAAACTAACTCCAAGAACAAGAAGAAAAGAATCAGTGACCAGAGGCCCAGCGGGTATCACCAATAAGTCCAATTAAATATTGTCCTTCAGAAGATTACAACCCCTTTACCATATAGCAGATTGTCTACAAAAATGACATATTGAATTGCATATGATTGTAAACACTGCTCAACAATTATTAATGCAACTGTTCTTAATAACGAGGTAGTCTCATAGAGACGTGTACATTTTTTTCTTGCGAGGTAAAAGACAGAGAGATATGTTCATACATTGGAAGTTCAGGTAAAAAAGGTCGCAATTGGAAAATTGCAAAATAGTCCTTCATATAGAGTTGCATTTTACAATATACTTTTGTTTAGTTTGTAATTTTCATATAGAGTTGCATTTTACAATATACTTTTGTTTAGTTTGTAATTTTTCTTTATAATGGCTTCTTGCTTGCCTGTCAATCACTTAGAAAATAACTATCTAGCGACTAGCAAGTAAAAGACTCCATCATGGCACTATGTTAAACGCTTCTAAAATTATAAACAAAATACCTCTCAGCGATTAAAAAAAAAATAGAGCAAGAAACAGCAAGAAATAAATATAGATTTAGACCAATAATCATACGTCTAAACTTACCTCATCAATGCTATCTCTGTCCATCACTTCCACAAAACCTCTAATCAGGGAGCTGAACATAACAAGATTAGGATGCAGTCCCAGATCCCTTATCCTGTATACGAATCTCAGGGCTTCCTTTATTTTACCTTCTCTGCAGTATCCACTTATGATAATGCCGCAGGTTCTCTGATTGGGCTGTACACCCTGTCTCTGCATCTCCAAAATCATTGCTTCAGCCAGAGTTGTCTCTCCATTCTGAGAATAAGCCGTTGCTATTGTGTTGAAAGTAACAGCATCGGGTTTTATTTCAGAAGCTGCCATCTTATGTACCATCTCCGAAGCCTTTGACATGTCATTCTTTTTACACCATGCTCTGATAAGAACATTATATGTCCTGAGATTGGGTTTCACATTTCCCTCGACATTCATCAGTTCCAACAGTTTCATTGACTCTTCAGGCTTACAAGCAATTCCATACCCTTTCATCAATGTGTTATAGGTTCTAGTAGTTGGTCTTAGTCCACTCTCTTTCATCTTCTGGAAGGTTTTCATGGCTTCCTCCATGTTCCCAGATTCAGAAAATGCATTTATAAGAGCATTAAAGAATACTGAGTCAGGCTTCATTCCTTTCTCTTCCACCTGAGAGACAATGGAATGTACAGACTTGAAGCGCTTCTGGATGGTCAAGGAATTCAACATGGCTGTGTATGTTTCCAAAGATGGTCGGTGCCCTCCTTCAATCAGATTTTCAAAAATGGCGTTGGCTTCTTGAGGTTTTCCTCTTTCAATCAGAATATTCATTAAATATGTTCTTGAGCGCACAGTTTCGCAGCTCTTTCCACCCCTACAGAAAATGCAGGAGGATTGACTTTCCGTGTCTGTAGCCCTATCACCTTGATTAGGTTGATTATTGCCATCATCAAGTCGATTCCCCTACAAAAACATATAATAAATACTCAATTTTGATTGTAGAGTAGAATAATCATCTGACACATATACTTTTTTTTTTCGCATTAATGCATACCAGTTGGACTGTCATGTCAATTACTCAGTAATCCCAGTATGTAGATATTTCAGACTACTTAGAACTAAACTAGAGCTTTGCAGTGTAACTTTAAGTGGTTGATTTTCATTATACCTTGATTTTCACTGGTTCGATCCTTCCCTTATTCATTGTAAAAATTGCTGCCGGCGCTCAGAGCGTGGAAACCACGCACATCCACAACGAATCGGAGGAGTTTGTACTTTTTGAATTCAACGACGGCAGACTTGCAGGCAGTGAGCGGCACATAACGGGGAAAGAGGAAATAGTCTATCGATGTTCGCATGCATTAGACTACCTGAAATAGTGGCTCGTGTCCAAAGTTCCAAACAAGACAATTGAATATTATCCAGGAAAGATAAGGAGAAAAAATAATGTGCAGGCTTGGAAAAATTCGTCGTCCTTATACTATGGATTTTTTTATCAACGCTTTTTTCAAGCCATACATTTATTGTGATTTTAATTTTAAGTTATATTTTAAATTAAATTTGAATTTCTTTTTCATACAAAAAGAAATAGAAATATAGAAATAAATAGTATATCCGGATTATTTTTTTATATAAAAATGAGAGAAAATCTTAGACTGCCAGGAAAAAAAAAGAAAATATTAAAGAGTTGAAAGTTAATATTTATAAAGAGAATGGAATTTTGCTGAATTCCATTTGTAAAAGCAAACTAAAAGGCCACATAATTACATAATGAAACAAATTTCATCTTTTAACTTTTCTTTTCAGAAAAGAAAAAAAAAAAGAAAGAAGAAGGAAAAACTGGCCTCTTGACAATGCCAGGAACAAGAGTGATATGGAAGAATTGGGCCAAGAAAAGATTTGGCCCACTAGCCCTTTCAAAACCCAAGCCGTATCTAGAATTGAAAATTCATGGAAGGATAATTTTACGGTTTTACCGCTATGGCAATGCATAAATGACTGGCTTATCAACATTCAATATCATAGGGAACATTTCCCCATTACATTTTTCTCCGGGCAAGTTTGATTCCTTTCTTCTCTACTTTTCCTTCTCAATGCCTACGTATTCCCAAATGAATTTCCCACGGGAATAGAATTCCTGGAAAATGAGGCTGATAATCCAAAAAGAGGCCATTCTGTTTCATTGCATGGCAAGGGTACCAGTGATTGAAGATCAGATTGGCGATTCATCTTCGTATTGAGCTGCCTATACTGATAATCCCAAACTTCTGGCAGTGGAGGATATGAATGACTCGATTATATCAAAAGAATTTGTTCCCCATTCTCCTCCCAATCCCTTTCAGTTCAAGAATACTGCTGTACATGAATTTCCAAGTCGGTATACACCATGCTGACCTCTAAACTGTTTCTGGCATATGAGGGAAAATCCTCCACCAAATCTACAAGTTTGAGAAAAACACTTAAATTTTGTTGCCAGGGATGAACTTTCCAAATCAGTATCTCTGAAGAACATTCGATTTTTCTTGGCTTCTAAAGCTGAGCCCTTTTGACCACTTCTAACTACCGTTGGTATCTGTGAGAGAATTGAGTGAGGGGCACTCGTATGTGGCTTTGGGTAAATCTTCTCTAAGCTTTCAGCCGGGATTTCTTCCTCTTTTGTTAAGCCAGTGGAACGCCAAGCTTCTGCGAGAAGTGAGAATGTAGATTTCTCTGGCAGAACATGAAATTCTTCCATTATTTTGAGTACTCCTTCTGCATTCCATGGCTGTTTTGCTTCTACATATCCCCAAATTAGTGTCTCAAATGTCTTCAAATTTGGGGAAATCCCAAATTCACACATCATGTCAAAAACCCTGATAGCATTATCCATTCTGCCAGTACGGCACCATCCGCATATGACAGTTGTGAATGTGACAACATTAGGGTGAAGGCCGGATTTAATCATGGCAGTAAGCACTTCTTCAGCCTTTTCTGGTTCTTGGGCACGCACATAACCTTTAGCAAGAATGCTGTAAGCATGCGCATCTGGTTCTACACCAGACTTCAACATGTCATTAAAAATTTCCTTGCATTTCTCCAAAAATCCAGCTGAGCTCCACCCATTCATTATAGTACTATATGTTATCACATCTGGCTTGACCTGAAATTCTTCCATCAACTTCAAAACCTGCATATGGATATTCACCGTGACTTACACACCTCTTGAAATAAACCTCAGTTTCAGGGAAAAAAAATATAAAACAAGTCAAGGATACATTTCGCGAATACTATAAACTATAGAGACTGTTATTCCCTATACGATGCAAATAATACAGCTTGGCAAATGAAAAGAGTGACAACTTGTCTTTTCCTCTATAAGCGAAAGATGGGTTAGACAATTGCATGACTGTTGGCAACCAAGTCCAGGAACAAGAAGATAAGAATCAGTGACCAGAGGCCAAGCGGGTATCACCAATAAGTCCATTTAAATATTGTCCTTCAGAAGATTACAATCCCTTTACCATATAGCAGATTGTCTACAAAAATAACATTTTTAATTTAATTTAATTTAATTTTTTTTTTGCAAGGTTAAAGACAGAGATATGTTCATACATTGAAAGTTTGGGTAAAAAAGGTCGCAATTGGAAAATTGCAGAAGAGTCCCTCACATAGAGTTGCATTTTACAATATACTTTAGTTTAGTTAGTAATTTTTCCTTATAATGGCTTCTTGCTTTCTCGTAAATCACTTAGAAAACAACTATCTAGAGACTAGCAAGTAAAGATTCAATGATGGCACTCTGTTAAACGCTTCTAAAATTTTAAAAATATCTCTCAGATATTAAAAAAAATTAGAGTAAGGAACATCAAGAAATATATAAGGATTCAGACCAATAATTGTATGTCGAAACTTACCTGATCAACACCATCTCTATCCATCACTTCCACAAAACCTCTAATTAGGAAGTTGAACATAAAAAGATTAGGATGCAGTCCGAGATCCCTTATCCTGTATACGAATCTCAGGGCTTCCTTTATTTTACCTTCTCTGCAGTATCCACTTATGATGATGCCGCAGGTTCTCTGATTGGGCTGTGCACCCTGTCTCTGCATCTCCAAAATCATTGCTTCAGCCAGAGTTGTCTCTCCATTCTGAGAATAAGCCGATACTATTGTGTTGAATGTAACAACATCTGGTTTTATTTCAGAAGCTGCCATTTTATGTACCATCTCCCATGCCTTTGAAATGTCATTCTTTTTACACCATGCTCTTATAAGAATATTATATGTCCTGAGATTGGGTTTCACATTTCCCTCGACATTCATCAGTTCCAACAGTTTCATTGATTCTTCAGGTTTACAAGCAATTCCATACCCTTTCATCAATGTGTTATAAGTTCTAGTAGTTGGTCTTAGTCCACTCTCTTTCATCTTCTGGAAGGTTTTCATGGCTTCCTCCGGGTTCCCAGATTCAGAAAATGCATTTATAAGAGCATTAAAGAATACTGAGTCAGGCTTCAATCCTTTCTCTTCCACCTGAGAGACAATGGAATGTATAGACTTGAAGCGCTTCTGGATGGTCAAGGAATCCAACATGGCGGTGTATGTTTCCAAAGATGGGCGGTGCCCTCCTTCAATCAGATTTTCAAAGATGGCGTTGGCTTCTTGAGGTTTTCTTCTTTCAATCAGAATATTCATTAATTTTGTTCTTGAGCGCACAGTTTCGCAGCTCTTTCCGCCCATACAGAAAAAGCAGGAGGATTGGCTTTCCGAGTCTGTAGCCGTGGCACCTTGATTAGGTTGATGATTGCCATCATTAAGATGATTCCCCTACAAAAATATATAACAACAAATACTCAATTTTGATCTGTAATAACTTCATTTAAATTGTCGAGTAGACTAGACATCTGACATATTTTTTTTTCTCGTTAATGCAAACCAGTTGAACTGACATGTCAATTACTCACTCATAAGATCAAACATTTACTCGAGTAATCCCGATATGTAGATAATTCAGCATACTTATAGAACTAAACTAGAGCTTTGCATTGTAACTTTAAGTGGTTAATTTTCATTATACCTTGATTTTCACTGGTTCGATCCTTCCTTTCTTCATTGTAAAAATTGCTGCTGGCGTTGCTGCTGGCGCTGGGTTGCTGCCACTGGCTACACAAGCAATTTTCTCATTTCCATCTTTTACCAAATTTTCCTTCAAATTTGTATTTGTCAGCCTCAACTTACGCTTGAATACAGCGGAAGACTGCGACCTCAATTTCTGTTTATTTTCATATAATCATATTCCCTCCCACAATTTCACAGAAAGGTGATACCTTTATACCAGCAAGTTTGGGGAGACCAAGAAAAAGAAAAAAAAAAAAAATCAGTCCAAAAGACTCATTGTAATAGGAAAAGAATGAACTCACATATCATCATAACGTGCAGTATATAAAGGTTCTTGACTTCCTTCAATTCATAGTTCTGTATACTACAACAAATTTAATAACCTTCATTCCCTTTCGGAAATAGTCATCCATCGTTACTTGGCAACGTCATTACAGAAGAAAAAAATATGAACTATGAACTTCAGACTAAAAAAAAAAAAAAAAGCATTCCGAGTAAATTTCCATTAACGAAAATATCCATAGCCAAGTAAAATGTCACCTGCTTTTTCCCATTATCGAAGGAATAAGGTCGATTCAATGATAGAACAGCAGATAGACCCGAAATCGAATTATGGAAAAGATTATAAAAGAAAGAGGGGAAACTGGCGCTCAGAGCATAGAAATCACGCTCATCCACAAGGTATTGGAAGAGTTTGTACCTTTTGAACTCAGCATCGGCAGATTTGCAGGCAGTGAGCGGCACAAAATGAAGCGAAAGGGATAGAGGAAATAGTCTATCTATCAATTCTGGCATACATTGGGGTAGCAATACTGAGCTGAAATAGTGGCTCATGTTCAAACAAGCCAGTTGAATATTGAATGTTATCCAAAATCCACGAAAGATGAGGAGGAAAATGATCTCCAGTCCGAAAAGAAAAAAAAAAAAAAAATTCCTCGTCCTTATATTATGGCTTTTTTCAAGCCATATATTTACTGTGATTTTAATTTTCAGTTATATTTTAATTTAAATTTGATATTCTTTCATTTGAAAAAGAAATAGAAATAGAAATAGAAATAGAAATAAATACTTATTATTGTGGCTCTTGACGAAACATCCCACTACAAATATATTTTATATATAAAAATGACAGAAAATCTTAGACGGCCAGAAAAAAAAGAAAATATTAAAGAATTAAAAACTCTAATATTTATAAAGAGATGGGAAAATTCCCCAAATTCCATTTGGAAAAGCAAACTGAAGAAAACTCAGGTAAAAATATTACATAATGAACCTTTAATTTTTTCAGGAAAAAAGAAAAAGAAAAAGGAAAAAAAAAGAAGAAAAAGAGCTGGTTTCTGAGAATGCCTGGAATATGGAGTGAAATGGAGGAGTTGGGCCAAGAAAAGATTTGGCCCACGGGCCCTTTGAGAATCTAAGCCAGATCTAGAATTGGAAATCATAGAAGGATGATTTTACTTTTTTACCCCTGTGGAAATGCAGAAATGGCTGTCTTATCAATATCACAGGGGAATTTCGCATTTGCATTTTTCTCCGGGCAAGTCTGATTCCTTCCTTCTGTCCTTTTCCCCTTCAATGTCTTCGAACGGTATACCCAGAAAATGAATTTCTCACTGGAATAGAATTCCCGGAAATGATACTGATAATCCAAACAGAGGCTATTCGTGTTTCATTACGGTGATTGAAGATCAGATTGGCTATTTCACATTGAGCTGCCTATTCGGATAATCACAAAAGCGGAATGAATGCCCATGATCGACAATCCCTCCCACTCGAATTGCACTAATTTTTTCTGATTGTGTTTGAATTGGGATATGCTGAAGTTGTGGAAATGGTATCAGAATTGCTTGGCTGTTCACCCAGTTAAGACACAGGTCATTAGCTCCGGTTTGATATGGGGATTCGGTGATATAGCTGCTCAGACTATCACCGACTCCACAGTCAAAAGCCATAATCAAATTGAGGTAACGTTCCCTCATTACGTATTGAAAATAATGATTACACATTTCATGCATACATGATATGGTCTTGTTCGCCATTTCGATAAATGGATGTTTCTTTTCAAAATGATGTGCTTGTTTGGTCAACTGAAACTTGTATGCGAGTTTTCTATTGGAAAACTGGCTTGAAATGTGACCCTAATTATAATGGATATCACACATTTTGTCGGAGAAAGGAAAGTTTGAGAGGAGTTGACTCAAAAGTGGAAAAGATTTCAAACTTCTTTCTTTTTCATTCACTAATGGTGATCTTTGGCTAAATATGCAAGCGTGATGCAAGTATATTATAACTATGGAAGATTTGTGTGGACTATGAAAGTTTTTCAGTGTCAAGATTTATAACTATTACGTTTTATGGATTTTGCCCCCGATTAAATTTTGTAAACTGTACTTAACAAATTGCATAGTTTCCTTCATACTTAGGCCAGCATAGTCAGAAACTCCTTTCGCACATGCTCATATTCTATCTATGACTTCACAAGATTCTGTTATCTCTGAAATAATGAGACGGATAATAATCAGCATGATACCTTTGTTTCAGTTAAGGTGAAGGATGTGTTTCTCAGTGACTGATATCGCTAACACTGTTGTGAAGATCAAACCCATCATTCTTCATAAACACTGCCATTTGTTTTAAATTTTCTCTTTTTTCCTATGACATTGGTTAATATTGATCTATACAGCAGGATGAAGATAAAGATTTTAAGATCAATTGGAAACGAGTGGCTACCACCAGCTTCTTTGGGCTCGGATTTGTTGGTCCTGTTGGCCACTACTGGTAAAAATCATATCTTTTGTAAACTCTATTGCTCGGCTATGTATGGGCAATATGTTGTTGTGGGAGCACTCTTTTATGATTCCCGGATCCTAAATCAGCAAGTTTTTCTGAGTAGTTTCAAAGAGTATCTTACAGGGGAAGCTGCTTCAGAAACCAAGCAGTGTCTTTTTTATTCTTATCATGTTTTCACGATCTTACTGTTAGGATACTTTATATAAGCCAGCCATGGAATGCCACAATTGTGTCAACTTTGCTCTACAGAATGATGATGGCTTGTGGTTTCTAGAGGCAAACATCGCAATGGTTACTGAGTCTCAATGCCAATGCTTCAAATCAATTGAAAGCACTTGAGCGCTTCTAAATCCATATTCTCTTACCAGATATTCTAGCCATTTTTTTATGACGCAACTGTGTATACTTATGGGCTTGAGAGACTCTTATAGCTGATCGATGCCTCACAAATGGGAATGAAGTGTTACGGGCCCTCATCAAGTCACGGCCTGGAACATTGCTTTTGGTATTTTTCATAGTGGTTTTCTTCCTGATTAGAAGTTTAGGTGCTGCTGTCTAAGTAGTGTGTCTCAAAAAGAACGACTTAAAACTTTATACATGTGTTTTCATGTCTATGAGTGTGTTGGTTTTCTTTATTTTTCGGGTGGGGGTTTGGCAAGTGATATCTTTATTGTGATAAATTTGTAATTTCTTTCTGTACTATTTTAAATGTTGCAGGTATGAGGGTTTGGACCGATATATTAGATTGCGGCTTATGCTTAAACCAAATTCTTTCCGCTTTGTTGCCACTAAAGTTGCTGTCGATGGGTTTCTCTTTGGACCATTGGATTTACTCATATTTTTTACTTACATGGGTATTTCTAGTGGAAAGAGTGTTCCTCAAGTCAAAGAAGATGTGAAGAGAGATTTTATCCCAGCCTTTATTATGGAAGGAGCTATATGGCCAGTTGTTCAAGTTGCAAATTTTCGATTTGTACCTGTGAGATATCAGCTTCTCTATGTCAACTTCTTCTGTTTGTTGGATAGCTGTTTCTTGTCTTGGATTGAGCAGCAACAGGATGCTCCTTGGAAACAATGGGTGAAGTCCTTTCTACCGACGAAAGAACAAAAGCGCTGAAGTGAATAAGTGCTCTGTCATCTTTTATTCCCAGTCTGACCTGATTTGGAAGTAAACAAGTGACAAGTCCTAGCTTATAAATCCTGGTTAGAGTCGGAATGCTAGAAGTGATGTTATTGTTTTCACTGTTTGACTTTATATGCTTTTCATCTTGAATACAACTTCACATTTTTTTTTATGTATACATGGATTATCGTTTTTTTTTTTGTAAAAAAAAGATCTGGCTCTCTGGGGTTTTTTCTTTTCCTTCTAATACGGTGCCCCAAATGATGCTCAGTTATTTTATAGGGGCAGTTTAAGGGCTTATCGGTACTGCATATGTTCTACGTAGAGGAAAAATATCAGCTCCCACATGAACATGCCGGTTGTCATACAATTTCTCATTAAGTTTTTAACAGAAAAGGAAAAAAAAAAAAAATATCATTCATCACATTGGTGAGAGCTTCACCTATGTTAATAGTGAGTAAACAAGTATCTCGTTTTGAAATGTTAAAAAATAAATCATAAAATGACTGCGAATTTGGACATTCTCTCTTTGAACCTTTTTATCATTTTTTGAATAGAACGTGGGCATAATTCTGAATTCTCACCATAAAGCATACTCATCTATCTTTTTATCTTTATTTTGTGCCCAGAAACTCACAACTTGAGTCTGATGGGGATAGACCATAAGCGCTAGTGCTTTCACTATTTCCGCCGAAGTTGTAGTTTTGACTTGATAATGCCAAGTTGAAATTTCTTATGTCCTCCTGGTATCGTTTGGCATCATAATTTGAACTTCCTGACCAACTGTATAATGTGGTATGACCCCGTTTAATATCTCCAACAAGATTGCTTAGAGAAACCAACCCTTCCAAGGCACCAACTATCTGTTACAATAAACATTGAGCTTTGTCATTAGAATTGGAGTCGGCTCATACGCATACAGATCTATCAGTGTAGTCTTGCGATCTTACAGCAGTTTAATCTACTCAATAAATATGGCTTTAATGTCATTGCTTTATATTAAAAAAGTGTTTTAGTGATTAGTAGCATAACTCGAGCTTTTGTTTGAAAATGATCAGGCAGGAAGGTCATAGCAATAGTTCTAATCTGCTTCATTCATTTTTCTTTCTTTTTCTTAGTAAGTACGTGATATAAAATAAAAACGATGAATAGATTATTACTTGGCTCATGCGTGGTCGAAGCCTGGCTGAATGACGAACACAAGCAGCTGCACAGGCAATCATTCTGGCCATCTCTTCATCTCTGTAATTTTTCTGCAACCTTGGATCAACAAGATTGTCAAAGTCACCATCTTCTAGTGCTTGAGCGAGCAAAGGCCTAGCCTGTTGTGTCAAAAAACAAAAATCAAAATGTGCCGTCGTTTCAATACTCGGAAGTTTCAGCAGCCGAGGAGATCTCATGTCTCAAAATTACGAAAACTTGCGAATAAGTAATATCAACTTCGATAACATTCTGTGTCTTAAAAGCACTGTGAAATTACACCATCATAAAGACTATACAAAATTACACCATCATCTTAGTTATAAGCCACAGAGTTAGCTATATTATAATTGGGGAAGGATCTCATATGTGTGTAATGTGCTGCACATTTGTGTAAGGAAGTGACCGTTAAGAGCTTACCCAGTCAACAAGGCTTTCATGCATTGAGGACTCTGTTACTCTGATAGGTCGACGTCCAGTTATAAGTTCCAAAAGCATGACACCATAGGACTATACATCAGATTTATCTGTTAATTTACCACTTGATGCGTACTCTGGAGCCAGATACCTGAAATGAAATTTTAGGTTGTCAAAATAAAAAAGGAAGTAATAATCAAAATTTTTCTATAGTTCATGACGTCCTTGCCAAAATTAAGAAGGCAATTATAACGCAATGGTCTTACCCAAAGGTTCCCACCACTCGAGTGGTGATGTGTGTAATGCAACTGTCAGTGTTAGGAAAGAGTTTGGCCATACCAAAGTCAGAAACCTGATATAAACTGCAGCCGATCATCAATAATCTCAAAAGTAATTGAGAAAAACTTGTTGAGAAGGTTGCTTAATTGTAGAGGTTCTGCATATCATGGATATGGAACTATATACACAAACAGAAAATGTAAAGTTCTATGAGAAAGTTCAATCAAATTCTTCAAGGTTACTGGCCAATTGAGTTTTATGAATCGTATGCGTGGGTTAATGAAAAATGGAATAGGTATTTTTCGTAACTTACCAGCATCATGATTTTGTGAAGGATATAAATATAATTAAATTTAATTTATTGACTCTTACCTTTACCTCAAACCCAAAATCAAGAAGAATATTAGATGCTTTAATATCACGATGAATGACTGCTGGATTACCTGCAAGCATGGTGGTTCTTATAAGAGCCAATTGTTAATCTTATTACATGATTTTTATAGCTTAAAGGAGAGCAGTAAGAGATGGAGTTCGACGCGTTGAACTTTTACATGCCATTATAATGAGATATGCAACAAAACAGACAGCAAATTTATAGAATATTCAGGCATTTAAGCGCAGGCCATTTCCGGATAGAGTCATAGAACAAAATAAAGGCTGGGGGATCTAAAAGGTTAATTCTCAAATCTTGAGTCACTCTACTCAATTGAAAATTCAAATAGATGTTCAAGGAATACTCACAATCTTCATGCAGATATGCCAACCCTTTTGCAGACCCTATGGCAATTTTCATTCTGGTTGTCCATTCCATGACAGGTTTCCCTTTTTCTGGATTATACTTTACATTATCTTCTGAAATTAAAGTTGAAGTAAGTTTGCAAAAAGTGAGACAAATGTGCTAATAAACTAAAAAGGGCCCTTTACAAATTTTTAAGCCAACTGTAACTCAGGATTATAATTGCCCAGAATTTTGTTTTAGAGGCTGCAGACATAAGGTGGAAAAGATAATATATCAGCTTCCTCTGTTCCATGCACATGTTGTGCTAGACCAGGGGTTCGCTGAAGCAAAGAGAGAGGTGTCAAAGAATGAAGACTAAGTTATAGACTCACCATGTAAGTGGAATTCCAATGTGTTATTTGGAACAAATTCATAAACTAGCAACCTCTCTGTTCCATTAATGCAGTAACCAACCAACTCAACGAGATGTTTATGATGCACCCTGGTAATGGTCTCAACCTCAGCTTGAAATTCTCGTTCTCCCTGTTGGCTTCCTGTTTTTAACTGCTTAACTGCTATTTCCTTCCCATTTGGAAGAGCTCCTTTGTAAACATTCCCAAAACCACCTTGCCCAAGAAGCTTGTCCTCTGAAAAACCATTAGTAGCTACCACTAGCTCATCATATGTGAAATTATGATTCCCAGAACCGAAGACAGTGATTGGAGCATGGTTTTGAATTGCATTCTCTGACACTGAATTAGCAGAACTAGAATCTTTACTGCTTTCATGAGATATGGTGGGTTGCCGAATTGGATCATTTTGATGCGGTTCCACTTGAATAACATGTGACCCTGATGACGATACTAATTAAAAATCTCAATCCGATGAAAAAATAAATTGCATGGAACGCTATTTGACAACGGCAAAACGAAATTCAGATTCTAGAAAAATTTACAAGAGAGTAGTAGCCCATCATAAATCATAGTTTCCACTCTATCGGTTGTTAATTAGATTTCAACCAAAGTAGGACTGATAATATCAAGTTTTGCTTTGTACTTCAATTGGCACTCAAAATCGAGATGGTAATTTGCTATTTAAATCATTAATATACCATTGCTGGAGTTCACACAAATTTTTAGATGAATATATATATATATTTTTTCAAAATAAAAGTTAAACTTGTGTGGTGAACTAGTTTAAAATGAAATTAAAGTAACGATGTGCTCCGTGAGATAAGATTATCTCACCTTTTGATCCAATATTGGGTATTTCCTTGATGTCGTCATGCTTCTTTTCCCTCCTATTCCTGTTGCGGCGGATATATAGAAGGCCGAGAATAAAGGCAAGAAGGATAGCCCCACCAGTTACAAGTCCAACTATAGCTGCACGTGACATGTTAAAGCCCGACGGCTTATTAACTTCCACGGCTACTGGCAAACTTGACCACAATGGAGGCTCTAACGGAGAAGTTGGCGGCGCTGCCGAAGACCAATGCGGAGGTTCGGGGAACGGCATCCGCAACGGTGGTGCTGGAGAATTAACCGGAGGCGAGGAAGTTACTTGCAGTGATTTTGGGGGAAAACCTGGAGACGCGGGAGCTAACGATGGAAAATTCACAGGTGTTGAAGGGAATGGAAACGGCGGTGGCTGTGATACCTGGGCCAGCGGACATGGCAAAGGCGCCGGCACAGTTGGCGGAGAAGTGATTGCTGGTGGCACTGGAACTGACGGTGGAAAATGTACCGGTGCGGAAGGAAATGAAAATGGCAGTGGCTGAGGTACCAGCGCCGGAGATGACAAAGGAGCAGGCGGAGGGAGTAGATTTATTGTGGATGAAGGGTTTGACAATGGAGGATTTGGAGCCGCCGGAGGGAGTAGAGTTATCGTGGATGGAGGGGATGACAATGGCTGATTTGGAGCCAGCCGAGGCATAAATATAGGCGAAGAAGCTGGAACCATTTCAGAAGGAGGGGGCAACAGCGGCGAAGTACCTAGGGGTGCTGAGGATAGAGTTGGAGACTCTGCATGCAACGGTGATGGCGGAGAACTCAATGGAGGGGGTATTGGTTCCAAAAGTGGAGGAGGAATCTCAAACGCCGATAGTGGCGGCATAGTTGCGGGTGATCCGAGTGAATACATTTTGAGCTTTTTCACAACACATCCACAGCATGAGCCAAAGCAAATGATAGCAGAACGGGAAGGGACCAATCACTGACAAGTACTGCTACTACAATTCTATAATAAGTAAAAGCAAAAGCAGGCTACTAATCCTAGTGCAGTCCAACTCTCACAATTCTTATTTGAAAGTGAAATTCCACGTCACTTGCTCACGTGGTGGTTCACCTGAACAAGGATATATTATAGGCTGCAAATTGAATTGAGAATGAAAAATAAAGGACGCCATGCGCTAAAAGCAACTACAACGAGACTAAGAGAGATTAACAGAAAATAATATGATTCTCTCTCTTTTCATTAGGATTACATGTAATGAAGCGTCACGGGAAGCATAATCTGAAATTTAAAACTGTATAAAGCTGAAGTTGGGTGAGATTGAGAATATATTAGCATAAATAAAACAGACAACATGCACAAACATACAAGGAATTGAATATATAAAAAAGTGTTTCCTTCGCAGTGCATGGTTAGAAACTCTGCGTACAACCTGTTTTCCAATTCTACAGCATTTCATTCACATGGGACAGCCACTCAATAAAAATTGAACGAATTCATTTACAGACTATGACTTCAAAGCTTGGAGATTCGTGGTTCCGTACCAATCCCATCTAATCAGTGTAAAGTTCGGATAGCTTTTGAAAAATGCTATCGTGAAGAAAAACCTCTCCAATCTGATAAGACTAGATCAGCTGATAATGTGTATGATATCAATGGAAAAAATACATCTCTTTCTGAACTAATTATGTAGATTGTGTCTATTAGCCAATGGTGCAGATCAGATCAGAAACAGGATCTTCAATGCAGTCAGGTTGACAGTGAAATAAATTGCGGGGATTGTGTCAACTATAGACGCGAACTAATTCCACCCAACTCTCTTTTACAAGTCCCTTGACATCAACTTCACTGGAGGGCTGCTAGCAACTCCAGATTACTACCTGCTGTAAAAGTTGAGGTGCGGTATGGAGATAACCATAGAAGGTGTTATGCAAATCCAGCTACTTTCATGTCTACCATCACTATGTCTACTTTGTCATGTAGGCCTGCTCTTCTATAGCCAGCTATCAACAAGTCATATGTTGATCCAGTGAGCATATAGCAACTCTTTATGCATTCTAAGAATATGTCTAGCCTATCATCAGCTTCTCGTCTAAAGTATGAACAGATAACCTTTTCAACATCGTCTGCACATGTGAATGATAGCCCAACTTTTAACATTCTTCCCACAGCATACTCAACATCATCCAATCTATCTAACATGGCATATACCCCTATAATCCCACAATGGATTCGTGAGAGAACTCCAGTAATTGGAGCAGTCTTTGTCATAGTTTCAAGAAGCTCCTCCATCTTTTGCACTTGCTTTAATTCAATATATAATGATATTAACTTCTCGACCATATTGTCATTGATTTCCCATCCAGCAACCAACACAGTTTTAAAGAACTCCTCAGCTTGGCCCAGATTTTTCTGCTTACAGATCCCTTCAAGCATGTTTTCCAGTATGGTTATACTAGGTATAATTCCAGAAACCATCATTTCTTCATAGATTCTATCAGCAGTCTCAAAATTTCCCGATTTAACACATCCCGAGATAAGGGATTCAAATGTTTGAAGGTCAGGACCAAGCCCCGCAGTCTTTTTAGCCGAGTACCACGATAACATGGCATCAACATTCCCTGACTTGGAAAATGCTGAAATAAAGATATTATAAGTGTGAAAGTCAGGCTTATAGCTATCTGACCTCTCCATTATCTCAAATAAGCTAAATGCCGTAACAACATTATTTGAAAACAAGCAAGTATTTATAAGGGAATTAAAAACCAGGGAAGTGGGTTTAACTCCATTAGCTTCCATAGAAGTAAAGACGTGCATTGCTAGTGGCACATTATGAAGCTTTCCACAAAGAGTGATGAGCTCGGAGAAAAGACCATGGTCTCTTTCTTTTTCTCTAAGCACCTTGTCCAAAATCCATTCCAAAACCTGACCATTCAATTCAGTAGTCAGAATTTTTATTGGAAATCCAGAAGAAAAAAAAGAGTCAGTGAGATAATTGACAAACTGAAGCTACATTCTATATGATAATTGTGGAAACGAACGAATGTTCTCCAGAAGAATACAAAATCTGGCGAATTTGCAATAAGTTTAGAGTAGTCAGCTAATAATATCAGATTGAGTTCATCTTAACAATTATCGAAACCAAAATTGGAGCCCCTCCTTAATATTTGTTTCGCCTCACACCTAAAAAGAGCAGAGAAAAAGCCAAAATCGGTAAAATTAACAAGTGAGGCAAAATAAGAGAGATAACGTTACCAGTCGAGCTTTCTCAGAAGAAGAAGATCGCAGAGAAGTAACCAGAAATTCCCAAGAAAATTCCGAGCTTTTGAGGGAACACATTTGCTCATCCAGCGTGGATTTGATGCTCGAATTGGGCACGTGAAGCAATTTGATGAGCAAAGAATTTGAATTTGAATCTTTGTGAAAAAATAAACGGTGAGAAGTTGAAGCAAGTGCTACAAAGCGAAGCCTTCCACACGTCTTGGTCACCGATGATAAAACCCTATTAGCTAACGCCATATTTTCATTTCGGTTCCAGGGATTTTAGTTGCGAGGAACCAACATTGGAATCCCGGAAGCTGCTATCAGCAAAATCAGATAAACAATCAAATTGATACTGTGACGGTAACCGGTGGCCGGTGAACATAGCCAATGTTGTCTTCGCTGCTCCTCTTCCGAGCTGCCCTGCCCTAAAAATTAAAATATACAATTTTTTTTTTTAAAAAAAAAAAAAACAAAAGAAGCTTACTCACTTGGATTGCATCGTGTATTGTTATTTAAAAAAAAAAAAATAATTCTTTACAGTTTTTAGGTTTTCTTGTAAGTGGAAGTAAATTAAAGGCTTGCCCACAATTAAGAAAATATTATTAAATAGAAACTCCCTCATTAATTTTAACTTCATCAATTTGATGGTTTATTAAAAGTAAAATTTGAAGCAGACCAAAAAGTAAATTAAAAATTTAAATTTAAATGAACAATTTGTTCAAAAATATTACAAATGTACGAAAAGAACGTCGACTCAAAAATACTTTATTAATGCAAATGTCATTAAGTCCGGCCATACACATCGAACATGCTAATCAAAGATGACATTGGATTGGATACAGGAACTACAAAATCTGAAGCAATGAAATCCCATCTATCATCTTCTGCTAGAAATTTTTGGGAGAGTTCTTTTTTTTTTTTTGGGGGGGGTGTGGTTGATCCATGGCCATCTCATTACTTTCTTCATATTCTTTCCATTTTTCTTTCCCGGAGCAAATGAATTCCATCAAAATGTCAATGATTACACACGCCTATTCGCAAAGCTCAAAAAGCAAAGCATCTAAGGCAAACCAAATTTGGATAGAGCTGATTGAAACAATGTTAAGAATGCCTGGGATGAACTTTGGTCATCAGCTCTTATCTTAATCTGGGACTTGGCTGACGATGTGTTGATTATACACTCTACAAGAAATGTTGATTCTTCTTCCGCTTCTTGACCAAAGAAAAAGAACTTGAAGTTAGGGGGCTGACCACCTGACGCAATGCAGTGGATCGAGTGACCTTGCATGTGCTGGAGGAGTACGTGGGGAGCTGTCAATGAGGCAACTCCTTGAGGACTTAATGAATATTCCTGCGTCAGATTATCAATGTTATAAATAATAGATAACCCAACATATTGACACCTTTTGTTTTGTGGGAAGGCAGTGAGGGCAAAGAAAAAGAGAAAAGACAAGTGAATAGTTCAAAAGAAAAGGCCTTGGGGGGATAAGTGCTATGCCAATGCTACCGTATTAAAATTAATGAAACCCAGGTCATAATTTCAAATCAAACCTGTGATAAAGATACAGGCAGTTGGCGCCATTTTTGCTGAAACGTGCCAGGATCCAAAACAGCTTTTTGCTTGAGTTTCAAGGGGGGAGGTGAAGGCATAGCAGCAGTTTCAGAAGGAAAACCTAGACCAAGCAGATCATCAATTGCGAAACTAGACGCCGGGGATGAATTTGTTTGTGAAGTTGCAGCAGGGGTGGATGAATTGTAGGAAGGAGCACTATAGGCAGAACCATTGCCACTTGCATCTCTGCCATCCTCTTTTTCTGAAACACTGAGAAGCAAATCCTTGTCGTTTTCTTCCACCCTCTGAGCTGGAACAACAGTATCCGCAGCTTCTGCACTAATAGACAAATTTCCAAGTTCATCTGAAAACTCAAACGGTCCCCGGTGTTCTTTATCAGTAAACATGTAAGAAGGCTGCAAGAATATGTTGTTGTTAGTTTGAAGTACTTTAATGAGCACTTAACAAGACAGAAATGGTCAGATAAGTTAGTATTGTAGATACCTTTTGGTATACAACAGACAAACTGTTAAATTCATCAAATATGCGATCTTTGATTTCACTGCTCTGAGTATCAGCAAACACAGAGACAGCTTGCTTTGGAGGGTTCACCACACGTTCTGCCATTGATACATTGTATTGCAGAAGCCTGTAGTACAATAAGGCCCTATCATGAACGTCCTGCAGTAACCAAACATTCATTCAACATTCAATTGCTGTGTAATCATAAATCTAAATATTTGCTTATTTCGGCAATTTGAAGTAGCAATAACAGCAACATTCAAACCTGGTGAAAATCGGCAAGTCCAGCAGCTAATGCAGCTCCCAGTGCTTTCTGAGTCTCAGGTGCTCTCTTAAAGAAACACTTCATAACTGCAGTGAGAAGATGTAAGCGAACCTGCATGATAAGACAGGTACATATCAATAATAGATAAGCAAGCATAAAACAAGTTGAAGACTTGATTGCAACTTTTAAGAATTAGTGCATAAAAGAACATGTGTCTAAATTCTATTATTATTTAAATCATATAATTATATTAATACAGGTATACTATACCTCAGCAGAATGTTCCTCATCCCAATTTTCAATTAAGCTCTCCAAGACATAAGGAGCATCATGCATGTCCTGAGCATATTCTCCCAACATCCATAAAAGTGCTGCCTTGGCTTTGGGCTCTTGAACATTTTTGCTGCTGATATTCCCAACTACAGCAATACAATCCTGACTCCACTGGGGATACTTTCTAAGAAGATTTTTTACAAGCACCTGCGTGGAAAAACTTTCAATTGAATAAATCCGTATTCCCACGACTAATGTCTCTGTATGTGCATGTTTTGCCTAACAAGAAAGGGCAGTGCCATGCTACCCTTATGTGCAACTTCTAGGCATCTAGCAGACAGATTTGTCAAATTTACCAGAGCTTCAGCAGTAACAAAGTCCTTTTCCATCTCCAAAAACTGCAAAAGGCGATCAACAATAGCATTAACATCATACTGCTGCAGTGCTATCTTCCCAACAGCCCGAATTGACTCCCTTGCAATTGGAATGTCAACATTGGCAGCATATTCACATAATTCCGTTACTGAAATGGTCCCAAGAAGGAAGATGCATGACTCACACTGAAAACTAAATGAAAATAATAAGGAATCTAGGAGAAAAGATATTGTCAGGAGTTACTTACCTATCTCATAGGTGTTGCTTTCATTTGCAACGGCAGTTAACATTTCAAGCTTCAACTTTTTTACATAAGATGGCTCATTATACTGACAATAGAAGTGTTTGTAGTCTGAAGAAAATATATAAGGTGCACGCATCACCAAGAGATGCAGATGACTTAAAACCGCATAAGATTGTTCTGGACTTCCTGAACTCACTAGAGTTAAGAGAGGAGCTTTAATGCGCTCATATACCTAACCAACAAAATTTGCATTAGAAATCACAGAACTTCATAGAAGTGACAAAAACTGACAATTGCCAGTCAAACCAGAATTTCCAGGACAATTCCTAAGTTGGTGTACATTCAATAATAACAATGATCATCCTAACCCAGTTCTATGTTGTTCAAATACAAATATCACAAACTTCATCCTACAACCAAAATATCCTAATTCCCAAAGATATGTTCAGAGGGTTTAATAGTTCAAAGGGAAGTCTGCACCAGAAACAAATCAAGTATAACCCACTCCAAATGTATTGATCACTTGACATAATGAGAAGTCACTGTTCTTTTATATGAAAAATACAGTTTAAATGAGATGATCACCCCACCAAAAAAAAATACCTGCTGATGAACATCAGTCATTGACAGAGTCAATTGTAGAAATACTTTTATAGTTGCCAAGACAACAGCACCATTTGCATGCTGGAGTCTATCTTCAAGGACATTCATGATGTCAAATATTTCATTGCTATCTGAAGGAACATACTTGGCCACCAACTCCAGCAGAAGACATTGTGCCCACTCATTAAATTCCTTAATTCTGCATATGTAGTGAATCAGAAGTTATTTTAAGAATAACATTTCTGTAAGATATCAGTTATAGATGCTTTCTCTTACTCTCTGACATTTGGCAGAATCAGAAACATATTTAACAATCCAATCAGCATGATGCGATGAAACTATGGTTCTGTATGCAATAAAATCATTATCACCAATAGTAACACTGCCGATTGTTGATTGATAATGTGTTCAAGCATATAAAAGCTACTATTTTGCAGATTATATGGATAAGTTTTCTACAAGTAGAAACAGAAAGGGATATGATTTTTTATTTAAGGGCTTCCCTGAGAAGGGTAGCTGGAATGTATATGCTGACAAATGCTAGTTCTTTTGCAAAAAGTAGTATTTTAGAATAGCACCCTCCCTCAAGAAAACATGAATTATGCTCCAAAGCTTTCCCAAGTAAAATTTATTAAGATTTCATAGATTAGCATCCTGTCACAAGACAACTTACCGATTCAGAAAGTAATATACAATTGACTTGCTAAGTAGATTTTCTCTTTCCCTAGCTGCTTCCTCTGATGTGCTTGCCTCTAAGGTCCAAATCTCTTGTAAGGCAGACAAACAATTTGCAACTACCTGGTCGTACAATATTTAATTTCTCGGTTACATATAACAATAAGGAGGTTTAAACCCCCTGACCTAGCGGATTGGTACAATATTTTATTTATAAATGAGTAACTTCCAGAAAATTAACATGATCACAATAATCCTTACAGCATAATCTTTGAGAGCATTATCACTCAAACATATAGGTCAGTGAAGAAGTTAAGAAACTTTGACAAATAAAGAAATAACTGGCACTATAACAGTTTCAGGCTATATAAACTCAAATAAACATTGAATAACCCTAACAAAATCAGTCAAGTGCTCCACTCTATATTCGTTCATGTCCATGTTTCTACAAAATGACTTCGTCTCCCAAAGAAGACATGTGCATATCAAATGAAAATTTTATGAACAGAATACCAAGGGGCCCAATCCATCTGCAGTGTAATGCGTCAAGGAAATTATGATGCTCTCAAATTGAACACATTTATTTGCAGACATCATTAAATTTACCTCAAGATGGATTAAATGAAAGAAATCCTTCCTTGGCTTAAATCTATAACCAACAATAGCTCCCTCCCTAGTATTTTGACTGTTACAAGGGTACCCTAATCAACCTGCAATAAGCATCCTACAGGCTTTGATTACAATAAAATCATCAACCCAATCGTAATCTGTGCAATAGCATGACCAGATCACTAGATCTATATGCTACAAAGCCGTCACCCAGGTATGTTTAGACATTGCAAAATTTAGGCAAATGGCTATCTAGGAACTAGTAATTGCATTCCTTCATTAATGACAAAGACCCAAAACAAAATCAAGCACAATGTTCAACATCTATTAGCTTTCCATCTAATAATAGTTTGGACTATCAAGAATATCATAATTTTCAGTTAGATTATTCACAAAGTAGGACAGTATGTGGTTATTAGAAATCATGTACATAAAATAACCATAAAAGTGGAACCCTCACCTGAGTATCAGGGTCATTAAACATCAAATGCTTTAGAGTTGCCGGAAAATCTGCATCAATACATGTGGAAGCTGATATATGATAAAGTTTTAAAACCCCGTTAACTGCCACCATCCTCACATAATTATTACTGTCCTTTAATCCTAATCCTAAAGGCCCAACCAAATACTCCACCAGGTTTGCCACTTTTAGTAAACACAAGCTCCTCAACGCTAGACCCCGAATCATGGGATCCTGATCCTTGCAATCTCTTTGTAGAAAATTAATCGTCAAAAGTGAAAGATCAGGATTGACCTTTGCATAATTCCCGACATATAGGTAACACATTTTCTTCAGGACAATGTCTGATGTTGCTGAGCACATCACCATCTCACCAAAGAGAGCTGAGACATCAATACCTATCGTCATGTAGGAAATCACCTTCTTGAAGAGCTCACGCTTTGAATCATCAACTCCTGGAGCTCGGCTCCCAGCAAGCTGCCGAAGTTGTGATTTAAGATCTGAGACTTCACCTTTCCTGCTCAAATTGAACATTGCATCAGGATTTACCGAAAAGATACCCGAGGAGAAACAATAAACCACATTTTGCGGTAGTGATCATGAAGAGCGCATTGATATTAAAAAAAAAAAAAATGTAAATGAGTGGCCATAAATAACAGAAAGACCAACTCAATAAAGCTAATACAGCTGCCTTTCTTACTCCAAAACAAAGTTTCAAAAAGGAGACAACAATAGAGTTACATGAACATATTAATTAAGCACCTTTCATGATTGAAAACATCATGGAATAAAATTCAAAGGAAAGATTTTTATAAAAAAGAAAATCAACGGGTTACCATGCCAGCTGAAATCAAAATCTAGAAAAATTTTCGCGTCCAACAAAAAGAACAAAATAATTTATCAGCAAATTGTCAAGCAGCTGCTTCCAATAAATTAGAATAAATTGTGCATTATTCAAATTTACAAGAGAAAGTGTCTCGTTCTCTTATGCTGCCAGAGTCACCTAAGGAAACAGTAAGAGGTTCCGAGCTAGTATTTGACCGTGAAAATTGAGAACTTACCCGGATGGTTGCGACGGCGAAGAAGATCGCTGAGACTGTGCTGGTGGAGCCATAGCCGCTCGCAGTTGCAGAAAGAAACGAGAATTAGAAGTTTACAACAACAAACTGTTAGATCTTCCTTCCTCAGAGAGAAAGAACTGAAAAGGTATTTGTGGCTACTGGTTTCAGCTAATGAACTTGTAAATCTTAAATAAAATAAAATAAAATGGAGCTCTAAATAAGCAATGTTGAAATGACATTTTAGAAAATCCAAACAAAATGACCCGGACCTTTTAGACGTATTAAAAGCCGATGTGGCAGAATATGATTGGCTTTCTTCCTATTAGTTTATGGCTGTTCCAGTTAAAATTTTCTTAGAAAGTTTATCATCATTATCATATTAGCTAAAAATAAATAAATAGATAAATCATCTCACTTCCTTATATCCGCTAAAAAAAAATATTTTTTTTCATATGAAAATTATTGTAAGAAAAAGTTATAGTGTCTAATAAATAAAATTTCCTTCCATCAAAAATAAATAAATAAAATTTTCAATGGAGTACTTAAATTAACAGATGAAATAGTTAAATTAAAATATACTGTTAAATTCGATTATATATAATTATTATAATTATAAATAAAATATATAGTTCAGTTATTATATTTAAATATAAGTAGAATGATTATTTATGCCTAACGAAAAAAGCAAAAGAATGATTATATATAGATAAAATATCATATATCTCTCATGAATATCTAGTCGTTTTATTCAATAATTCTTTCTATTTTTCTTTATTTATTAATTGATATAAAGAATATGTTTTAAAATTGAATTAGTATTTACCATCTATAGCATAGATTATTATTATAGTTTAATTAAAAGATTTAAATAATTAAAGATAAAACAAAGTTTAATTTTTTTGGAATATTATACCAAGTAAAAATTTAGTTATTTTTATTATTTTTACATTTTTATTTAATTCAAATCATTTAAATTGAATAAATATTTTATGTCATTGCAGCGAAAGTTTTTTTTTTTCCTCCGTTCTTAATATCTGATTTACGAAGAAAGAAATGGCTACAGCAATGCGAGTGTCGTTTACTGCCTAAGGCAGCTTCGTCGTCGTCTAACTATTTGACGAGTCCTTGCGTTTCATCAGTTAGATTTTTTCCTCCAGTTCTCTATGCCAAGATTGCCCGTTGCCGAGATATTTCCCCCAAAATTTGGATTTTGGGCATTTCCCCGATTGGGCACTGCTGCGTCTCCCTCACACTCTCTACCTGCCTGCTGATTGCAGATAAATTGATTCTTCTAAGTTGCGGAGATTAACATGCTGGATAGTACCAGTGATAACAAGGAACTGTAGATCAACTGACACATAGGGAGATGGCGCTGCTTCACTTGCCGAGAATTCGTTTTTCCATTTTAACCTCGTTGCCTTCTCTTTCTGCTCATTCCAATCCCATAGCCAATCTGAAACTTCCCAGCAAAAATACCTTATTTTTCAGCTCCTCCTCTGTCTCTTTTGCACCCAAATCTATCCTCACAACCTCAGAACCCATACCCATAACTCATTTTCCAGATACCCCTTTGGAGACCCAGATAGAACTTCCACTAGAAAAGCTTTTTGTCCCACCGGAGACCGATGTTGATAATGCCACTTTGAGGACGAGAATTTTGAAGGGTTCGAACATAGTGCTCAGTAAGTACGCGAGGGATGCTCAGATAGTGCAAGCTGAGTTTATCAAAAGCAGTGTAAAAACCGAGGACTGTCCCTCTGATGGGCTTCCTGAGTTCGCTCTCGTTGGACGCTCCAACGTTGGCAAATCATCATTGCTCAATTCGCTTGTGCGGCGCAAGAGGTTGGCCTTAACGTCGAAGAAACCCGGTGAGTTATACATGATGAATATTGGAGTGGATGAAGTGCATTATATTGATTGATGAATGGAGTGGAATAATGGGGTATTTCATACTACCTTTTGCTCAATTAGTTTTGCATTCCATGGTTTTAGTGGATTGACCTTTGTTACAGGGTTTATTGGTTGAGTATGCATCTGAATCTTTTATCACTGATTGAACAAAGATAACATGCACTTTATATTCTATTTTATTTTTTTAATACTTACATTATTTCAAATTTACGGGGTCAAGAATGCACGGGAACTAGTACTTGTGATATGTACGAACAATTCACAAAATAGAAGACATGATGCTAATAATGATAGCAACTCAAATCAACTTCGGGGCTTTTGTGAGAGTGAAATTCATGTTAGAGAGTGGGCATTTACTATTTATAGTCTCATAGATGCAATTAGGCAGCTATATTAAGTGTTACTCTAATAATGATAACAACTCAAATCAACTTTCTTTTTGGTTTGCTCTCTTAATGACAATATTAACCACTTATTTATGTTCGAATTTTATGCAGGCAAGACGCAATGCATTAACCATTTCCAGATCAATGATAGCTGGTATCTGGTTGATTTGCCTGGATATGGGTATGGATTGCAGCTATATATACTCTTTAGCTTCATGTCGAAGATATGTAAACATAGGCCTTTGTAGGAATTAAAGATTGGAATCGTGACTAATAAATCTGACATGCACAGATCCATGAGATTTACAAGTGGTATTTATTTACTTTCGAGTGTGTTAGACCTCTTAGCGCTAGGATTTCCTCATGTTGTTGCTTCTCATAGGTTAATAGGTTAATTGTACTAGGCAAGATGGTCGCTGTGGCTGCTTTGGAAATGAGGAGAGCAGAATAATGGAACGAGTTTATAATACAATTTTTCCAAGATTTTTTTCTGTGTTATGTTATCCAAACTGGTTCTTGAAATGCTCCGGTTATGTTTTGAATATTGTTTGCAATTTGGCTCTTTTTCCCTTTTTATTTCTAGTTACTGCTATTTCTTTAGTGACTATCAGCTATCTACCAATGAAAAAAATTAATCCCACTATTCTCAAAGTTGGTGATAAGTGATAACACTATGCCATTTTATTCTCTTGAATAGGTACGCAGCTGCGCCACATGAACTTAGAACAGATTGGGAGAAGTTCACTAAGGACTATTTCCTTAATCGGTCAACGTTGGTGTCAGTTTTTCTTCTCATAGATGCCAGCATTCCTGCCAAAAAAGTCGATCTCGAGTATGCCAGTTGGTTGGCTCAGAACCAGGTAATGGATCACTTTTCTATTTGTTGTTGGAAGAATGAAGTTATAAAGCTGCATATATGCATTGTGTTTTTCAATCAAACCTGCTTTTACTCTAAATTCTTGCTTTTATGAGTGTTGACTAATTCTGCATCCTAGTGTTGCTGTGGTCGTGGAATGAACTGTATGGACCTTTTCCGCTTATCTCCATCCTCTAGCTTTCTAGGTGCTGCCTCAGGACTACATGTCTCTAATTGCCAAATGACTAACAGAAATGAGTTACTCTGTCACGGTATCTCCGTCCTTTAAGTGACAAGTGTATGCTAAGAAAATTGTACTCTTGGTTACAGAAAGCTGAAATAGTTTTACTATTTAAAGTTTCTGTCACGACATCCATTGGAGGGTTGACTATCACTGATCTTGTACTAGGAAAAAACATACATTAGTTATAACAGTCTAGATTTCAAAATGAACTAAAGGTTATTATAGGCCTTCTCTTCTGTTTCAAGTAAAAGAGCTGAGATTAATATAATTTCTCTTTCAGATACCAATGACATTAATCTTCACCAAATGCGACAAGCGGAAAAAGAAAAAGAATGGTGGAAAAAAACCAGAAGAAAACGTGAATGATTTTCAGGATTTGATACGTGGATTCTTTCAGACAGTTCCCCCTTGGATCATGACCAGTAGCGTCACCAATCAGGGTCGTGATGAGATACTTCTCCATATGGCCCAGCTACGCAACTACTGGCTCAAGCACTAGCACACTTTTTGTGGACTCAACAACATTACATTCTAACACTGGTTAGTTCTTGCAGATGTTTATGTATTTAAACACACAAAATGTACGGAGGATTCTCCTGATCTCCACCAATGTCGTATGTTGGGAGTATTGGATACAAAATACAATGTGGTTGGCTTGGCTGCTGTTTATAGTAGAAATTTTGTTAGTAACAACGTTTGATCACTCTACACCCAGGGTTAAGTTGTAGCCCAAGTTGTGTTACTTTGGTTTTGGTTCCAGTCTTGTAAGGAAGGATCTGTTATTAGTTTGACGATTCCAAGATTATCTTTGGAGCATAAGCAAATCATATTTAATGGTAAATTTTAGGAGATAAAATAAAGGTTTTTATTCGTCATTAAATTGTCATAGCCAAAATCAAGACTATAATTTCCAATCCTATCCAAAAAGAAAAAGAGTATATTTTCCACAGAAGAAGCCGAGTGACAACGGGACAGTGGAAAAGGAATTACAAATGTTTGACAATTTATTTATTTATTTATTTATTATTATTATTATAATATATCCATTCTCGATATGAAATATTGATAATAGAATTTATATAAAAATTTAAGCATGATGCTGGGGACTCGAGCTTTTACAAGCCCAAATTTGCTTTTGTTTCAACTACGGAAGTGAATTTGGACTCATGTTGCGCCTTGAATTGTTGGAAGTAGCTCGAATGAACATTTATTAACAGTTGCGGGGATAGCATAGTCGGGAGAGCGTCAGACTGAACATCTCAAGGTTGCGTCCCGTTCACCGCATTAATTTATTTTTTCTTTTTTCTTTTTTCCATTTTCCGTTTGTTTTCTTTTTTCACTCTTTCATTTTCCGTTTCGATAATTTGAAGCTTCAGTTCGCTACTACGTCGTCAACCTTACACCATTACATCATGATGATTCACATTTCACCCTTGAAAAAAAACTGGATATTTTGGAGCATGCAAATTAGCAGAGAAGTATGGAAAAACTGGTAGCTATCTAGCTAGCTTGCGACAAGTTGAAAAAGGAGTACTTTTCAAGGTCTTTTTGACTTTGGGATCTCCTTAATTAGATTCATAATTAAGCAACTTAACAGCGACAAGGAATACTAAAAGGAAAAACTGTTGTATTTGGCAATTGAAAAATAAGTGCTACTATCTATTCGGTATGTGTTTTTCACCCAACGCATGCACTGGGACTTTTTCACAGGACAAACACTGTATACGGTGAAAGCTAAAAGAAAGTCAGAAAAAACACGGAGTGGTCTTAATTTGTACAATGTTGCTCTATATAAAGATGGAAGCATGCACCACTGCGATATTACGGAAGAATCTCCTCACCGCAATAAATAGCAAGCAAGATTCTTAAAAGCAAAAGGAAAGCGATAAATAGTGACCAAGCGATTCACATGACTTGCACATGAAGGCACAATCCCAACACACACTAAGATAGGTATCCACAGTAAATTAGCATATTATGTTGAAGGGTTTATTCAGAAGGACTGAGGAGAAGCTTTTCCTATTTATTTTTTAAAATAGGAACTTTTCTCACCCAAAATTATGAAAAATACAATTAATGTTTTGAGACTTGGAATCTTATCACCCAAGCAAGAATTGAGGATTGAGGGGAAGCTTAATTTTCCTATGTTGAGTTTACAGTGACAGAAGAAAAGGGATCTTTCTCGGAAAGAAGGCGAGAGAGAAAAATGGTGCTTAAGTGTTCTGATTGCTTTAAAGTGAGCATATATATATATATATATATATATATATATGTTTTCACCAACATAGAACGTGCAGATATGAAAGATTGAAAAAGTGATCTTTCTGTATATATGATAGAAACTGAGAGAGTAGGGTGTTGTCTTAATGGACCCTGCAATGTCCTGCTTCATTTTAGAGCTATATTTATTTATGGTATAGAAATGTGAGGGAATATGCATGATTAGAGGACGTACATGACGTGTTTGGATTGAGAAGTTCATTAACTGTATAGTTCGTGGGGGGACCAGTTCAGCTAATACCTAATACGTTATATATGCTGTCTTAATACAATGACACTTAGTCCTAATCTTTGTAACTAAACTACCCACGGGACTCTCATTCATCCCTGCACCAATGACGTAAAATAGTGTTCGACTAATTTGAAGATCTATCAATGTCACTGTATTATCCTTAATAGAAGGAAAAACACATCTTGGCATCAAGTCCTTAATAACGTGGGGATGATTCTAGAATTTATTAAAAATAATTTAGGAGAATTTGTTGCTAATTTTTATTAAACTAAAGGGAAATGATAATATCAGATATTAACGCAATAGATTTTGTAATCCTGAGAAATTATATTTCCATTCTATTTCAAAAATGAACAATTTGGTATCAACTTTATTACATTGAATTGAATGAAATAATTATGTCCTCGACAGACATTCCAATCCAGGGAATAAACTGAAAAGTGGATTTGGAAGCTCTGATGGATGAGTTTTTTTGTTGACTAATAACTCCCCGCCATCTGATTTGATGCTGACCCCTGCCAACCAGCAGTTAAATTTATTTTAAAATAAACAAAAATCATCCATACAAAATGCAAAAAAATAATAAATTCAGAAAAAGAAAAATATGGTCCATCCTCCATATACCCTGCAAAATCCAGCGTAACATGTATGTATCAAAACCGTTAGGGTAATGAATGGTTTGGACCACTTTCAATTAAGGCATTTTATCCCAATCCATCATCAAACCTTGATGGTCCCGAATCTGATTAAGCTGATTAGTCACCATGTGCTCCATGTGTACGTACCTAATCAACTCTTCTATCACAAGCTTGTGGATGCTATACGCCGTAGCAGGACCACCTTTAATTTAATTAATTTCCCTAATTGCAATGCTTAACTTAAAGATGCTTTTTATGTCCGTATTGTATCTGCTTCCCCTTTAAACCAATTGCTAGAAATCGAGTTGGATTAAACCTAAAGTAGATTTCCAACACATACCTTGATACTAGCTGAATAGGAAATTTTTCCAAATGAGTAATGGGTTATTTTATGTTTGGTTCACTAATGGGTGGACCAGAGTGTTGAGATAGATGGATACGCACTTAAGAAATTAGACAGATTAGACCCATATAGGTTTTGAAGGTGAGGGGAGATCAATTAAGGCAATAAATATTTGATGAGAAGCTGATTCAATAATAATAAATTAAGTTATAAGGTGTTTCAGATTAAAAATTTTAGAATTATATTTATAAAAGAGTAATTTATTGTTATTGTTCCTATCTTAAATAGATTTTAGTGTGAAGATATATATATATATATATATATATATATATATATATATATATATATATATATATATATATATATATATATGTATATATATGTATATATATGTATATGTATATGTATATATATGTATATGTATATGTATATATATGTTTATTAGTTAAAAGGAAAGCTGGGATACGGCAAGAACTAAAAATAAGAAAAAGGATATGGGTAAGGTACGTGTGAATGCTGCAACTTCTCTCGGCCAGTTGAAATTGATTTTAGTCCAAACTAATTAATTGCGCGAAACAAAGCATATGAATCAGTCTCAATCTCAAACACAAGAATAGTACAAGTTATAACATCTCAAGTTAGTTGAACGAAGACCACATTTATAATAATAATAAAAAATGCAAAATAAAATAATAGAAAGAACATGTAAAATGAATAAAGAAATAAAACAAGATATAATTAAATTAAAGTTCGAATCTAGCATAAGCTTTTGTTTAGATGATACCTACCAATATACCCATATATATAGTTTGGGCGAATAAGGCAAGGCATTAATATTTTGGGCGGTGTACGCTGTCCTTTAGCTTTTGTTAAAGGGGATTCTAATTATAATTACCTTTCTAATCACAACATAACACTTGGGATTTGGCATGAACAAAGAGAGAGAGAGAAAGGACAGTTGATGGCAATAAAGAGATTTTCGATAACCAGCTCTCTTTTGGAAATGGATTACCTGTAATAATTGTACCGTGCAGTCGATCTGTTGGTCGTTTGATCTACTTGAAGCTACACAGTCAACATAACTTTAGTTAAATCGGACGACTAATAGTCGATTACAGATGAATAGATCTCTTTCTTTTTGTGCTAGTAGTGTTACTGTTGCAGGGAAGAAGAAAACTCATTGATCGACGTTGATTTATATAACCACGTAATGTAATCTGAAGGAATGAAATACAAATACTAACTAGTACGTAAGGTGGTGTCCTTATTCTGATGCAAGAATGATTAGTCGTTTTGTGACTTTGCGGTCGGAATAAACCCCACCAGCCTTCTGCATATGACAAGTACATTACATTACATTATATCTAAATAACAATACATATTTCACCGTACGTTTGCATGCACCGTGCATGCAACTAGATCATCATCGTAATTTAGCACTCTTTGCATTATCATAGGTACCCACATTTTATAATAATATTTTAATTTCGCAAGACCTAAATTCTCAAATCTCAAAACCTAAACTGCCCTCCTAAATTCTAAAAAAAAAAAAAAAAAACATTGAGTCGCGTTATGTTATAGAATATATTTTATTTATTCTAACAGTAAAAGTTATCTATGCCTGCGCCTTTCCTAATCCTCTTCCAATACAAACGCGCAGATCGGACACACAATTCTTTTTGTCCGTTTGACGGTCATTGACTGAAATTACAGATGAAGAGAAAAGAAGAATCTTGGCTTTTTCCTTGATTTCTGTTAAAAATTGTTCCCATTAATTCGGGATTCGATTCGGATATATAATTAGGTAACTGGCTGAGTCAACGATTAGACTGAGTAGGGAGGGAGTCATGAGATTACGAATGAATCACACGGATTTTGGGGTGGTCGTGTGCTCATAATTAGTTAACCCTCGCCTTCGTCACTCTTTTCCACTTTCAGTTCAGGCTTATAGATAGATTATAGTTATTGAGTCTCAATTATTCCGTATTACTAATCCCCACTTATCTTATTTTAATTTATATTACCACATCATCGTGCAGATATAAAATATGGACGAAAAATGAACTTGTATCACAATTTTTTTTATAAAATAAATTTTACTCTGTTTATTCTAAATAAGAATTCCCAATTTTTCCAATAATTAATCTAGCACTGTTTTTTTTCAACTGTGAGAATCTAGTACCTTTGTAATGGAGTAATGAGTGAGATCTCCACTCAGATTCAGAAAGTAATCTGGAGACCTTTAATTTTATAAATTTATGTGGCCCATAAAATTATGAGATCGAATCGAGGGCGCCGCGCAGAATTAAAGAGAGAGAATATTCAACGGATCAAACTACTCCGTATAAGCTGTAACCTAAGTACGTAGTTCTTAGAAAGAAAGAAGCTGATGAAATTTAAAAGGAAGAGGGAAAGTCAGGAATAAAGAGGAAGCAAGGTACCCTTGGCTTCGTGTGAGGTGTACGTGGGTAACAATGAAATGACCAAGATCCTGTTTGGGCCAAATCTAGGGTGAAATTCGACTTGGGTAAAAAGAAAAAATGGAGTGGCTCCCGAAACAATTCTGGGCACGCACTGTGAAGCTAGCAGTGCTGGAAAGGAGTAAAGACTGGAATCCTCGATCGATTCTGAGCTCACAGAATTGACAGTTGGACACTAAATTAACGTTGACCACATATTTATGCCTTCTACTTTTTCTTTTTCTGGGCGAATAGTTGAACTTTTTTCTCAGCATGATTGCCACAGAATCACATCAATGTGACTGACTTTGCAAGCTTAATCACTTTTTTCGACTCGCGCACACCATGTGGGGTTGTGGGGTTAATTGTCCAATGTTTCTTCTCTTTCGCATAAAGCATATATAGCAAGCAAAGGAGGTATTGTGTTTTATAGCCTCCACCTTTTACAAATACTACTTCCGTTGGGATGAAATGACTAAATTGTCCTTATGGGTTGAAAGAAAGTCAACATTCTCCTTTCGTTCTATCTCGCAAAACGGCTCTCTACATCTATTTTGAAAAATAAAACAGCTCTCCAAAGCTGATTTGTTCTTCAAAACAGTTGTAGAGAGTCGTTTTGATTATATTTTTGGACTTATAGAGCCGATTTCATTCCTCACATGTTTATAGTATTTAAAACGACTGTTCAAAGTCATTACAAGAAAAAAAGCAACTATCTATGGCCGTTTTCTTCTTGAAAACGACTATGGACAACCGTTTTAAACATCCCATGAGTCTCTATTTCTTCTTATGGCCAAATGCTGTAAGGAGGGCAATTTTGAAATTTCATATTTTTTTTTTAAGTGAGTGGTGGTATTTATAAAAGGTGAAAGCTGTAAAACTCAATACCCAAGCAAAGGTACTTTCAAATCACTTCGATCTCTTAATCATAGCATAGTGGTTTTGCTGCTTCGTGCCATGGAAATGGAAAGAAGATCCATGTTATAAACTTAAATGAAGTTGGTGAAGGGAAAGAGTTAATAATAAATGTTGGCATTGATATTCCACTGTAAATTCCCAGCGAAATAAATGTGTTCCTCTATTTTAAAAAAATTTGTGTGCCTTGTTGAGTTTCTGTGGTCCTAACTCCTACTTGGAACGAAATCATTTCGATAGCGAAATTGCATGCAGTAGAAAGAAATTTTGGAATATACATGATCTTCCATTCCATCCCATCCCAAGCTATATGTGCAATTAAGCGTTTCATCACAAGTCAGTCAGTCAGTCAGTCAGTCATTTATATTGAAGAAAGAAAAGGTTATATTCTATTCAACCGGAAAAAAGAAAAAGAAAAAGAAAAAAGTCCCATGGAAATATAGGTGAAACCACAATAGATGATAGCTTTCTCAATCGCATACCAAACACTCCTCGAGGACGTTCTCTCCTCAACACCCACCCCACCCTCTTCTCTTTCTCTGTCGCTCTAAAATGTCAAACCTAATTAGAGGGAAAAAAAATTGTAATGTACAAAATGTACAAATGGCTACCCAACAAACAAAACCAAAAGCAGTATAGCGTTAATTAATTAGCACCCTTTTTGCAAAATCTGATTCTGGATTCGTGGCCGAGTGTTAAATCCGTGAAAAGCTGAGGGGCACGCACCCGAAGGAAATTAACGAACTCTTCCCCAATTCTTTTTCTTTTTGGTTGCCCACTTTTCATAAAGGGAATGGAGGAGGAGCACCAATTGGCGCTAGCATTGTGCCTTTGTCTGACAATGGCACCATCAAAACCCACCCGCTAACATGTCTCCATTTTTCCTTCCATGTATAATTAGCTTTTTGCTCTTGTTCTTTTTTTGAGACCAAAAGCACAAACCAATCAAATATTGAGTCATGAATTTGATTGCGGCAAAAGCGAGCGAGAGAAAGCACAGTTACTATGATGCTTTGCTTCATTTTTCCAAAACCGTTCAATATCTTCGGCTATTCTCTTAGCATCCATAAACGCACCAAGTATTCCCCGTTTTGTAAAACCCACTGCATAGAGTCCACTTTCCCCTTTCCACCCGTTTGGGAATGGCCTCCTTGGGAACCCATCCTCATCGGAGAACATATCCCCTTCCTGCACATGCATAAGCCATTTCAATGATATTTATTTATTTATTTATTTCTGCTTTATATCATTTTCAGAATTTAGATAGATAGAACTCTTTATTCTATTCTTTTTGATAAAATAAAAAAGAAGAGGACAAATTAATAGAATACCTTTAGCCAAAGGGGTACGTTGCTTTTGTAGCCAGTTGCCAATATGATGCCATCAAAATTCTCTGTCCTTCCATCTGCAAATTCCACGGTATGACGTTTGAGCCGCTTTATGCCTGGACATACCTACATCAGTTTTTGAGTTTGACAGCTTAAGATTCATTTGCTTATAAAGTTCAAACAACAATCTCATGAAAATGAATTTTACTTTCACTAACACATGATTGACATAATCATCTATTTTTGTCTGCTAGCTTTTGGAGTTTCTCGTAACATCACAAAACTTATCATCCATGCACGATTTGGTTCCAAAACACAATCATACGAATTATTATTGCCCACAAAAATATTGAAAATTAGGATTGGTGTCTAAAGTAAATAAAATGTTGAGGAGGGTTATTATGAAAATAAAAAATGGGAAAAGTTGATTTTGATTTGATAAAAAGGATAGTACCTTAATGTCTCCACTTTTAATCTTGGAGAGGGTACCGACATCGAGCACTGGGGTCTTTCCGGACAGGTTTTTGAGCTGAAGGGGACCCAAGCGCGGCCGGTCCAATCCGAATCGAGCAGTGTCACCGAGCATTAGCCAGGACACTATGAGCAGAAACCGATCGACAAGGCGCAAGGGCAGCCACTTAATTAACCACATGGACAACCCGAAAGTTGATTTTCCCAGCATCTCTCGTGGTAGGACGTGCACCTTCAATCAAATTAACCAACCAAAAATCAATTTTAATTGATTATTTGATTAAAATAAATAACTAAACTAATTTTTAAAAAAAATGACCCAATTCTCTTCTATTCGTTCTTAATTATTACTGGGCAATTTTTTTTTTTTTTTTAAAAAAAAAGAAGAGATCAAAAGGTAGCTAGGTTGGAATTGGATGGAGCTTATGTGTGACCTCTCTGGCTCCTGCTATGCCAGCCCTAAGTAGTTGCTTACAGGCCATGCTTCTCTATACCAGCTTCTCTTTTCTGAGAAAGGAAAAAAGTGATCATGGGAGGGGAAAAGCATGGGAAAATTATGGATTGAAAAAAATCATCATCTTATGCTTCTAGCCAGCCCGCCCATGCTGCATCGCATGCTTTGGAATCTCAAGAAAGTGAAAGATCAAATTTTGATAATTTTTGGGGTCCCGAAAAGAATATCTAAAAGTTTCTGATTCAGCTTTCAGCATTCCATCGGAACTTGAAGCCACAAGATATGCAAGAATAAAACTAAGGGTGTTTTTCAGAATGAAGAAAGATTGCATTTTTTGTTTTCAATTGGAAACAAAAAGAAAGAAGGAAAGAAAAGATCTCATCTGGGGTTTCGCTAATCAGCAACTTAAATCTATTCTGAATATTATTGGCCAAAAAACAAAAACCCTTATAAAACTATTAAGCAAGAAATCAAAAAGTGGGTGTTTTCTAGCTCTATTTAATTTAGCTTTTCTCTTATTAAATCAAAAAATTTCAAAATTGGAGGGACAAAACTCTTTAAACAACATAAAACTTTAATGGGTTTCTGGTGTATAGCCATTTTCAGAGAGCAAAAAAAAAAAAAAAAGTGTTTCTTACTGTATCTCTAACCACAAGAGAAGGGCTAGCATTATGGTTGCAAAGATCCAAGCAGACTTCCATGCCTGAATTCCCACACCCCACCACCAAAACTCTTTGCCCTCTAAACTCTTCGCCACTTTTATACAAGCTCGTATGCTTAATGGTTCCTCCAAATTCCTCCATTCCTTCAATCTCAGGCACCACCGCCTCTGCATTTTCTCCGGTCGCCACGATCAGCCACCGGCACACATACTCCGTCATCGTCTCCGCCTTATTGACACTCTTCACGCGCCAAAACCCAAGCGTGCTATCGAATTCCGCTTGCTTCACCGTCTCATTGAACCTTGGCCGAATATCAAACCTCTCTGCATAGCTCACCAAGTAGTCTACGAACTGTTGCTTTGTTGGGTATGTTGGGAAATAGCTGGGGAACCCCATAAGAGGAAGCTCGCAAAATTGCTTTGGCAAGTGAAGGTGAAGACGATCATAGGTCTTGAGCTGCCATAGAGAAGCTATGCAATTAGATCTCTCTAGTATTAAACTTGGGACACCTTTCTCTTTTAGACACGCTGCTGCTGCAAGCCCCGAGGGCCCTGCTCCTACGATCACAGGCCCCGGAACCCACACACGGCGCGAAGACGACGATGACTTGTTATTCATTTTCTCTATGAATAAAGGATCATGAGCTTGCTTTCCTTCTATCTCTCGCAGGCAATAATAGTCCATATCAAGCTAGAATGCAATAATCAAACAATTGAAAAAAGAAAGTCTGTATTCTTTTGTTCTGGGTTGGTCGTAAAGCTTGTTAAGTAGCTGAATTTGTGTGCGCTGGCTAATTGACCTGCGAAGACAGAGAAGTAACAGAAGTTAAGAAGAAAGAAAGGTGCATCTGCAAGAGTCAGAGACACGTGCTTTTGAAGGATTTGGCTGAGAATTCGGTGGTAAAATTCCCCCTTTCATCTAGAGGAAAATTTGGGAGAAATTCCTCGAAATTTGGAGTAGGTTGAGAGGATTTTGCTCTTATCCACTTGAGAGAATGAGTATTGCTCCTTTCTTTCTTTCTTTCTTTCTCTCTCTCTTCCTCTGAGTTTCTGTGTTGTCGAACGGAAGAGGGGGTTAAGCGGGAAGGATGAGCAATAAAGCTCTAGGGGGCAAAATCAGCATTCATCACAGAGAGAGACCGAGACGGATGGTGATATGTCCTTATATATATTCCTTTTGTTTCATGTAACAATTTATAAGGCCAACACCAAGCGGTAAAACTTAGAAAACAAGATACGCAACACTCACACTAATATATAGTGGACTGGAGACATTATATTAATTAATTTAATCCTTATTACATATAATATTTTGTTGCCTATTAAAGTTTGAGAGATGTGTAATTTAACCTCATTTAGAAAACGTCACTGTGTTCGTCAACACAAGGGGATTTCGCGAGTCTGATTGGCGAGGGAGATTACTAGAAAACACTCCTTCAATCAATGGTCGACGAATCTGATATGCTATCCTCCATTTCAATTCATTAATTTAGTTTGAGAGAAGACATGGGTCTACACTCTAGACTCTTATTTTAAGTGGCGGCAATCAATGTTCGCGCCGAGACCCGACCCGAAAACTTGGGCTGGGTATAGAATCTGAATTGTTGGATATATCCCACATCTCGTCTACTAGATATTTTCTTCAGATATTTAATCGTGGGAAACTGTCAAACTACTTAGGCAGTTAGTTAAGATTAACTTCAAAAATTTCAGTGGATAATCCATACTTTAGTTTTTTTTCTCCGAAAAAATTACCGATTAAACCGAGGATATTGACTCAAACTCCAACGACCTATATGTGAAATTTTACTATTGGGCAAGAAAGAAACAAACACTCCTAAAGTAAGCGATATGGATCGAGATCTCAATTAGTCTCTACGACATTAATCTCCATCCACGTATATATGTAAATTTTGAATATTAATAATTAATTATCGATTTCTCACGTGCAACATTAATGTACATGGCTTGAGAACATAACAGAACATGACGTAGTCGTAGGCCACGAGGATATATTGCAATTATTATTATATAGTTTGAGTATTTGCAACTTGTGCAAGTGATTAGATAACAGAGACTGGTATTGTGTTGTGGTGAAGTATCCAATCGCAGCTAATCATTGGAAAATATCAATAGCAGAAATTAAGGCCGTGTATTTTGATGAGTTGGATTAAAAGAGGGCCACCCTTATAAGACTTGACAGCGCGCGTAAGGTGGTTATTAACTAACTGACCTCTTCTTCTTCTTCTCAGCAAATTAATTATATCCTCAATTAATTCATTGCTGCTGACACGTACATATACTATATATGCCGTATCCAAACAATTCACGACCACTGTGCTGATATATTATATATTTCTTGTCTTTAAATTAAATGGTTTCTTTTCTTTTCCTTTGTACCCTAACCATTTTCTTAGGTTAATTAAATATGTTTAAATTAATTTATTTGGGTAAATGAATAAAAGTAATTACACGATGATTGTGATAGGTGGGTGGGTACATCAATCAATGTGTAAATTAACACATAAATTCCTATAATAATAAAAATTTTGCCCTAATAGGTAGGAAAAATATGAAGGGGGCGGGTTTACGTGTAATTATTGGCTTACCTGGTGATGTATCACTATCAGGATCTAGCTGATCATGTAAATTGTTATTAGGAGTAGTACGTAGTGTAGTGGTCCATGCATTGCATTGCATGCCCTTGCCTTAATTTATATTAGGTGCATCTAAAACCTTCCAGATTCTGAAGAAGCTCGCTCGGACATATATTCTTTCCACCCACCCACCCATATAATATGATATGATATGCTTATATCGATCATTCTTCCCTTCCATTCCCAATCCACCAGACCAAAGAGAGCAACGGGATTTAATTTGGGTATGCGTATTCATACATATATATATGTATATATAGCACTTTTAGTTTTTTATGATATGATATAATATATGGGGTTATTGATTACGATAGCAATTGGAATAACAGGCGAAATTTAAACTTGTTTACTATAAAAGTACACAAGTACGTCTCCTTATTATATTATATATATGTATGTATCTATCACTTTGGAGCTAGCTACTTACAATGGCTGCCCACGTTTTGGTAGGGTGTCTATGATAAATATGAATGAAGTCCGTCGAATGTAAGAAATAAAAATGCATGGTATCAATTGATATATTGTCGATGTGGTAAGTAGCTAGAAATTAAAACCAGACATTACAACTATATATATTAATGTAAAGAGAGAATAAAGATGCAAAATAGTCAAGGGTGTGGATGGCAAATAAGTGCCAAAAAAATAAAAGAAAAGAAAAATGGGAGGCAGTGAGATGCTCGAGTGTGTGTGTGTATGGATAGGGATCATTCGTAATTAATTATAATGAAAGGAACTCAATATGTACGTTTAATTGTATATAATGTATGGATAGCAAGAACCATGCCTTTAATTTCTGAACTTCCTCTATATTTATATGGTTATCAATATCTAACATATCAGAAATTAATTTAACCAAAATTAGATAGAAGCTATTAATTAAGTAACGTTGGAGACTCGCATGCACTGCACCTTCCTTATACACAATCAATCTCTGTACTGTACTGTACTGTATGTAGTGCGTACGGAGAGAGGCATTTCAAAACTACTTTGTGCGTTAAGTAGTGCTTAATTCAATAATTAATACTACTTTGTCATGGTAGCAGAAACAGGGTGAAATTTAAACAACTTGACAAGTGGATAGGTTATTTAAGTCCAAGTGGCTTATAATTTAGAATCGTGTATGTAGTAGTCCCCTGTCTCTTTTTTTTTTTTAATAAAAAAAGAGTAAATACATATTTTGGTTCCTCACACTTAAAACTCTTATTAATTTAGTCCATTACACTTTAAATTTATCAAATTGGTCCCTTACATTTGAAAGTCTAATCAATTTTGTCTCTTACATTTGAAACTCTAATCAATTTCATCCCCCATATTTCAAATTTATCAATTTAGTCCTTCACACTTCAAATTTTTTATCAATTTTTTCTCTTAAATTTATTAATATTTTTGAAGTGTGAGGGATTAAATTGATAAGTTTTACAAGTTTAAGGGACTAAATTTATTGGGGCTTTAAGTGTGAGAAACCAAATTGATAAATTTAAAGTGTGAGGAATTCAATTGATAAGTTTTACAAGTTTAAGGGACTAAATTGATTAGGGCTTTAAGTGTGAGGAATCAAATTGATAAACTTAAAATGTGAGAGATTAAATTGATAAGTTTTACAAATTTACAGGACTAAATTGATTAGGGCTTTAAGTGTGATGAACCAAATTAATAAACTTAAAGTGTGAGAGATTAAATTGATAAGTTTTACAAATTCAAGGGACTAAATTGATTAGGGTTTTAAGTGTGAGGGACTAAATTGATTAGGGTTTTAAGTGTGAGAGACCAAATTGATAAACTTAAAGTGTGATGGACCAAATTGATAAACTTAAAAGTGTAAATGACTAAATTAATAATAGTTTTAAGTGCGAAAAACTAAAATAAGTATTTACCCTAAAAAAAAATTACCTATTATCTAATATTATATTATATTAGTACGGGTTAATTTAAATTTAAGATTCTATATAAAAAGCAAAAAAGTTCCAAATCC
Source organism: Bauhinia variegata (assembly GCA_022379115.2). Lineage (NCBI taxonomy): Eukaryota > Viridiplantae > Streptophyta > Magnoliopsida > Fabales > Fabaceae > Bauhinia > Bauhinia variegata. Next base: position 3,442,132 of record CM039435.1, read on the forward strand.
GATGCTTAGAGAAACTGACAATAATATTTTATTTTGTTTGGTTTATATATATTAGAGGGACGGTCGATCATGGAAAATATATATATAAGAAATTAAGCATAACGTAGGATAATATCAAATGTTCACACTAAGTTTATTTCATTAATTTTCATTCTCTCGGGGTCATCATTGACTATGTATAGGTGCTGCAATTTATTGATCAAGCAGCTAGCTGTAGGTAATTCATTTTTCTAGAGTATGCTAGCAAACAAGGCTTAATTATTAGGCCATGTAATGTTTTAGTGATCATCGATTAAATTGGACACTTGGATGGATGGACACATCTATCCAACTATCTATCTATGTCTTAATCTTTGACTGTGAGATGCTTATAAAATTTTCAAAGCCAATATGAGATCGAGGAATTGGAGCGTGAGCACTTGATGTTGTAACTTATATGTGTGCTGCCGCCTCTCTAGGTTTATGATTTATTGACATCCACTTTGTCTCGCATATAACAGGTAGCTTTGTTTGGATGAAAGAGAAAAATAGGAGGAAAGAAAATAAAAATAAATAAATAAATAAAGAGAAGAGAAAAGTTAAAAGAAAATATTTTTTTTCCTTATAAAAAAAAATAACTTATTTGATAATTACAATATGAGATATATTTTTTTTGCTGTAAAAGGACTTTAAAGTAATCTTTTGCTTAATTTATTTTTCTCATATATAGATAAAGTTAGATTTTTTAGAGGGGTACGAGAGATTATATATCCAATCGTTGAACTTAACTTTTTTTTTTTCTTTCAAAAAAAATATTTTTGAAAAATATAATTAAATTAATAAATATTACCGAGTCAAGGGCCAAAATATATATATATATATATATATATATATATATATATATATATATATATATATATATATATATATATATATATATATATATATATATTTGGAGTTAAAAAAAGCATTGTATGGATAGTGCATAGTTAATTACGAAACCAAAAAGTCAAAGAATATATTATGCAAAATTATAAAATAGTGGTGAACTAAAAAGAAAATGGTGAGAGCAGCCGAAAGCTAAATCCAAAGTAGCATAGTTTATGTGGTGGCATGGTATCTATCTATCTCCAATATAAAAGGAAGGCCGAAGAGTCCTAGATGATTAATATAACTGCAGAGAAAACAATAGGGAAATGGAAAAAGGCAATACTATATTTAGCAATAAGCTAAGTCCCTCTCAAATGGGAACTGGAATTAGAAGCCAGCCTAGTCTATTACCCTATGATGCCCCTATTTGCAATATGCCCCTTTTTTTATCGGCAATTTTCTATTTTCCCAACATACAAAAGCAGAGTTGGCTGGCTCTCTCCCTTTTTAACTGTTTTGAGATGGGCCCCACAAAGTAGTTCTAAAAGCCCAAATTAACCAATAATCTGGGCTTCCTTAACTACGTGGGCTGCCTGACTCTAACAAAGTTGGTCAACTGAATTTCAATTACTCCATTATTTATTTTAATAAAAAATTTGGTATTTTCATATTGTTAGAGATGTCTAATCAAGCATTCTTTCATCTTTATTCATTAGAGGAATAATTATTGATGCCTACTTTACCTAAGGACAATATTTTTGTTGGATAACTTTATCTATGACCTTGGTAGGATTAGACCCACTTCATAAATGGGAGTGAGCCCTTTAAAGTTTGTCAATTCTTATGTGCAATCTTCCTTGGTCATCACAAAAATGCATTACTACCATCAGAGGGTGTTATGGTTTTTTTAATTATTTATGTACTTTTAATTTTAGTCTTTCTTTTATTTAAATTCTCTTGATTAATTACACATATTAAACCTAATAATGATTCATATATAAGCCAACATGATCTTGGAAGCTTCATAAATATTTGGCATCCTCGTATATATGTCGTTTTGTTACCACTTGCGTTTGCCATTTATTTACTTTCCCACTTGATAACTTCTTCTCTGGTTTGCTTATGTCAGAATAATATTACTTTTTAAGATAATTCCTCATACTTGAATGATGCCAATTTGACCATAGGACCCTCAAAGATAGTGGTCTAAGCATATTAAAGCTTCATCATAAGAAGAATTAATAAGGATTTGGCAAAGATAATCTTAAACCCCATAGGCAGATCCTTAACCAAAAAGTACCCTCAAAAGCCTTTCCTATAATGTCATTGCATCATACCCAACATTTGATGTGTACATAAAGTGAGATTGCAATCACATGCTGCCCCATACTATGTTAATCATCATAATATGCATATGCATCATAATTCTTTCTTGTATATATATATATAAAATGAACAACCTAATCCATTTTCTGAACCTACAACTCTCATAATTTCAAGATGACTTAACTCTGATTAATCATTTTATTTAAATATAAAATTTTAATAAATTATTTCATTTTACATTTAAATAACATGATTAATCAGAATTAAATTATAAGAGAACAGATTTACATCAGATTGTTTCTAATCATTAGGTCAAAGTTAAAATTGAAAACAAACAAAACAGTCCGCTTATAATCATATATTTGAACATGTGTCATTAAGTGATGAGATTAGGCCAACTAAAACAGATTAAGTGGTGAAACAAAGTAATTATGCCCATAATTATATGTATAGAAAACTGAGACCCGCGTGCGCAAACCAGTACTTTAGGATGGTTTGAGTGATTTTAAATTGGACTGGGGTTGACATTCTTAAGCATTTCATTTTGGCTTTACATTAATTAACCGAAAGCACAATTGAAATTATCCCATAAAATCACCTCTCCAATTGTTTAATATTATTTTGTGTACTAAGGGCATAATAACAAAATCAAGCTAATCATCATAGAATTAAGTGGGGACAAGAGAGGTAAAGGAAGAAAAGTAGAGCAGCACTGGCTTTTGGAAGTACTTAAAATAAAGCTTAAGCACTTGCACTTGAATTAAATTTCTTAGTGTGTTAAGGAACAAGATGGTGTCTAGTGTGACAAGCTATAGCTGCTAAAAAGTCTTAATGTATATATATGAGACCAAGTAACTTCACTCTCAAGTTTTAGACCCTTTCGAAAGCAAAGGACAACACCCCACGAGAATATTAATTTATATGGTACTTAAATATATAATCTATCATGAAATTCTTGCCACTAATTAACGTTAATAATTGTTGTTATTATTAGTATTCATGGCATCATTTTTAGAAGGTGCTGTCACCAACCAAAGCAGTGGAGCATTTCGTATTTGAACAAGTTAAGGAAAGTATATATATAACATGTAACTTTTTAGGGTTTATATATACAACCTTTTTCTTTTGATTGCTTTCCTCTTAGTTTTTTGCTTATTTTTTCTTTAAAAAATAAAATATTTTGAGATAGAATGTTTCTAGTTTGTTTCGATTTATGCATGGCTCTTCTACTTTTTCCTTTCCACACTTGAAAAGCCATGAGAACGGACCCTATTCTAAATTAACCCAATTATGGAAAATGCTCCGAAACCCCACTATTTGATTAAACGCGACAAGATATTCCAAAACTAAATAATCTCTTGTATTATATAAGTTGATAATTGAAGGGATTCCTATTTTCCTGTAAAATCTACTATGATTATTATTTGAACCTTCTTTTTCTATAAGTTCATAATATGGTTTTTCTCATATTGATGCATGAGACTGCAGACGGCCCTTTAAATAAGTTCAAATATGAGCTTTTTAAACACTTTTTACACAAGAAAACACTTTAGATTCCATCACGTATCATTGTGCACCTGTGATGTATCTTTATGATAAGGACGTATTGATATGAAAAAACCCATTTTTAACTTGAAACAATTGAAACAAAAGAGGAAGAAGAAACTAAAAAAATCAAAGGGAAAGAAAGCAAATAAGGTAGGAGGGTGGCTGGGCACCATTTCATTCCATTCCATGAGTCATGGTTTAATTATAGGAAGGCAAAGAATAGATGGATGTGACTTTATGAAATCATATCATTGCCTCCACTCGCAACTTACATATATATTACTATTAGAGACACAACAGAATCAATGGTGGGTCATGTCCTCCACTCCTTCGATCTCAATAAGCTTTTTAATTCAATTAATTTGAATGACTATCAAGGAGCTAGCTACTCACTACTTCAATACAATTACTATACTTTTATACTATGAACTCTCTCCTTTCAAAGGCTTGATTAGACAGGAGTGGGGAGTGTGACTTTTCCATGATAATTTAAAGCACATTTGTCCAAACACCCTTTCTGCGATTAGATTAGATGAGAATAAATCAAGGATCTAATTATTTCATATATTTATTTTATTTAAAGGCACACTTGATATTTAATTTGTTGGCAAGCTAGCTAGTTTCATCATGGCATATATATATATTCTATTCTTGTTAAGCAATTAATGAATATTTCAGATTAAGTATAGGAGCAACCATATAGAAGGCACAAGCATTTGTCGATAATTTTTGCAAGTAGCTGAGTGCTCCATAGCATGCATGCTTGATTTAATTATTGCTCAATATATTCATGAGAATTAGAGAGAGAGAAAAGAATAAAGGTTGGGGAAAAGCCACATCCTTGCACATAAAATAAAAATGTTTAATGAGTTTAGGGTACCTTCTAATTATAAAGAATAATATCATCACATGAGGGGAAAATTATCACATAAAATGACAGGTGAGCCTATAGTATAGTATACTAAGGAAGATACCTTAATATTTTAGAAAAGTGACCATTAAACTTAAATTTTAGTCGGTAAGAAATTGTTTTCTTGTTTAATTATAAATTTTAAAAATATAATTATATTAAAATTTTATAAAAAAAAAACTTTGATTTGTTATGTTTGTGATCTTTCAGCTTAAATATACATACCTAATGTATTGTGGGATATATATATATATACACATTCTAGAAAAGTAGGTTTATGGAACTGGTTATGCTGGACACTGAAATGTCCAACAAATGTTCGGACAATAAGGCGTTAGAAAACGCCCACCGTTTTGTATTCTTTTTTGTTTATGTGAAAAATACTATCAAACGTGACTTCATTTATTTTCGCTTTTTTTTTTTCTATAAAGTTTCTTGAGATAGATTACTTGAAATAAAATGCTGCCTTTATCAACAAAAAGGTTGAGGAAAAGAAGAAGAAAGTACCATACATTAAATAACCATTACCAATAAATCAAAGGAAGAAAAAAAAAGAAGAAGACTTTAGAAAGGCATTAGTTCCTTTTATTTCTTGACGCACCTTTTGCATTAATATATATATATATATCCTTGCAATCCAAGTTATAGTATAAAGACTAAACTGGAAATTGCTCCAACATTCTATTTTGTACATAAAACAATTAATTAGCCAAGCTTTTCAGAATATATGGACAATGATGCTTCAATGCAATTACATCCTTAATTAATCTATGCATTTATATATATATATATTTGATAGGGATTTTAAACTAAGCCATACCCAGCAATGTGTTGAACTTATTCAACGATTGAATAAGGAAACCGCCCCACCAATGGTGGTTTGCCAAATGTCAACACAGGCCTATTAAAAATTGACCCACAGAGAGTGACTTAATTGCATAATTTGATGAATAGGGAACACAAAATAACTTTAATTAGTGGAAGCCAAGCCACTTTCCCCACCAAAGATCACATTAGCAACACAAATATAGAGAAAGGGAATTACTAAAGGCTTATATAATGCTAATGCTAATGCTAGTAGTGGAAGAAAGGCAATGGTTTCAGCAAAGATAGATAGATAGATACGCTTGCAATGTAATGCAATGCAACGTGAGTTGTGACCAAGTAAGAAAAAGGATCCGATATGGCAATAGAAAGAAGGATAGTGCGCTAGCTATAGCTAGCCCACAATTAATGAGATAATAGCATTGGATACTAGAGATGAGATGAGATGAGATGGATTCATATTCATAAAGTAATTAAACAAAAAAGAAGATAATGTAATGTAGCTTTCTCTCTCAAGAGCCTAACCCATCCCATGTGCTTTGGGTTTCATTTGGTGCAACCACTTTGGTTGAGCCCTCCACGATCTTAAGTAGGGCGGTCACCACTCTCAGTTTTCATAATTAGGGTTCATCAAAATCTAACTTAAAAGCCAAACCAATGTATTATTTTGATGACATTTTATTGCTTATTACATCACTACATCTTAGTTTAAGTGGTCCCACCTAAATAAAGTTTGATATTACTGTAAAAAATAATGCAATTTTCACAAACTCTAACGCAATCCCATTGAACATATGTTAAGCCCAAAGTGAAACTGGGTCGATGAGGTGTAATTTAAGCCTAGATGAACAAATGGATTTTTCTTTTTGCACATCCTCATTTTTCTTTTGGCAGATTCTTTGCATACTAAAACTTTAATTTTTGGAATTTCAATTATTACATTCTATCGCATGAAATATATGAATAGAAATTTTGGGATGTGTAAAAAGAAATCACATGAACAAATTCCTCGAACTAGAGCTCAATCATTCCCTCGCTTAAAGATGTTCTAAGAAAAAAGGGTCATTTCTTTTGGCACACCAATTTTTTTAGACACACACTCCGCGTTTCTCCCGTTTACGGGTGTTTTCCTAGAAAATGGAAAGTGATATGGGCCTAGGCCTAAACTTTCAGAAGGGTATGGGAGGATCATTTCTTCTAGCACACCTTTTTTTCTAGATACACCCCCAAGAAAAATGGCCCCATCTTCTGCGACACTGTTTTCAAGAAAACTCAAACGTAATAGCCTAAAACAAAACTCTAAGCGGGGATTTCTTTTAACACCACCATTTCCACAATTCCTCAATTTTTTGTTGATTAAATTTACTAAATACACTCATCCCTAACCTCGCAATCCACACCCCAAATCTGCAACTCAAGAGGCCACCATATGTTGCAAGCAACAGTTCCTCCTCATCCTCATTTTTACCCACAGGTCTCAAACATAAACACACACCCTTTCCTCTCAAATCGTAGATCTGCCCAACAGATAAGATGAAACCGTTGCACCCACCTTCTCATATTCGCCTCTTGGTTTAAAGGTAGACTGATGCATCTGTAAAGGTTGGGGTTTCGGTGTTGTGGATGTGAGTAGTGGCACTGGCAACCCTAAGAAGAGAGTGAATTCAGGGGGTTGGATTTCTCTATTTAGACCCTTGTATACATTGACTGATTTATGTTGTTGATAAGAGAACCCCCATTTCCCATTTTCCTACCAACCAAACAGCTTTATCAGAGCACCAACTCGTAACGTAGAGGGACAGAAACAGTTGATCGGGATTTGAAAAAAAATTCCAATAAACACTGAACCCTAATAAACCAAACAACCCTAAATCTTTAGTATCCGTTTGATAAAGGAAATGGACTAAAAGATTAAAAAGAAAAATAATACTCCTAATGTTTAGTTTATATAAAAAAAATTAAATGAATAAAATATTTATTTTTTATAAGTATAAATTTATTTATTTTTTTAAATTTATATATATATATAAATATTTTTGTTTTTTAATTTGATTATATGATTGATATTAAAAAAATTAAATTTTTATTATATAATTTTAATTTTATAATTTGAATTAATACATAAATTTTAATTTTAATTTTATAATATAATTTAATAATTATATTTTTTATAATTTATTTTTAATTTTTTAATATAAAAAATTTATTCTTACTAATATATAAAATTATATAATGTAATTTTAATTTTACAATTAAAAATTTTTTGTAAATAATTTTTTTTTAATTTAACATTCTTTAAAAAATATTATAGTCACCAAATAATAAAATTATCTTAAAATTATTAAATAATACAAAACGAGAGAAAATAAAATGCATTCATTTCCCTCCCCTTCCTTTCTTGCATACCAAACGAACCATAACGAAGACATAAAGTGGGTGAGTGATTGACGAGTGAAGCTAAAGTGGGTTGGCTATGGGTGTAAAGTGTTTTAAGGGTAATTTAGGAAGAAAAAAAAAAAGAGTTAGAATAGAAATTTTAGAAATGTCAAAAAGAAATCTCCACACAAAGCAGACCTACGGAGCGATGGATGGAATACGAACAATGAGTTTCCGTTGTCATGCATGGGCCAACAAAATGGGCTATAAGAATATTATAAAATGGGTTATATTTCCGAAAGAGTAGCCCATTTGTAAGTTTTTATTTTTTTATTGGAAAGTTTTTATATTATTTTTTGTGATTTATTAAAATTTATATCAGGATATTATGGTAGAAGGTGACCGTCCCTCTTGTCAAGATTAATGGGCCATTACATTCTTGCGGAAAGAAAGTTTGACTCTTATGGCTATTGTGAAAGTTAAGTCAAACATGCACTAAATAAAATAAATGAATATTTGACTTATACATAGTACAAATCAAGGAAATAAATCCACATAGATTAACACCCAATCTATTGAACCTACATGTTATTGGTATAATCAATTTTTGTTTTTGATGAACTAATCAATATAAAGAGAACAAGTGTAGACAAGTTTAGCCTTTGCAAGTTATGCCCTTACATTAACCATGTTAGCTGAGATACTAGTTATATCAGCCAAGCAAGCAAACAAAATTAAGGGTTAAGATGGGGAAATGAAGAATTACGTAAAACCACAAGTAACCCTACCAATTGAGATACGTGTGCATTTGATAGATACATAATTAAGAAAGAAGGAAAGAAAGCTTGACTGTTCATTCCAACAAGTACAAAATATGTAGGAGATTGATGCAGTAATATATAATAGCAGTTATATAGTTGGTGGTTGAGTTGCCATCTTTCAAATAAATGCATTAAATCAAGCTAGCTATATATTAGTATCTTTGAATTAATGCCACGTTCAATTAATCCATGTCTAGTATCAATCTTTGAATTATCGTAAAACCTCACCTCCATGGCAGTACTAGTAGCATACGTTATTCAATCCACATATTCAAATATTACTTCCACACTCTGTTATGCTATGTAGCTACCTAAACTTTCAAATAATTTGAATCAGATCAAACACGACAAGTTAAAAATTACTTACTTGGTGTTCTTATTTAGGATGTCTGATGCAGAAGTCTGATCAAACTACTCCATGCACTTAACAAAAATCTTCTTATAGAAAATCTCGACTCTCTAAATTAATCATCATAACCAAAAATATAATCAGTTCATCAAAATTATTATCATTAAATGGAAAAATTGTAAGAGTTAATACTATATGTTTAACACGCAGGAAGAAACAATGACTTATATTTTGGATATCTTTAATCACCACATTAATAATTAAAACTTCTTTTAACTTCTTACATGTATATACAGTAACTAGTCATTAACAACAAAATGTTAATTTAGTCATTCAAGTGAAGCAAATGAATTGATTGAATTCATTTTCATTTTTACGGATATTTGAAATTAGAATATGGTGTTTTCTCTTCCCATGTGTCATCATCCCAACTCACAGGCGATTGGAGATCCTTCTATCTCTTTACCTCCCATTAAATGATCAATAGTTATACAAAAAATAGAAGAGATTAGAAAAAAAAAAAAAAAAAAAAAAAAAAGTGTACAAAAGTAACCGTACACTTATTAATGCATGTACAGTATCTTGGATACTTATTACGTGTCATGTCGTAGTATTAGAAAGATAATTGTTGAATTGATCTCCAACTATAATTATTAAGCTGCTGGCCATCAATAATAGAGGAAATCTCATACTCAGGAGTCAGGATGAATTGATCATATATAAATTAAAATTGTTCCAACTTCAAGAGAGGAGTTCTTGTGATACTATGAAAGAATACGATTGATCTCAACTCCCGATCTGCCCTAATAAATTTGAGTAGTTGTTTGTTATTTGATTTGATATCTATCCATCGATGGATCCCAAAGTCTACAAAACCTTACACTTTGCGTTTGTTCATTAATTCTACCAATGAAAAAGGGAAGTACAAAAGCATGCAGCGACAAACTTAACTCGGTTTTGAGCCATGTGTACGTTGAATATGAACCTCCAATTTAAAAATACAAAAACAAGGGCTTGTTGGCCGCCCGAACGAGGGCTCAGTGCGTACCCCCACCTGCCCCATCATCACATAATAGCAATTTAATTCAGTGAGGCAGTGGTAGTTGAAGTTTATTTATTATCAAATATACTTAGCTGATAAAATTGGTTTAAGTTTCCATTCGAGCTACCAAGCCTAGAAACCAGTATATAAATATAGGCCGACCCACTTGGCTTTTCATCCCATATCTCAGCTTCTCATTAATTTTCAGCTCCTCTAGTTCTAGATCTTGTATAGTTCTCTGCCTATCATCTCAAAACATTTGGTTTCAGTGCACTGATTAACATGGAGTCTCATCTCCTACCCATCTTCACTACTTTTCTCGCTGTGAGCTCCAACTCCCAATCACCTCAACCAGATTATTTTCTGTTTCTTAATTTTCTTACCATTTTTATTTTTGTATAACCCAAATTGGATTTTTTTCTTCTTCTTGTGTTTAATGTAATCCATACTAGCTAGCTCCATTATTTGCTTCGAAAACTGATATGGTTTTCTGTATGAAAATATATATGCAGCTTGCGCTGGTGGCCACTCATGCAGCTTTACCTCCCCAACTCTACTGGAAGTCCGTGCTTCCCAACACTCCAATGCCAAAAACTATCTCGGATCTCCTAAACCCTGGTCAGAATATAGCACTCCAGCTGTAGGCTCTTTATCTTTAACCAAATTCAACACTCATATATAATTTTAGTTTGTTCTACTTACTGCTCTCAATTGCTTCGGCATTTCCTGCCTAGCATGACTAACATAACACATATATATAGATAGATATGTTCTGAAAAGTACTCGTGTTTGCATCCCTTTTAGAAAAGAAACAGATTTCTAGCGTTACAAGACTACTGAAAATGTTGAATTAGTACCAAAAAGTATTTTTTTCTCATGGAACATTGAAACTATTTTAAAGAGTACTATATTTATAAATTAAGTAGAATAATAATAAGTTTTATTCTTATATAAATTTATATATATCCAAAACCAGACTTTTACAAGTGAGCTTATATATACGTATATATGGCAAATTTGGTCTCGTTAATAATATTAGGTCGTCTGAATTTGCAGATTGGACAGAAGACAAAGGCACAACAGTCAACGTCGGGAAAGGTGGAGTCAACGTTAATGCTGGACATGGAAAACCCGGAGGCACCAACGTTAACGTTGGCAAAGGTGGCGTAAATGTCAATACAGGGAAAGGAAAACCTGGAGGCACCAACGTCAACGTTGGCCACGGTGGAGTAAACGTACACGCAGGCCACAAAGGAAAGCCAGTAGTTGTTAAAGTTGGAAATCCCTTCAATTATCTCTATGCTGCCACCGAGACTCAATTGCACGATGATCCTAATGTGGCCCTCTTCTTCTTAGAGAAGGACTTGCGTTCTGGAACTAAATTGAACTTGCACTTCACTAAGAGCACCAATGAAGCCACGTTCTTGCCTCGCCAAGTTGCCCGACCGGTGCCGTTTTCATCAAACAAGTTGCCAGAAATACTGAACCAGTTGTCCTTGAAGCCTGAGTCAGAGGAGGCTGTGATTATCAAAAATACCATTAAGGAGTGCGAAGAGCCTGGGATTAAAGGAGAGGAGAAGTACTGTGCAACTTCATTGGAGTCCATGGTTGATTTTAGCACTTCCAAGCTTGGCAGTGGAAAGAACGTGGAGGTAATTGCTACTGAGGCGGTGGACAAAGACACCAAGTTGCAGAAATACACAATTGCCCCTGCAGGAGTGAATTTGAAGGTGGCAGCTGGGGACAAAGCTGTTGTGTGTCACAAGCAGAATTACCCATATGCTGTGTTCTACTGCCACAAAACAGAGACCACCAAAGCTTACTCTGTGCCTTTGGAGGGTGATGATGGGAGCAGAGTGAAAGCAGTAGCAGTTTGCCACACAGACACATCACAATGGAACCCAAAGCATTTGGCCTTCCAAGTTCTAAAAGTGCAGCCAGGGACCGTTCCAGTGTGCCACTTCCTCCCTCAGGATCATCTTGTCTGGGTTACCAAGTAGAATTATATATCACGACTACCCATCCAATAACTTAATTAATACCTGCATGCATGCATTTTGTATAATCTTGTCAGACTACACACAACCATGTTAGATTTTCAAGCATGCTCTATCTATCAGTATTCATGTATTTCATATCTACTAGTATAAATATATATATGTGTGTGATATATCGAGAATTTTTTTTTTTGTTGGATTCATGAACCTATTAGGTTATTTAATAGCACTACGTTAAAAAAAATATCTCTTTTAATGGATGATAACTTAAAAAAAAAAAAAAAAAAGCTTAAGGAATTAATTATGGTACGCACAAAGAGAGAGGGCTGAGATTAAAACCCATATAAATGCCCAAAAAAAAGAATTTCGATCGGCTAGTCAAACTGATTTAACTAAAAATTAGAGATTTAACTAATTTAAAATTCATAAAACTAAACATATTTTTAAGAATATAGTAAATTAAATTTGGTCTTAAAAAATTGTTTACATGGTTTGTGTTATTGATAGATATATTTACCCAGGCACACTTATTTAATCAGATTTTTTTTATTATTCTTGGATATTACTGGTCACATCTAAAATTAAAAATATCTAATGCACGTAAAGGCGGAGTGAGGCAACTTTCAACACACGACACTTGCTTGAGCCACGTGATATGTGTTGAGCCCAAAACGACAGTGACAATACCAATTCGGAAAGGGCAAGCAACTCTTGGAACTTGGCCCTCCAAGGGCGGAGATTCGCACTTGCATGCCCCTATGATACATAATAATTGCAATTTAAGGAGGAGAGAGGCAACTTTCAACGCACGACACTTGCTTGAGCCATGTGATGTGTGTTGAGCCTAAACCGACATTGACAATACCAATTCGAAAAGTGAAAACAACTCTTGGACTTGCATGCCTCTATGATACATATTTATAAATATATATTTTTATGTATGTTTTTTTTTTTTTAATTATGTTATAAAAATAAAATTATAAATAAAAATATAAAAAATAAAAGTAAATGTATTTTTAGCACTTCTCGTTATTATTAAAATAATAGTACATTTTTTATTTATACCGATTATACTTAGTTTTTTAATTTCTTTTTTTATAATTTTATTTTTATATATAATTAATATAATGTAAAAGTATATTGATAAATATACACAAACAATGATGCAACGAACATATATATATATATATATATATATATATATATATATATATATATATATATATATATATATATATATATATATATATATAATAAATAACTAACATTAATTTTGTTTACAACCCACATCATTTTTTTTAGATATTTTTTTTTTCATATTATTATTAATTTTATTTTAAAAGATATTTAAATTTTAAATTAAATAAAATTAACTTTTATATTTTACGTTAAAAATAAAAATTAAATTTATTGAGATATTTTTATGTATAAAATTTTATTTTTTATTAATTTAAAATATCATAATTTAAGTTATTTAATTTAAAACGTAATTTTTTAAAAAAATGAACAATAAAAATGAGTTTTTCCCTTTTCCTCGTAAAATTGGTGTATATATGTTGCCATTCAAGCTAGAAAGTCTATATAAACCATTCATTTCACACTCAGCCCCTCATTCAATCTCCATCTGAGAGTCAGCCTCGTTTTCAGTTGCTCTACTTCTAGATCTCTATTTCTATTATCTCCAACCAGCAGCTTGCTTATTCAGCAACATGGAGCATCATCTCTTTCCCATCTTCCCTAGTTTTCTCGCCCTGAGCTCCATGCAACGCCTTCCAATCAGATTATTATTTTCTGTTTCATTCCTTACCATTTTTTTATATCTGTTATTCTTTCTCGTGCTCCATTAATTAATTATTTTCAAAATTGATGATATGAAAATGCATGCAGCTTGCGCTGGTGATCGCAACTCATGATTTACCTTCTGCTTCTGGTTAGTCTAACTCCAGTCCAGCCTCTATTTTTATACATTACTCCCAGTGAGACTCAACTACATGATGATCCTAATGTGGCTCTCTTCTTCTCAGAACCACTTGCGTGCTGGCAATAAATTGAACTTACTCTTTACCAAGAGCACTAACCAAGCCACATTCTTGCCTTGTCAAGTTGCCAGAAATATTGAACCAGTTCTCTATGAAGCCTGAGTCAGATGAGGCAGAGATCGTGCAAAATACCATTAAGCTGTGCGAAGAGCCTGGGATTAAAGGAGAGGATAAGTACATTGGAATCCATGGTTGACTTTAGCATTTGCAAGCTTGGAAAGAATGTACAGGCCATTGTTACTGAGGCAGAGCCAGTTGCAGAAGGTGGTAACTGGGAGTGAAAGCAGTAGCAGTGTGCCACACAGACACATGAGCATTTGGTTCGTGTTCCAGTGTGCCACTTCCTCCCAGTTCAGGATCATCTTGACTGGCTAAGGCCTCCAAGTACAATTGATTCATCACACAACGCAAACTTAGGCTTATTTGTCCCATCAACACAACAGCAAGCACTTTGAAGATCCGTTAATGTTTGGACTCAGATTCTCTATTCAGTATTTCCTTTGTGTGTACAAGTTGAATGCCAAGTTTGCTTTTCGTTGAATCAAACAAGTGTTTTAAACTTACCCGAACTGTTTACTAGGAAAAACTTATTGTTGTCGGAATTTTGACAGAATGATTAATAATCATACTTCTAGGATTTAAATGTTTTATTCTTCTTTCTTTTCTTGTCTCATATTCTGCCCTAATTAACAAAAGAAAATAATATAATTTAATAATAATTGTAATATTATTTTATTAAAATAAAAATAATTAAAGGTTTCATATTCAAATTCTAAAAATCTAATCACATTAAAACGATATAACTTTAATTTAAAAAGTTGCAATGAGTATCAGCGCAACGACATAAGCCCGAATCAATCAGATGACTCATCATAGTGTGTTATAGGCCACTTGCCTTTTGACAAGTTAGTATTCCACTTGATGGTACGAGTGGTGGCAAAGAACTATGGAAAATCAAGCAAGAGCAAGTTCAGAGTATTTAAAGTGATATTACATCCACCTCAATTTGTTTATATAACTTCTTCTTTGGGTATCTTTTTATCTTACTTTTTTTGTTTCTTATTTTATCTTTGTAATCAACTAACAAACACAAAAAGAGGCGCACACAAATTCAAAGTACAAACAATTTATTGGTGCGCGTACAAGTTTGTGTCCTGTACAAAAATTGACAATTATTCTATTCTTACAGACAGTCACTGGTCATCTCTTCACTTTACATTTGCCTTGAACTATATATACAAAATGACCCCATGCTCGGGATATGTTGACGACAATATAAATATCTGCGAAAACACCCAAAAGAAATTAAGAAAAATCAACAAAATTTTCACTTTTCTAATAAATGAAAAAAAAAAAAAGGATTAGTGAATGGTAGCCCACAGAAACTCATTGCCACTTCCTTCTCTCCTCATCTGTTACCAAAGGGAGCTGCCATGGAGTAATCAAAGTAATCACTTTATCCCTGTAACCTCACCGTCTCCGTCATTCTGGATCCTTTTCCACTTACAATTGCTGACTATCATGAAAAACAAGACCGTCGTGTGCTTTAGGATTCCGTGCTGTGTGAACCATCAACGAATTGATCAGGCGTGAGAGGCTCCAAAGATCCCCATGTTCTCCCAACCTTAAGTTTAACATGCAAAGGAACTGCAAAAAACATATATATATGAGAGTGAATATGCGGTCTTAGTATAAGAGCCCTCAATCCCCTTTACCAAATTTGTACAGGATACAAACCAAGAAGTGAGACAGCATTCTCCATGCTTGTCTGCAATAGCAGGGCAGCTTCTTTTATAACACAAGGATCGACTTCAAGCACTAATTCGTCATGTACCTAGATAACACAATCACTCAGAAGATATAAATACACAGATAAATAAACATAAGAGGGGAATACCTCTACACTTACCTGTAACAGAATCCGGCAGCGATCTCTAAGCATGTGAAACTTGGTGGCTAGTGAAGAACTCGAGTCCGGGCCATCAACTCCAGGAACAATTATGGAGTAAATATTTATCATTGCAATCTTAATTATGTCAGCAGCGGATCCCTATAAAAATGACACGAATTTGAGTGCTAACATCCGAAGGAAACGCAACCCAACTCTAGAAAAGAGAAAGAGAAAGTTATACCTGACAGATGGAATTCACAGCTTGCCTCTGAGCTCTCGATTTTTCTTTACCGCTACCAAATTTTATTTTTGACAGAAATCGTTTTCTTCCCTTGAGTGTCTCCGCATATCTGGATCATGAATATAAATATACATGAATAGTTTCACAAAACGCGCTCAAAAAGTAACATGATAGAGACCACAGATAAGGAAAATTAGATACCGTTGACAAGAGAGAACAAAAATAACAAACACCAAATAATAAACAGATAACAGTACAGAGACCAAATAGACCTTCAAGTAATTGTTTAACAAAACAAAGTCACAACAGATGATTAATCTAATTTTTCAAATTAGATAGTATCCAATGCTTGCATTGCCAAACGAAGTAAACGTGTGGTTACAATCTAAAAGAGCAAACAAGATGTCCTCACCCTCTGTTACGACAAGTTGCAACCGCTTCTTGAAGCCAGGAAGCAACGCCAGGAAAAGAGCTTTTAAAGTTCTTAATCTTTTCTACAGCTTCATCTGAAGTACAATCCAGTTGCTCTGCAAGGCTCTTGGCACCCATACCATAAAGAATGCCGTACACCATCCTTTTGGTCTGATCTCTTTCTTTGGAGCCAACAGAATCCTCAGGACACCCAATCCATCTTGCTGCTATCATGGTAAAGACATCACCGTGTGGCTTACTAAGAAGATCAATAAGCGAAGAGTCTTTTGAGAAGTGTGCCATCAACCTCAATTCTATCTGAGAATAGTCAGCCGTCAACAGTAACCAGTTGTCCTACAATCAAAAAATTAAAAAGTAAGAATGGACACAGCAGAGACTTCTGCATATTTAGACAACTTCTGAAATCAACCTGAAGTATTTTTGGTGGCCAATGAAATATCAACTTCGATCTTCAGTAATTCAGTTTCATTGATTAATTGATTTACTGAATTAGCACCATTAAATTCAATATCGTATATATGATTTTGCAACATCATAAATGAATGTAGTATCTTATTTGCCCCATGCTTGAGTTAAGACGGATGATAAATTTAAGCAACATGTGTTTTCTGAGAAACTAGGGATTGGGAACCACCAAGTGATGGAGAAAGAGACAGAGTGAACAAGACAAAGGGTATGTTTATCCAGTTTGCAATGTAATCATAATTTCAGTAGGATAAATAGCAAGGGCTCTGATTGGAAAGATAATTCTTTCAAGGAAGAATGCCTTAATATAACTAAACGGAAGGCTAGCACAGAGAAAGAAAAAAAAAATGTCAAATCACCTGCGTGGGAACGAAGAAATCACGAGCATTAATTCTGCAATGGTGATCGTCAGCATCGCCTCCATTTTTATCCTCTTTCATTTTGAACTCCACTATATGTTCTACACACTGATCATTCAACAAGATCAGACATAACATTATACTCACCATCCCAAATAAAAATTTAAAAAAAAAAAAGAAAAAGAAAGAAAGAAAGAAAACATGCCAAATTATAAATAAGTCCAAACCTGAAGATTAGGTTCTTCCATTGAAAGCCGACCAGTCGCTGTGGATGTCTGGAGCCAGTGGCCATGTAATGTGTACTTCTGTGTGCATACGGAGAGCCTAGCCAGTGAACATATTGATCCCAGCGTACAATTCAAAAGCTTTGCTAATGTTCGGTGCTCTTTAATGACTGGAACAATGGGATGCTCATGCCTGAAATAATATCAAATTTCCTAAAACAAAGTCTACAAAACAATAAAAGAAGATATCTTAAATGTTGCATTGAATGAGACTTGGATTGGAGGTCCAATAACATTTGGTGTAAATTCATATTTGCATAATTTTCCAGAAAGTTTCAAAGGTTGTTTCTATGTGGTCTATGTTAAAACAGATGATCGCAAATGCCCAACACATTCTACATGTGCCTATGTCCAGCGTTTCTCCAACTAACACTTAATGTTTGACTGTGCCACCTTCTATCGCAGTGATAGTGCATCACCGTTAAGAGGTAGTCCAGTGATGTTTGCCTATTTAAAATAGTTAGGGAATAAAATCCATAACATTCAGTGTTCTTTATTTTCGAAGGCATCTGATGTCTTCACAATTGGAGTAAAACAAAGCAAACAACATATTAATTGCATTAACTGAAGCTTCTCTTCGAAGCATCAACCCGCCCGCCCTAATTTTTAGCTTATATTAAGTTATATTGTTAAAGAGGATAAACCGAATGTAAAAAAGTAGTTTTATTTATTTATCCACAAAACAACAGTCAAGCATCAAAATCTTTGTAATATTCTCTTTACTATTGGTCTGTGATTCACCTTAGTGCTTCCAAACTGTGTTTATCAGTACTTAGATGCTGCTTTCCCTTAGTGCATCCATCAGGTATGGGCAACTTCAAGTGTTCATACAGCACCTTTGCAATATCTGCTGGCATATACAATGAAAATGTCATCCCAGCCAGCTTATAAGCTTCCTTCTCGAGAATCTTTAGCCTCTTCACCAACCATTTACGAGCCTGGATACATCTCTCAATGTCAACACCAATTCCCCAAAGCTCCAAGTCAGCAAGTACATTTACCTAAAACCCATACCAAGGAGTATGTCATAGAAACAAATAATCTTTCAGCAAACAAGTTAAAGGAGAAATATCCAAAATTCCAATGTCATAAGTCTGTCAACGGCATAGGCCAAAGGTGAGTCCAGGAAGTGTTACATAATAGAGTATACTTAGTTTCATGAATCAAACGCAAGATAAAATGCTTTTTTTTTTTGTGATGAACACATATCTGACCTGATACGATAAGAGACTTTTTAAAAAGTATTTGTGCTTCTTAGACTCTCACCAGTGGAATTTCTATACTCATAAGCGCTTCAACAAGTTGCTCGGAGACAAGCAATTTCCACAAAACAGAGCACAATGCTCGAGTTTGTGCAGCCCGGCGGCAGCAACCATTGTGTGCAGCTCTTCTCATCTGATTCTTCCACCTGCCACTCCGATTAGCTGCAGCAGAATCTTCAGAGGATAACCTTTTTTTTACTTCCTGAATTATAAATGATATTACACATCAAAGGAAGGTTGAAATCTGAGATCTTAACACCAAGTTAACAAATAATATCATTATACTACATACTCATAACAATTATGCAACAGATGTGCGCATGACGTTAGTATGTAGCACAACTGATTAAATTACCTTTTCCAGGTTTGGATTGGAGCTCCTCTCTTCATCCGGCCAAAGAATCCAAGCCACAATGCACATGTCAATTGCATCTTTAGCATGTATTGGAGACAACAATATGTATGAATTGTCTACAACTTCAAACTCCAGAGTATCTCCAAGATAATTTGGGCAACCAAATCTCTGAAATGAAACTGCTGGCCTTTTGAGCACCTGAATCTGAATCTTCAAATTCCAGGTGATCTTTCTGACATCTTTTTTCCCCATTATTGTACCAATCCTTCTCCATCTACACTTAGCATTCTCCAAATCATGCTTAGAAGATGAAAACTTTTGCTTATTACCAGATGCACCCAAAGAAAAACACTCATCTTTTCTGTTGTCTGACAACAGAAGATCCTTGGGAAGATTTACATAGTACACAGGAGAATTTTCCCAACAGATAGCTATGCCATGTATTTCAAAAGGGGCAGCAGCATTCAATTCTAATCGTTTGTTGTAGTGGATATCAAAGTAGAATTCTGACCGGCTTTCCCATAGATCCAAAAATGAATCAAGTCCACCAGGACAACTAATGGCATTGATAGGACCTCCCTGAGAAGGATAACACGGATTACCAAGAGACAAGGTTCCCCTCTGACTTTGTTCCTCTCTGTCAAGAGAAAGGTACCCATCATGCATCCTGGTTTTATCATTCAGTTTCGGTAACAGGACAGAGAGGGTGGTCACGTCAGCATCTTTTATAAAATTAGCACTGAGCTCATTCCTCATAGTCAGAGAGCCATCTCCTGGAACTACTGACTTTTCAGTGGACACACCACATGGCTTTGCACATCTTGATTTTTCTTCTGAAGAAGCCAGAACACCAGTATCTGGTTTTACCATATCTTCTCTTAGTTTTTCTGAAGCAACTTTGTCAGAATTTCCCCTGGGCTCCACATCAACAAAGCTATGATTACTTTCAACTGTGTCGCTTCCAGAGGAGATACTTCCTACTCCTTTCCTAGTAGAATCATAAGCGGAAGTTGACAGGATGGGTGTAGCAAACTGTGGGATGTTATAACCAAGTGACTTTAAGGCTGAGAAAGCAGCAACCCTAGCCTCTTCGGCTTTATCAAGAACAATCTTCCGAGCACCATTCTTTATCTTCTTAGCTACACCGACTTGTAAGCGCTTTCGTGCCAAATCTTCAAAGGGAATATGATCAACTTTCAATATTAAGAAAAATATACCGGTAGGTATGACGCAAAAAAATAAATAATAATAATAATAATAATAATAATAATAACAACAACAATAACGCATATAATGTGAAACTCAAACCTTGAACCATTTAAAAGCAAAATGCAAGACCATTTTCCTTTAACTAAAAAATGTCCTCAGAAATTGGTCAAAATGATGCTAGATTGAAGATGTCAGGCCAATTATATTTTTCATCATGTTACCATTGATTATATCAAGGAATACTACATGAAAAATATAATCTCAATCTTCAAACAGAACAAATACTTCACTGACAACTTTTAGCATATCACCTTCTGTGGCCCATGATGACGATTCAAAAAGCGCTTTTACTATTTCAGGTATGGATGCTTCAGCAATTGCAAGAGGCGTACGTAAACCTGCTTTATAGAGAGCTCTGGCTCGAGAACCCTGCAGATTGAATGACAGAAACAGGTTATAATTGTGCGTGCTGATGCAAGCTAATAAGAAACCATAATGAAAGTAATACGAAGACTAGGAACTGGGGTACGTCAGACTTTCAGAGAGCTCAAGCACACTTACCTTGACATAGGGAATAGTGGTAAGTTCTACAATCTCTGTTCTTACTCCAAATGAAACGCGATTCTGAAACTTGGCAACCAAGCCTTCCAGATCATGCCATCCAAGCCTCTCGCAAAACACAGAAACCATAGATGCGAACCTTCCAGCATTCTCCTGCAAGGCTTGCACCATTCCTCTGGCAACTTTAAAAGCTTCACAAACCTCACCCAGAGGAATTTCCTTCAAAAAGTCACATTTTTCATATAATAATATCAGCACAGACCGCAGAACTAGGCCAAATGAAAGAAAAGAGAATCAACATTAAAACCAATAGGAAAAAAAGGTAGAGCATAGAAAAGAGATTTTCATATAAATTTGTAGCCTAGGAAGAAAGCATTTGAAATACTGTAATTTGGGGTACACACAACATACGTGTGCATTTTTTTTAAAAAGTAGAATTTTAGGATATTGAAGACTGGGAAAGAGAATAAAAAGGGATAAGGATGAAGAAAATGACGACAGTGGAGATTAAAAGTAAGATCTTAACTATTTCCTTATACTTCATTGAATAATTTACTTTTATAATATTATTTTTAGTGATTAATATTTTTTTAAAAAAATTCAATTAAGCATGAGCTTCTTTGAGACTTTCAAAATAACAAGCGAAGTTATAAAATGGCCAATAGCATCTTTTATCAAAAATGAAAAATAGTGATATATGAGATCATACAAGAGATAAAATTTTATGCACCTGAACTAATCTTGACAAAATAAGAGCAACATAGAATCTTCTACAGACACGAAGTGTTTGATCATCTGAGTTAAGAGTTCCATTCATATTCCCAAGTTGATTTCCTCGTTTACGGTGCAACCAATTTGTATCATTTCTTGACTTGTTTGAAGGGCGTATTGGTGCGCCATGTGCCATACGCATCAAGAATGGTTCTGTAACACCTACCCGATTGCCTACTGTCTGTAATCATATCAAAATTTTTATAATATTTAAAAAAGTGTGCAATTATTCCAAATCTACAAAAAGATTAAAAAAAAGAAAAAATACATACATTGCTTTAAATAGAAGCGTCTCCATCTATTTTTTCTTTTCTTTTGGTCTATATTTCTGATCAAACTTATTTTCTTAAAAAAATGAATGACCTATCACCCAAGCAGTGTGCATTAGGTGATATAATATCTACTGAAAAGAAAGAAAGGGGACTTTTATCTTCCCTTACTGCAAAAAGACTTCGCATCATAAACTAGGTTATAAGGCTGGTATTTGCTTAGAAGCAAGCGTACCTGATCAAGGTGAGACAATTCCATGAAACGCTCATAGTACAATTCCCAATCTGGCTCAACATCTACGTTGATCGGTGTCACCAAGTAAACTAAATGCAAATCAGATGCAAGGACAAATCCTTCCCGTGCCCTTGAAAGATCAGCCAGCACGATCTAAGAAATCAACCAAACAGTATTGCTATGAAAAACCCAACATGACATTTTCCCAAACTATCAAAAGTCATTTACCTAAATTTAAACAATCAGAAGGACAACGAAAAGCAAACCAAAGGGAATAGCCAGTGTTGCTGTGCTGTGAACGCAAAGCTGATTAGGAAAAAGGTAATATCAATCTCAGTGGAAAAAGTAGAGATATTTACAAGTGATTCTTCTGGACAGAGAGAACTGCCAAAAGCTGCACGTCCGAGGGGTGTGGTGCTGTATAGTTTACTGTCTTCATTCCATTCGAGAAATTTTCTTTGACACAACCATCGAAGGGATTCTTGTGCTGATTTCACCACATCTTGAAATGGTTTCGTAGAGTTCAAAAGAGTACACCTAACATACCTATGAATATCATCAGCAGTTTGAACTATTCCTCCTGCCACAACTTCTAAAATTGCATGAGTCATTCCATTAATATCTTCAGATAAACAAGAATGTAATGGAGGACAACTTTCATTAAGGAGTCTCAAGACTTTTTTTATCTCCTCCGGTTTACAGATAAGTACCTGCATGGATTAAAAGATTCGATAAGGGGAAAATGACCAGCCATCTGTTTGTATATAAGAGTTGGAAACACATCAAACAAAACATACACTCTCTCCTTTTGTATCGATTCCAGTTCGACCTGCCCGACCAGCCATCTGTTTGTATCTTGTCCCATCAATAAAATCAAGACCAATTCGAGGTTGGCGGAAAATGACCCTCCTAGCTGGAAGGTTAACCCCAGCAGCTAAGGTTGATGTAGCAGTTAAGACACGTAAGAGTCCTTTGCGGTAGCAAGTTTCAACAATCTCTCTTTCCTCAACCTGTCAGAATAGCACAAAAAATGGCCTAAGCCTTTAGACTCATGGCATTTCCATTATCTGGAAACCAAGTAAGAGCTTCTACAGGCAAAAATTGTAACAATAAAGTTAATACAAGCCTCGATTCCAGAAACAACAGAATACCGTAAGGCCAGCATGGTGAAATGCAACACCGGAAGGAAGTGTTTCCTCCAATATTGGGTCCAATCCAGCAGAACATTTTCTCAAGGAATCAATAGCTGAAGTAAAATCAGCGAACTCAGAATCATTTCCACGACCATTGACGACAAATTTTTTAAGAAACTTTGCCACATGCCTTGCAGTTGATTCACAACCCTTTCGGCTTGAGCAAAATATTAACACTGAATGCCCCTCTTGAACAACCTGAAAAGTAAAGTACATCAGTTATCTATAGTTATTTATCTTTCCGGATAAAAGGAAGAAGTTGCAGCTGAGACTGTAAAGCACCTACTTCATTACACAATTCAACAATATGATCTGGATCTCTACCACCAAGGTCAGCAGCCTTTGAGATTGTTCTGGAGAGTTCCATTCTACTGTTATAAATGGAATTACCAACTTTGATATATTCTTCTAAGGGAACTGGTCGGAATTCTGTCTGGTAAAGTGCTGCCTTCACGCATTGTGACAAACAGGTTTGGAAGATTATCATAAGAAGCATTTCTACCAATGTTTGATGAGCCAGCAATTATAATGCATCAGCCAACCATTTTAGTCATTGCTTTGTTTTTGTACACATTTATAAGATTATCATAAGAAGCAATTCTAATTTTCTACCAACGTTTGATGAGCCAGCAATTATTATGCATCAGCAACCATTTGAACCACCGCTTTGTTTTTGTACACATATGCTTAAACCGTATGCTTATATGTGTATGTGTGTCATATATATAAAAAAAAAAAATTAAAAAAAAATCTCAGCATCGCAAAATCTACTTGCCTCCATATATTTGGTAGCTGATTAAACGAGATTTGTCAAGGTTGACATGTAATAAACTATAGTTCCAAATAAATCCATTACTCATTAGTCAATAGTTATTAGTTATCTATTAAAAACCGCAAATAACAGGGTGGATCTTGCTCAAGATTCACAAAAATCTGATTTTTCTTTAAAATCAAATTAATTAATGTTCAGCTTCAATGTAGCTGACATTAGGTGATTTTAAGGTGTTATGCAGACTTGCTACTATTTTTATGTGGCAATTACGCAAATCAATCTTCACCATATTCAGGTAATTGCACTTGTAGAAATCACAGAATTAACAGGATAAAAATAAATTGATTAGGACAAGTAAAATACAGAGGCCAATACAGGATTCGGGCATGTATTACGTGATGTTCATAAATCTGCTTACTTGAAGCCAATCAGCAACTGCTGCAACATTTGGCATTGTTGCACTCATCCCAACAATTTGTAGACCTCGAGCAGGATCAGCCTTGTTGCTGCTGCTGCCTCCCGAACTTTCTCCACTAGATTCTGAATTTCCTTCCCCAGCTGCATAACGAAGCTTTGTCAATAGAAGTTCTAGAAGATAACCTCTACTTGGATCACCAACCTGTCAACAGATACAAGCAGGTGAAAAGCATAAGAAACATCCAAATACTACTCTTAAAGAAGTTGCATGGTAGCCGGAGAACAACCCCGCACGGCCACACCTGATGAACCCTTTTCCCAAGTAAAAGGCAATATAACCACAACAGAAAATTGTCATTAGATCAGGTTGTAAAATTTGACCAAAGTACCATTGGAAATTGGCATTTCATCTATCATAGTCCATGAAAAGCCAAAAGAAGGGGTAGGGAATAAGACACTGTAGAAGAACTTATAAAAATTTAACTACAGAAGTAATGATTGATAATACCATATGCAGTTCATCGATGACAATGATTCCCATTTCTGACAGACGGCCCTCTTCCAATAATCTATTGACCAATGAATTTGCCTTCTCTATTGTGCAGACAGCAACAGAAGTATCTTTAGGAAGTGTTCCACCACCTTGGTTTCCATAATAACTACGAACATGTTTACCAAGTGGTTCAAGAAGAAGCTCAAGGTGTTCTGCCTACACGAACAAGGATAAAGATATAGAGTTGCAATAAAATGAAATTATTTAAAAAATAAAAAGAATGAATCCTTTAAATAACATCCACGAGCTGAAGAATATTTTAAAGTAGAAAAAGGAAAGAAAGACCACCTTTTCTGCACAAATTGATACATACGGAAGAACAAGTAGTGCCATTTTGCCAGTTAAAATCACCCTCCGAAGCATTAAAATCTCTGCAACAAAACTCTTACCAGCACTGCAGAAATAACAGAAAGATTAATACCTGCCTTCCCCAACCAAACAACACCCCCCTCCCCCGCAAAAGGAAAATAAAAAAAAAAGGGGGGGGGGGGGGGGGGGCCAAAGGGGGAGGGAACGAGAGAAGTAAAAGAAAACGGCAGAAAAACTTTATCAAACAACTTATAACCCAATGATAGATATGATGCAAAATCCCAAATAAACAACTTAAGGACTGTAGCAAGTAACGAGAAAAGAAAGCGGGACAATCTAAAGAATATAATAGAAAAGGACAGAACATATGATGGAACTAAAAAATGAAAAGTTAACATGCATTCGTCCATAAAATCAGAGAAGACCTCGTTATCACATGAAACCTGCTTTACTCCCCAAATTTTGTCCACCCGCAATTCATTTGCTTACATATAATAGAAAGGGACACAATAGTGAGTAATATTCATATACTTTCCAAATACAAAAAAGAATACCTTGTAGACGCACAATATACAAGATTTCTTCTCTGCAGGACGCCATCCACCCGAAGACAATCAACCTAAAAGTAGAAATGAATGAAATCTCAATGAAATTCCGGTAAAAATTAAAAGGTGAAAAAGAAACCTCAACATCCCTGTCCCTACTAAGAGAAGGGAAGTAAGTTAAATATATAACAAATAGAACATAACTCATCCTATATCACAAATGAGCAGCAGCTCCACATTAAATTTGCATATACCTGCCAATTATAAAGCTTCGAAATTCCCTTTTTTCCATATATACTACATATTTCAGGGGGAAGCCAATTGTTCAGGTCTAGATGGTCATTAAGCAATGCATTGCTTGAAGGAGTACTAGCTTCGTCAGATTTTTGAGTACCAATCACTCTCCCAACCTTGTTGGGGGATGAATTAGATGTCATGCCATCACTATTCTGACTAAATAAATGAATTTTTTTGAATGCTTCATCCACTGAAGTTGTCTGCTGGAGTCCATTCATCTTTTCATTTGTGTGAGTAGTGCCACCAATGGTAGAGTTCTTGGTAATTTTTATATCTGTAGAGTTGACAGAACCGTGTTCAAATTGTATGCCAGCCTCATGAGTAACATTGATCAGATCATCCGAACAGCTGCGTTGTGGTGTACCTTCATCCAAATTTTTATCCTCCAATGAAAAATCAAAATGCTTAACGGGCATGCTGGACACCTCTCTGACAGAATCTTTTGTATGAGTCCCAACCAACCCTAATGGAGTGGCCTTTTCCATGTTCCTGATCCTGCTTTCACTTTGATCTAATGTCTTACTTGGCTTGCCATCATAATTTCGTAAATTACATGAGTTCTTCGTATGAAGTTGATCCTCCATCATATTTCTCTCTTCAGGAGCCTCAGAAAAATTAGCCATGGGAACACACAAACCGTCAGCAATTTGAATTGCTTCATTCCAAAAAGCCTCTCCAGGTGAAAACATTGAGCTTCCACGTGTTGACTTTGGAGTCTTTTGAACACATGATTTAACAATCAAGGATCCAGGTGTATGGCATTCCGTCATCTTGACAGATGATATAGGTGTATTACTACATCTTCTAAAGCTTGCCTCAAGGGCGATAGTATCATCATGAGCGGAATCCTGCTATCCAAAAGACAAAGAGTATCATATATACACATATAATTGTACTAAGACACTGTTGGCAAAATCCAAAATAGTATTGACTTTAGGTTTAACCTTTGTAGAATAGACAGAAACAGATGGCACAGCATTACCACCAAAACTAGATTTGATCACTTGAGGATTTTGATTACTAGAAGAAATATCCTCGCCCCCAAAGTCCGTCTCACTATAAGTGTCATTGCGCCTCTGGGGTAAATTACCCGTTTCTTCTAGTAATGTTGAGGTAGCGTGTCTCTTATGAGCATCCACTTTGAACTCTGATGGTGAATTGGTGCTGGGACAAAATTCACTTCTTTATATTATAGGTTTAAAATAAAAATAAAAAAGCAAAAAGAAAAAAAAAATAGGGAGAGAAAGAAAAGATTAAACTGAGAAACGGGGGTTAACAAGCAAAACCACCTCTGGTTGCTCATCTCTACAGGGGATAGATGGCTCTGTGGAATCTTGATAACTGCAAATAAATTCTTTTTTATTTTTTATTTTTTTCTAAGAGATGGAGTACCTGCAATACAAAGACAAAAAGTCTGCAGCAAATTGTTTGAGTTGTGAGTCTTCAACACCCTGTCTGAAACCTGAGCAGTTATTTTCTTGAGCATGGTTTTCAACTGCCAAATCACCCAGCCTAGGTAATACATCTGTAGGCCCCTTCCCAATTGCTTCAGAGTGTCGGTGCCCTTGAGCTGATAAAACAGGCTGCTCATCTTCACTGTCAAAAGAATGATTTATCTCTGGGGCCAAATTTCTTCTAACTATATCCTGCCTAGCAAAAGAATCACTGGCATCATGCAACAGCCTTGTGTTGTTGCAATTGTCCTGTGAATTTACCAAGTGCCCGTCCAGTGTAGCTTTAGAACTTGGAGACCCATCAACCCTCTGTCTTGCACCCTTTTCAGACCTTCCAGTTTTTGAAACAGGTGAAACGGTTTTCCTTTTCTTTGAAGCAAAAAACTATACACATGAACCAATAGCACAAGTTAGGAGCAACCAATTGAAATGGATTAGAAAGAACATGCAGCTCCTGTCTAGCACAATTCATAATCAAATCAGACAAACAAAATATCCGTATTTTAGAGCTTCCAATTTTCTTGGTTTGGCGAAGTAGTGCCGCCAGTTGGATTACTTGAGACCTGGATTTCAATTAATTTCATTCTTTACTCTTGGTACCCACAAAAGGGGGGATGAACTCATTCGTATCTTTCCAAATAATTTCAACAGCAACCGAACATATGGAGTTCAAATTTTCACTATTCCTTTTACACGAACATATGGAGTTCAAATTTTCACTATTCCTTTTAACCAACTTATGAACGCAGTGGTAAACATTCTCCTTGCTCTTGCTCTTGATGCAAAGAAGAAATCAAGGGAAGAAAAAAAAAATGGAAGAAGAGCATATAATATGAACAATGTGCAGTCGTGAACCTGATCGATGCGGTTCCTTGGCGAACCAGAAGCCATGGACGAAGAGCTATGGCAGGAAACTAGGTGGTTCTCTGCCGTGCAGTTGCCATGAGAAACTCTCCTACGTCGTCACGTAAATCCTTTGAAATTAAATCCTCATATCGAGCGCCAAGTTGACGCGAAGAGTCTCCAAATTGGTCTACTTATGGCGGCACTCTCATTGCTCGCGAGAAATTAGAATTTTGGGGATGCTTTGCTTTTTTCCTTTTTTGCCCTTCTAGTGTGTGTATTTTTAGTTCTCACCTGAATCCTTGGTTGCATTGTGAAGAGTGATATACGGAAAAAGAAATAACAGGAATATTCCCGTTAACTTAATATTTTATGGAAAAAAACTTTTATGTGTTGATTTTGGATAATAAAGATGGCAATTTTCCTATTCGGCCAAGGATTCAGTCATGGATGGCAGAGATTTCCGAATATTATAATTTCATTGATAATTGATTTATTTTTACATTAAATAATTTAATGTATTTATATTTTTATTGACTATGTAATATATTTATAAATTTAAAAATTGATTTAAATTTATATTATTTATTTAGAATTTGCATTGATTTTTTTATAATTTATTTATATTTAATATCATTAATCCTTAAAATAAAATGTATTTTTTTCTCATAATTTGATTTGTGAGTCCCCAGAAGGACTAGGTAAGAATCATATTCCATGCTCTATCTGTCGTGTTGCAATCCCTGGGTAATTTCAAGATAATTAAAAGGTATATTGGGCCCCCACAAAAATAGGCAAAGATGTAGTTTTGATGATGAAATATTTTTATCTTGACTCTGCAAAAATTGATTATTATGTTCATTATATCATATAATATCATAACTACTTCAATCATCTAACATAAAGTATTTAGTAAAAATCATTTACGCCTAAGTGTCTCTTAAAATATGAAAATGTCACAAGTTTAATTAGATTAATAAAATAAATTTTAAAATGCGTGAATGGTTAATTTCATATTATATAGACATTATATTAATATTTAAGTTTTCTTTTTAAATCACGATAAAGATGTTTGAATTTGTATACCACCCAAATTTCTTATTATTAGACGGCGTTTAATATTGAATATTTTTTTAAATAATAGCAATATATGTTTGACAAATTTATTGCAATTAAAATTTAATTTAATTATATCAACTCAATAAGTCTATATTTATAAGGATATAATTAATAATTATTAATGAGATTTCCTATAATTTTTTAGCAATCAAATTTATTAGATATTTTTAGTATATGTGGTATACCAAAATACACAATAGTATCAAATATATTAATAACATGTATGGTTGACGACCTTTGAGTTGAAGATTTCCAAATTTGTTTGAAGAATTGATAAGATATATCTAATAAAATATGAATATTACATCTTCATGTGTCTATTAAAAGAATAATAATAAAAATATATATATCTTGATGTGAGATGTTTACCACCTTAATGTAATATGATATACCATGTCATTTGCATATTTTTTCCTGAAAAAAAATAACCTTATAACTCATGCTTCGATTTGATTTTTCAAATATTCATTTTACAAACATTTTTTATGATTCCATATTGCAAATATAAATAATTTGGATTTGCATTTTTGTTTGGTAAAGTTTTTATTACGACATGCTATAAATACACTTTTTTAGATAATATAAAAAACTTCTACTATTATATTAGATTATGTTAAAATTTATATAATTTTTCATATTTAAAAAGATGAATATATGCAATAATTTTAATTTACAATTTTAGAGATTCAAATACAAGTGAGGTTTGAGAATTTAAATATAAATAAAAAAACTCACAAAGTAAATATTTTTAAAACGTAAATATTAATAGATAGAAACTCTAAATTCTTACCCATAGAGTATTTGGCTTTTGCTTTTATTCTTAAAATGTTTAAGTGTGTATATGCAAATAAACAGTCACGTAGTGTTGGGTAAAAGGAATTAAGGGGAGAGAAATATTTGTTGATTTTGGACAAATATATATTTATATTATATTATATTTTTATTTATAAAGTTATTATAATAATTTTATTTATTCACTCTTCTCTTTCATTAAATTTAAATGTGTTTGGTTTTTTTATTAAGTTAAGTTTCTATTATGTATATATTAACTATTTGTTCAAAAGCACTTATTAAGTTAGAGTGAATTTGTATAATTTATTTATTACCTAATAAAATGTCAGCAAAGAAATTCAACCATAAAATAAAAAAAAATTATATCCAATTTAGATGTGCTACAATAATTATTTTTCAATTGTTAAATGAAATGTAAGTATAATTATTTTTTAATTATTTAATAAAACTTTTCAATTTCAATAGACCTCGTTTAAGGATTAAAAAATTATTATGCAATGCATTAATTACAACACATGAACCCCTCCCTCCTTTAAATTAAATACCACCTAAGGGCATTTCTAGTATGAGGCATTTACAGGATGCATATATTTGTGCATCCGTAATTAGAAGGATGCATGACTAGATAAGAGTGAGGTGGAGGAAAGAGGGGTGCTTTGGAGATTGGCGATGTACAGTTGGTGAGAGAATATTTTTTTGTATTTTTTAAAAAGAATGAGTAGATTTATAAAGAAAAAAAGATAGTTTATAGGATTTATTTTAAATTTTTTTTATAGTTATATGAGTAGAAAAAAAATTATATAGGAACGTCCTAGTGGAGGCATTTGCACGTTCCATATGGCTGTGCATTAGCATTTATGGCAGATGCACTGTTAGAGGCTGCTGACATGGAGGAAAGAGAGGAAAAGGGAGTTGCAAATTAAAATGTCTATGTATACACTATTTGTAGGACCCATTTGTAATTTGTGGGATTTTTTTAAGAAAAAAAGATAAAGTTTTATAAGGTAAAAGAGATAATTTGTAGAACCTATTTAAAAAAAATTTTAGAATTGTATGAGTAGAAAAAAAATTATATAAATTGTGTAGAGTGATATATCATTATAAAATTTATAAAAATAATATAAATAATTAAAATATAAAATCTTAATAAATACTATAATTAAAAATATTTTAAATTATATAAAATAATATTATCTTAAAATTTATAAAAATAATATAAATAATTAAAATATAAAATTCTAACTACCTCACTAAAGATGGTCTAAGGCGCTAACGCGCGTAACCGACCATGAGATATGAATGCATATACATAGCACCCAAATAGAACCCGCT
Organism: Bauhinia variegata; assembly: GCA_022379115.2. Taxonomy (NCBI): domain Eukaryota; kingdom Viridiplantae; phylum Streptophyta; class Magnoliopsida; order Fabales; family Fabaceae; genus Bauhinia; species Bauhinia variegata. The sequence continues at coordinate 3,474,174 of CM039435.1, forward strand.
TGAAAGGAGGAGAGTGCGCTTGAGAAAGGGGGAAAAAAAGTCCGCAAGCTGACGCGCGTGTATCGCTAGGGTTTTTGGATTGAGGAAGGAGCAAAAACAGAGTTGCCATCCCACATTTGGAAGGAGTAAGTTTCTCTGGAGTTTTTAATTCCAACAGCGCCCATTATCCTGAACCATAGCCAATTCTCATTGCAGTATTTATTGCATAATGTTAGGGTCCTTGTACTTTTTCGCTTGTTCGCGGATAGAAAAATTATTCCGAAGGATTCTGCAAAACAGTGTCTGGTTTTTATGAAATGTAGATTTTATGGTCGAAATAGCTTGAAGGGCGTTACATTGCTTTACGATTCATTAATGAATTACTGGTACAGTGAATTCCTGAAAGCTTGTATGTAGTGATTTTATGTTTTTAATATCAACGTAAGAAGTTATGGTTATTAATATGTTATTTTGTTGAGTGATGCAAACAAGTGTACCGTTATTTAGTGATGGATATTTTGTACTCGCTAGTTTTGAGAAGTAGTGTGGATCTGTGAAGGATTTGATACTTTATTTAGTTGTGAATTATCTATTTGCAAAACTTTTAAACAACATTTCTTTGAAGTATCTTTGCATCTGACAATGCATTATTCTCGTAACCAATGCTCTATTTTAGCATTTAAACTTCTCTAATAACTTCTATAATTTATTATTTATATTTATTTTCAGATATCAGATTTCAGATTTCCAAGTTGTCTTGTCATCCTAATACTTCTTATTCACTCCCGGTGCGTGTTTGGCCTTGGTGTTGAGGAGGCCAAATTACACGGCCAACCCAATGTGATTTTGTCCTCTCACTCAGACCAAACACTTGGTGATCCTGTGTCTAACTGATACTCCTTTTACCAGACAAGTTGATGAGCTCGGGTAGAAGCAATTTGATACCTGAACATGAGAGAAAAGGACACAGAAGAGACAATCGACGTCGACTGGTTAAAAAAGGAATTGGTGGCAGAAGGAAGGGCGTGTAATTTTATGAATCTTTTACCTATCACGTTGTGAAGCACTTCCTGTGAAGCGATTTTATGAAGAAGTTGAGCCCGAGCCTTATATTGTTGAACTCATAAAAATATGGTAAACTCACGATGTTGAAGAAATTGAGGTTTAGGTGTTATAATACTGTTCTACTGTTGGTCTGTCATTGGATTCCTGAACAGTGATATTACTTTTCTCTAAGCTTAAATCTTTCTAATATCCCCATTCTTGTTATACTCTTACATCGATAATTGAAATTGTTTGATTCGATTACTTGGCAGTCCTATTGCTGGATGTATTGGACATCCTTTCTTCCCGGATAAGAGGCCAATATGTTATGCCCATTTTTCTATCGAATCTCCATGAAACCAAATGCGCCATGAGATGGTACAATCTCTTGATGCAATTCTTAAATTCATGCTGGAAAAGTTGCCTTGTTTAAGTACTTAGTTATTGTTATCTGCCTTTGGTCGTGCAGAAAGGTGCTGTCTCTACTTCACATTATTCAGTTGTTCTCAACCTAACTTATATTGAATGTGATAAGGTCATGTAATGGTGCTTACTACAAGACGAGCTGACCACTCGTGGAAAAGATTATATCAGGTATGTATGTTTTGGTTTATGTGTGAGAATTTACTCTTTTACTTTATTTACTGTGATGTTTTTATTTCTTCAGCGACATGTTGACCAGTTGAGAAAGCTAAAGGCAAAATGACCTGGTGCCCTTGCTTTTGCTTTCATTTGGGTAATCTTTCCTTGCTCAAATATACCCCTTTGTTGCATAATTTTGTAATTTTTACCATTTACCATACTTTACTGTTTTGGCTGGGTTTCAACGTGGATGCAGAAAATTGGTGGGGGGTGGTAAAATGTCGGCTTTCTTGTCTTTGGTTTCTAGGGACCTATGGTACACCAAATTAATGTTTTCCCCTTCTGATGACTAGGCATATGGTCGATCGCATCACCCTCTTTACAGTGGTCCCTGTTTGTTACTCTTTGGACAGGTTTGAAAGCTTAGATCTTTTTTACATGATGTTAACACCATTTTTTTTTTTTTTCCAAATGTAAGCTAGGCCTTCTCTCGCACAAGAAGTATTACAATGTGTGTTATTTTCTTTTTTCTTTTTTCTTTTTTATTGATGAACAAACTAATTAATAAATACTAAAAGTATTATTAAATAATTAAAAACTAATTTCTTGATCTATTAAGAGGGGTTAATAAGAAAATGTTATCCAATGTCTAACCGGAGAAACAAGATAACAAAGAAATTTACTCGCTCATAAGCTTCTTTGAAACCGAGGCTTGGTAGGTAACTTTGATAAGATTGGTTCACCTATTGGCGTTTCTATTTTCCTTTGGAGCTGGTAAGAATTATCTGCACTTTTCCCTTTTCGACGACGAGGACTTCATCATGTCGCCGTTTGTTAAGGAACCAATTAGCATGATAGATTCTCATTGTCTTTCTAACGTTGTATTGTCTCATTGAATGATGAGGTTTGTGAACGCATTCGGACCAAAGGGACAACAGTTATCAAGTTATCCCAGAAACGTAACACAAAGTTCGCACGGCCGATAATAACATTTTAAAGCAGCTGACAATAATATCGATGATATCTAACTGTTCACTGGTCGCACGAAAGGGAAAAAGAAAATTGAAAAAGCTATCTATAAGTGAAATAAAAAAGGAAAACTGTCATTTATGATAAAAACAAATATAATTTATCTTAATTTCCATATTTAAAAAAAAAAGAAAAAAAGTGAAAGCCTTTTATAACAGTGGAGCTTTTTTTTTTTGTCTCATCTTTCTCATTTGCGTATTATAAAGTGCAATCATACTTCTTGTGTCAACAGAATATTGCCTTTCCAGCAAAAAGAGAAGCATAGTGCTTTCCTAGCTTATAATAACTATATAATTCTAATTTGATTAGGAAGATCATGCATAAAATATAACAAGTTATTTTCTATCATAATTTTGAATTTATTCTCTCCCACAAATGCTGGTAAAAAATATTCAACGACAACCAAATTAAAATGCAATAGAACTAACCAAACATGATCATGCCAACAATTACATATAACTTAAATAAGCAGAGGGATAACCATCACGACAAAAACAAAATGCTACTCCTTAAATATGATTTTTTAAAACATTTAAAGTATCTTCACACTTAAATAATATGTGACTAATTTAATTTAATTTGGATGTGAAAATATAATCTTTCCCAATAATTTTCTCTTTTTTTTTTCTTTTAATTTTTTAAGTTACAGAATGATGTGAAAGATTTTAAAAAATGATCTCTTTCTAATTACTTAAAATTTTTATCATTAAATTATATATAATAACCTTTCTTCATCTTCTTTATAATTCTTATATGCATTGATTTTTATATATTAAAAATATAATATGCAAAATCTGCATGCTAGAGAGCATCGATGGCACATCACCCCTTTATAAAAATACCTGTTTATTTATTAAAAAACAATGTGTAGTGCACATGCATTGTAGGAACATAGATTTGTTCCTTTATTTTTTGTAATTTTACTAATCATAAAATAAACCAAGAGATTCAGGTTATAAATTAAACAACCACATCGATTAACTCCTTTGTTTTTCAATTGCCGATATGCATGCACCCCATAAAAAGTCAGGGAAATTCTTCAAAGAGTCATAGACAATATGATGTGCCTCAAAAAATGTGACCGTTAATTTAAAATGAGAGCGATAAAGACACCTCGTAGACAGATGTAGCGAGTAGCCGTTGATTTCCTTACTCTCGGCGACTAAACGAATCACTGCTCTTTCTCCTCTCTGTTCTCACTTCTGACTTCTCTGCTCGCCTCTGTGCTAACTTGGCTGTGTCTCACTCTCCCTTCGTGCTCTTCACATTACCCAGCTAAGCTTAAAGCTTCCCCTCATGCTATCATCTCTGTCTTTAACCTTCCCTCAAAAATCTTCAAGCCACTTTGTTTGGAAGATCATCTTTACAGCATGAGTCCCTTCTGATTTTGCTGTGAGCAAAACCTCTAAACCAAGTAAAGCGAGGAACTTTTTCTTTTTCACCCACAAAAATCCACCAAGTTTTAATTTTGATTCTTCCAGAAACCACAATGGGTTGTGCACAATCGAGAATAGACAATGAGGAATCAGTGGCTCGCTGTAAGGAGCGTAAGAACCTCATGAAAGAAGCGGTGGTAGCTCGAAACGCCTTTGCTGCTGGCCATTCCGGCTATACCATGGCTTTGAAAAACACCGGCGCTGCTCTAAGCGACTACGCTCACGGGGAAAGCCAGGTGAACCACGAACTCCACCAGGAGCCATTGGACACCGCTTCACAGCCACCACCTCCGCCGCCACCCCCAATGGAAGACAACCTTCCGCCGCCTCCGCCGCCGCTCCCAAATTTCTCTCCAAGCCCACTCAAGCGCGCTGCAACCATGCCAGCAATCACCATACAACACCGAAATCCCGCTCGTGAAATCAATTCCGAGGCCATTGCTGAAGAAGATGGAGAAGATGAGGATGTGAAAGTGGATGAGGGTAACCGAGGGAAGCCAATGAAAAAGGGAGCTGGGGTGGTAGGATCGGAAGATGTGCCTCATTCTCCGCCACGGGCCCCAGATATGAAATCAGTGCCGCCGATGCCTGAAGCAAAGGGCATGGCTTGGGATTATTTTTTCATGATGGACAATATGGCAGGACCATCTTTGAGTGCGGAAGACGAGATTGGGGCTGTGAATGGTGAGAATGAAGCTGTGGATTATGGTGAAGTTGAGAATGTGGATGGTAATGGAGGTAATTTAGCTAACGGGATTAACGAGATTGAGCCGAAGACGCCAGAGAAGGTGGAGCAACATTTGCAGGAAGAGGAGATAGCAGAACCCGTCAACGAGAAAAAGCAAATTAAGCATTCGAAAACAGCGCCACCAGAATTTAGGAGAGCAATGAAGGTGGCTCCAAGTGTTACCCTGATGCAGATTCTGAATGCGCTTGACGATCATTTTTTGAAGTCTTCAGAGAGTGCACAGGAGGTTAACAAGATGCTTGAGGCCACTAGGTTGCATTATCATTCAAATTTCGCAGACAATCGAGGTAATTGCTTTATCTCAATCTTCCTCAATTGTGCTCAGGTTTGCTGTTAGTATATCAAAGGTCTAATATTGCGTGGTGCTTAAATAAGTTTTATTTCTCCAATATTTTATAGAATTATTTTCCCTAAAGCTTTGAAAGCAGTAAAGCTTTACAGATGTAGAAAAATAAATTCTCTGTCACGAGTTATCTGTTCAAAGATCTCATACAGTGGTTACTGCCATTAAATGAGACTCACTTTATTTCATTCAAGTTGACACTGCATTAGAAATAAAACCCTTTCAGTTGCCTGTGTGGCAAAAGTCTTAAAGCTAATTTGCCGTGACATGTGCAGGACATATTGATCACTCTGCTAGAGTTATGCGTGTGATAACATGGAACAGGTCATTCAGAGGTTTATCTAATGGTGATGGTGCAAAGGATGATTTTGATTCAGAAGAATATGAAACTCATGCCACTGTTTTGGATAAGTTGTTAGCCTGGGAAAAGAAACTTTATGAAGAAGTGAAGGTGGGTGTCATCTTCCATTTTGAAATTATAACAACGGTTGCTCTGTATGTGTTCTAATGTAAGATGAACGAGTGAAGGTGCAAGATGTAGAATTTTTGTTCTTTCTGTGTCTATAGTTGGTATATACTTTTCTGAATCATAATTGCGTAGAGAAGCTGGTTTATGTTATTAACTTGTGACTTCTTAACAAATGTCTACAACTTATTGAACTTCATGCCATGTCAACAGCAAGGTGAGCTTATGAAGTTCGAATATAAGAGAAAAGTTGCACTTCTGAACAAGCAGCAGAAACGTGGTGCCAGTGCTGAATCTCTGGAAAAAACAAAAGCAGCAGTGAGTCATTTGCATACGAGATATATTGTTGACATGCAGTCAATGGATTCAACAGTTTCAGAAGTGAATCACATACGTGATGCACAGCTGTATCCAAAACTTGTTGCTCTTGTTGATGGGTAAGTAGCATAAATTAGCAATGAAAGTAATGTGGGGTTTTAGTTGTCAATATGTTGAGATATTTTCAGAAAACAGGACCTCCCTACCTAGAAAGCAAGAAATATATTTTCATGCTGCAATTTGCTTCTTTGAATTGTGCACCTTCTTACTGGTTTGGTATTGATTACTTCTAGAAGGTCATTTCATTTGTATATGTGTATTCTTTCTTATATCTTGCATCCCTATGCTACTGGTATTAAAACTTTTATTATTTCTGTTCAGGATGGCCAGTATGTGGGAAACCATGTGCAAGCATCATGACAGCCAACTGAAAATAGCTACAGACCTCAAATCTCTTGATATTTCTCAAGCTCCTAAGGAAACAATCAAGCAGCATTATGACCGTACTGTCCAACTTTGGAATGTTGTCCAAGAATGGCATTCTCAATTTGAGAAGCTTGTGACTCACCAGAAACAATACATCCAAGCTCTTAACAGCTGGTTAAAGTTGAATCTCATTCCTATAGAAAGCAGCCTAAAAGAGAAAATCTCGTCGCCGCCAAAAGCTCAGAATCCACCAATCCAAGCCCTCCTCCATGCATGGCATGACTATTTTGACAAGCTCCCAGATGAGCTTGCAAAATCTGCCATTTCTTCATTTGCTGCCGTGATAAAGACCATCATACTTCATCAGGAGGAAGAGATGAAGCTAAAGGAGAAATGTGAGGAAACCAGAAAAGAATATATAAGAAAAAACCAGGCTTTTGAGGAATGGTACCAGAAGTATCTGATGCGTAGGGGGCCCGAAGAAATTGCTAACGAAAGAGGAGAGGAAGCAAATCCAAATAATGCTGTTTCAGAGAGGCAGTTTGCTGTTGAGAGTTTGAAGAAGAGATTAGAAGACGAAGTTGAAACCTACCAAAGACATTGTGTTCAGGTTAGAGAGAAGTCACTTGGGAGTCTCAAAACACGCCTGCCCGAGCTTTTTCGAGCTATGTCAGACTATACTCGCGCTTGTGCTGATGCTTATGAGAAATTGAAGTCAATCACACAGTCACGTGGTGCTGCGTGACAGAGTGAAAGCTTTTTGTTCTGCTGTAGTAGTTGGTCTAGCAGGGGATGCAAATTTAGTAATCTTATCTTGTGTGAAAATTTTGCCATAGCTTTCAACCTTCCCCTGCGCGAAGTGAAGGTAGAAACTTCAGTAATCTTATCTTTGTGTGTATCATGTATCATCTCTGAGGAAAATATGTGTATTTTATCAGTTATTGACGGGAAAACTGAGAAATTTTGAGTCTTTTGTGGTTTCCCGTTTGTTGGCATCACAAGTGTTTATTCAAAGTCATTAGTCCAAAATGTTAAGGAGAATTGACTTATGGCTAGTTCATCATTACATTGTCTAGGTGAAGTATTTTTTAATTTATCCTTATCAGAATAGAATCTGGTTCTTACTACCTTTCACTTTGATTGGCAATGCTTTGTCTTATTTTGCAATAGATCAGACTGGAATCTGATTCGCCTTACTCTTCACTCTGAACAGCCTTGTTTTATTGGTCCAAAGAGAAGAAATAACCTACATAGAAATCAATCCCATTACATCATTTATCTATTAATATTATCCGAATCTGAAATGCCAACTCAGAGAAGTCTGCAAATTAAATTTGACTGGGGAAGATCCTCACCCTTGCAGCTGCCAAATTTATTTTGTAATATTTTTTTGATGAATGTAGAATAATTTAAAAATCTCATGGTCTTAGGCAATGAGCATGAATCATCTGAATATTTTCAGTATAACAATATAATAATATCTCTAAATTTCAAAGGACCAGAGGCAGGCGGCTAGCAAAGGATGACTCTTTCGGCGGTCTTGCTTTTCACACTCTTATTCCCTTCTAAGCCTAAGGATGTTACGTGGGTCTCTTCTAGAAATCAACAACTACCTAATTAGCAATTAGTTTCTGACACCTGCGCCAGGCATTGTGGGCTTTTTATTTTGGTCCCTTTCTTTCCACGCACTATAATAAATATTTTTAGAAATTAGAATGACAAATTCCTCGTTTTATAAGATGGGAGCAATGAAGCTTCATAGTTTGTTTAGCAGAAAAGGAGATTGTAGTATCCCTCCTCCCTCTAAAAAAAACAATATATAAGCCATTCTTAATAGGATCTGCATCATAGTGTCATGTGGCAGCTGCCTCTATAAAAAAAGATCTTCGCTTTTCCTGAAACTTAGAAGCCAAGGTGTAAAAAGAAAAGCTCAAAGCTTGGTGCTGTTTTGCAAATGGATATCAAGAAGCATTGGTTCACTGGAGGTAGCTATACAAGTCAAACGATAAAGTTAGGTCGGAGCTATACAAGACCCCGGAACCGGAGCTATTCGCCGAGCAGTTATGACAGCACAAAACCATTGTGGCAGATGATTTGGAGAAAGATCAGAGGAGATAAAAGGAAAGTTTTCAGCTCTTCTGTTACAAATACAATGGAGGGTACTTATGATGCAGAAACATATTCAAGGAACTTTGATCAAGGAATGGGGTGGATGGAACCAGACAACCTCAGTCGCTCCTTCTCTGCTCGTTATGCTGATCCATCTAGGATTTTACCTCCGAAACACTTGATGGATATTTGAGTCCGAGGAAATGTAAAAATGTAATCTTTGTCTCTCTCTCTCTCTCTCTCTCTCTCCAGTACTTGTTTTCTTCTGCTTTTGATGCTATTCTGTGTAAAAATTTAACCTGCAAAAGCAAAACCAGGGTGCGTGCAACATCTAACAATCAGAGTGACGTTTCACATCGACACAGAGCCTAAAAGGCACCCAGTTCTTGCTTGAATCGTTCACTTGTTTCAGTTCAAATATTGAAAAGTGAATGGGTTGTAGTGAATCAAGTTCCACCCAGATTTTTTCGTGTCTTGAATTGTAAAGCATACACCTTTAACTCCTACAATGGATGGAGGGTGTGTTGCTCTGGTTTTTGACATTAATGATCCTATAATATGGTTTGGGTGTTTCTTTTTCTGGCAATTTCCATTGTGTTTGTATAGGGATCTGACTTTAGTCTTTATCATCATAACACAATGTGGACCAAAAAAGAAGAAGAAAATGTTGAATGCTTCAAACTTTTCTACCTTCCTTTGGCATCAAGTAAAGATGCTGACGGAACTCTCCTTCACACTTTTTTTTTTTTTTTGCCCCCCTTAATTTCTCTTTGAAATAAATTTGCAAGTGGAAGAAATAGACAAAAGCAAAGAGAATCTCAGGCCTTCTTGCTATTGCTTTTGTTGATATCCGATGAAATTTACTTAATTCAGTAATATACTTCACCACTGAGTTTCAACATGTAACTTTCATCTCGTGATAATTCGATAGTTTTGTCTATTCTTTATTTGTATGATTGAGATAATGTCAACTAACTAGTTTGAATCGATATAAAAATAAATATTTATAGTGTAACATTCATTTCTCTAGAAACTATGCAAAATAATTGATAATTTGATTTATTAGTGGGAATTAAACAGCTGTTTCCTGATTCCCTCATTATTTCTCTGAAAGAATCAATTGCCAGTGGTCAACTTTTATTTTCTATTTTTTAAAGAACCAAATCATATTATATTTCTCCTTACAAAAATAATTATATTTAATTTAAATTTGATTATATATCTGTAAAACTATATAATTACACAATTATTAGTGGTCATCTAAATAATCACACACCTTATCACGTTAAATAAATGAAAATGATACATTCTTTTCACATTAATGAAAGCGAAAGTTGATAGATATATAACATGAATCTCCATTTCCTATTCAATTTAACTTGTATTATTTTTGATAGTCAACTTGTATTAATTTAAATAGTTTCTATTTTTTTTACGTACCATGTTGCTACAGACACACATTTCAACGCTGCCTTAGCCGAAAGGTTATGAAATTTTCAGTGGTGTTCACGTGAACTGCATCATTAAAAGAGCATATTGGCTCACTTTTCAGATGGTGCGTTATATATGAGCCAGAAACACTTCTATGCTTTTGAATGGCCATAGGTAGAAATAGTTAGAGAACATTTGTAATAGTATTTGTCCATGTTACTTTTGCCCCGACACTTGATCTGTTCCTTTTAAGCAAAATGTGATATTTGAAGTTAATCAAATTCACTAATTTCAAATTAAAACTCGGTAGTGTATTGTGATGCATAAGCAAGCAAGAAAACATCTATTGATAATTAAATGGCTACTGCCAAGAATATAACCTGAAGAATGATATCGTCTCATTCTTATCACGATGATATGAAGAAATTTAATGCTAAAAATTTTTAGATGGTTGCTGGTTTCCCGTTGCATGCTTACATGGCGTTTGCTGGTTTTGATTCTTTAACTCATTTCCAGCCACCAGAAAATATGCAGTGTGCCTATTAAACAAGAGAAGGAAGTGAATGTCGTGTCATCAGAAGTAATAATATGGTGCTTTAGTAGGGAATATATATATATATACCTAAAAAAGTTCATCACTTTGACCTTTGACTCATCATCTATATCTGCGGTGCTGTCCAATGCCTGTTGCATGTGATGTAGCCACCTCTCCGCAGCTTGATGTGTGACGGGAAATGGTCTATGTCGAGCAATCAGAGCGGGGTGTCCTACCATGTATCATGAAAAGGAAAAGAAACAACATTCAAGTTCTACTCTTTACAGTTGCCTGGTGATTTAAAGAAACCAGAATGATTCTCTTTCATCTATGACCAAGCCGCATGACTCTTTCGCCGAACCTTCTTGTCATTTTTCGTTCATCATTCAAATCATAATTTTCATCTCAGCTAACTAATTTTACTCATCAACCATTTGAATGCACATACCAATAAACATGGTCATATGGTTTATTATTGCAAAATCATAATCATTTTGCCCAGGATCTTAGTTGGCAAATTTGCACTACCCAAGCAAAGCGTAGCATCATTCCGGATAAGAGAAACCTGTTCTATCTGTAGATTGGGATGTTGCACAATCTATTTTTAGAGAGAAAACATAGGAAGTTGATGGCCATTAAGATTTTTTCTCTAGAGAGGCTATATAGGTTGTAAGCACACTTAATTTGATTCTTTGTTATTTTGACTTTCCCGGAAACTAGGTCAAGCTCGTATACATCAGGCTTTCGGATACTCACTTAATTTGGAGGGTCAATCTGTGACTTTCAGTCCTTCTACCAGAGAAGGTGATTGCCATCCTCTCAACACTATTTGCTTAGAAAATCACAGCCACAATTAGGAATGGCATAGCATGAGAACTTAGCACTCTATCAGGAAAGGGAGGAAGAGAGCAAGCTCTTCACCACACCTTAAATTGCCTCTCAAAAGAGAAGCGTACCTCAACTTAGCTCCAGAAAGAAACTCCATATCATCGGGAATTAACTTAGTTTATTGCTCTTGATCATACTGTAGAGACCATTCAAGCAAATATACACAGTATGCAAATTCTGAGCTTCTGCCTAATAAACATGTTAGGAGGCTGTGGTCGAAAGGTTTGGTGAAAATCATAAGAATTCTACAGGGATTAATATACACTGAGTAGGGACTTAAATAATAAAAAAGACAAAAAAAAAAAAAAAAAACTGATCTTTGTACAAAAACTTCCGACAAAGCAATCTTTTAACTACCTATAGCACCCACTGGCTCCCAAGACTGCAATATAATCAAATACCCTTCACCATTTCCCACTGTTCAATGTTATCAAACATTCAGAAATCATATCCACCATTCATTAAGTAATTTAAGGTAATCCTCTTGATCACCCATCACAACAATTTTAACTACGGAAGCTATTTAAGTCTGTTTGGTAAAAATCATTGAACTTTATACAGAAAACTCGACTAAAAGCGTAGGGAGCAATCAATTAAAATCAATAATATATATAAGTAAAAAAGCTCACCCCTTCTCTGCGAATACATAGGAGGACCTCCCATTCTTTGCACGAAGAATTCGTATTGGTTTTGAATTGCGTCTTCTTTCTTCGAACTGGCAAATATTGAACGGAACCATTCTTCCTCATCATCATACACCCTGGTTCCAAGTCCAAAAAAATAAAATAAAATAAAGACAAGCCCATAAATCTAATTACTATTCGATTAAAAAAAAATGACGCAAAATTCACATTTTTACATGAAGAAAAAAAAAATCAACTTTTCATGATATAGCCGCACCGAAAGCATGGTGCTCATTTGAGAAACATGAAAAAAGATATTTTGGTATGAAGGTACCTGTTGTAAAAATTAGTGGAGAGGTTAATGAAGGTTTGGAGGCCAAGCTTCTGAAACAGATTGGTTTCGTCGATGGCGAAAGCATCGCTAGTTTGAACTCCGCTCCATTCTGAGGCCTTGTCTTGCAGACTCTGCATCTTTAGACGACGACACGTTTTGCCCAAATCGATCAGTGATGGCTGTGGAGTGAGTGAGGGCTGTGACCCAGATATATAGGAGCTCGTGGACTTCGCGTGGATTGCACGCTTGTTAGTGTTGACAATGGCGCCGTGGTGGAACCCGAAAAGTATCTCTGCTCAATATGCAAGTTGGACTCTTCGATTCGACGGTAAACTGTGGGCGCTGCTTGTATTTTTTATTTTTTTTTAAGAAAAATTATAAGGGTACGACCTTTTCTTCTCCAACACTTTTACGTTCGTCCCTCCACTATTAAAATTTTATAAAATTTTTTATTTTATTTTTTATTAACAAATGAGAAAATAACTTCGTTTTAAGTCTGAAATGGTTTGTGTAGAGTTGTTTGAATATATAAATAAAAATTTTTGAAAAAATAATAAAAGAGAAAACAAAATAAACGACTATAAAAAACTGTTGGGAGAATTAACGGCTCAAACAGGGGAACAGCCCTAAAGAACTGTTGAGAGGAACGACTTTAAAGAATTGTTAAAAACCTTGATAAAGGGAATATATATACATTAAATAAAATTAAATGTGTTAAGAAAAATAAAATATTAATTTGTAATATTTTTAATAAAATAATTTTTTTTAACAAAATTGTATTATTATGTGATAAAAAATTTATAATTTATATTAATATTATAAATTATAATATATTTTGTTAATTTTTTTTTATTTTCTAAAAATATTACAAATTATTATTATACTTTTTAAATTTTTTAATATTTTATTTTTCTTAACATATTTAATTTTATCTTTTATATATATATATATATATATATATATATATATATATATATATATATATATATATATATATATATATACATATATATATATATATATTAAATCTTCTTCCTTTCCACTTTCTTTTCCTCTGGTATTTTCATTATAAAATTAAATATGTTAACAAAAAAATATATTTTATTAAAAATATTATAAATATATATTATATTTTTAAATTTTTAATATTTTATTTTTCTTAACGTATTTAATTTAAATATATATATATATATATATATATATATATATATATATATATATATATATTCCCTAATATATATTTCCCCTTCAAACGGCTCCTTGTTTTTTACATAATTGAATAAAAGATAATTAAATAAAAAATTTAATATATAATTTTAAAAAATTTTACACAAATAATATAACAGATAATTAAACAAAATGGAAGAGCTGAATAGTTATGGAGAGCCGTTGGACAGTCAAAACAACTCTACACAGCTGTTTGGTTCTCTCAGTGCCTGTACATAGCCATTCAATTGTCGAAAAGGGATTTTATGGGGTGAAGTAAAAGGCCAAACGACTCTTTACAGTCTTGCAAAAAGAAAAACGGCCCTAGAGAGTTGTTTATATTGGCAAACGGCTCTTTATGACTATTTTTCTCTTCGCACGGCTGTAGACAACCATTTAACCCACTATCGCAAATTAAACTATTTTTTTACCATTTTTCCTCTATTTTTTTTCAAAGATGAACAAACATAAATAAATATATTTAGATAAACACTTATACGTTAAGATTTATCTTCAAAATCTAAGAAAGTAGAAGAGAAGAGAAGAGAGTGATGTGCGGTCAGTAGGGGAGGGGGGCTAGGGTTTCAAAGATGGTGGGGGTTGAGGGTGAGTGCATAATTGGCATTTAAAAAAAAAATAATAAGAGGGTAGGAAATGGTAAAGTGGGGGAGGGGAAAGTTAATACCCAAATTATAAACATTGTGAGGTAACAAAGTCATTGGAAATATAATTGATTTTTACGAATTAATTAAAATTTAAAATATTTATTGAACTAAATAAAAATCAAGCTTATTTTATTGAATTTGCACGTAATCTAAAATATTGGACTTTTCTGTGATTTTACTGATTACATGTTTAAACTGTCCCTATTATATAAGTTAATTCATAGTTTTGGCACTGAAAATAAACTCCCTTTAATGTTTGAAATATTATATAAGTTAATTCACATAAAAATAATATTATATAAATTAAAATTTTAAAATTGCCTAATCATATTAATCTTAACGTAATATTCTCTAATCTTATTTTGAATACTAAATAAATATATTTTTCTTGGTAAGCTTTGCGTGCAAGAGCGTCTGCTCTGCTTGCATGAAATTAATGAGGTGCATGCAGCTGAAGGCAACATTTACTGTGATCCGCTTGCTTGCTTCAGCTACATAAGTTAACGACAATTCTCTTGTTAGTTTTAACAGTGAAACTGTTGTTAAATTGTATATATTTATTTTAATAAATTTTATAATATTACATGATTTTTTTTTATAATTTTTTATTTTAATAATATAACTTTACAAATAAATTTAAATAGATTTCATGTCTCATCTCATATTTCTATGATTAATTATAATAAAAAAATTATAATTCATTGAATAAATTATAAAATTCTTTTTTTTAATTTTTTTAAGACTAACTCATATATAAATTTTTATAAATTTATTTTGAATTACTCACATAGGATTTAACTTTAAGAATGAGAGTAGCTAGATTAGATATATTAGATGTTATACAATTTTAATAGTTGGCTTCTTTGTGTATACACTATATTTATGAGTTATTTATAAGGAGCAATTCTAAAAATATAATTAATAAGAGATAGAGAATATATGATTCGGTAATTTAGGGGGTGAAATATATTTTTAAATAAGGTTAATTTGTTTTACAGGATAAATTAGGGTAATTTATTTTTTATTTTCTGTCAGAGGGAAATTTATTTTAAAGAATATAATTAATAATTAACAAATAATTCCGAACGTCGTCGTTCTGTAAGTTGGCGGTTTATGGTACATTACAGCGCGAAATAGCGCAAGTTACAACCTGTAAGGTATCCTATAAAAACGAACCCTCTCGTTCAGCATCAGTGTATTCATGTCTCTCTGTTTTTGTCCTTGTTCTTCCAACGGATCAGTTGGCGTGCTTTAATCCTTCTGTCTCTGTTTGCTTGCGGGAACCTTGGAGATCAAATCTTAAAGTCTGATGGTCTAATTTGTTTTCATTGGGATTTTTGTCAGAATTTTTTTCGTCGCAGATATTTGTGAAGGAACTCAGGTATTCTTTGGAAGAGAGGGTTTGATTTTGTACATGGCAGCTGTTGAAATCAAAAATATGGAAAGAGAACGAACACGGAAACGGCCTCGTCTAGCGTGGGACGTACCCCCGGAGCCAGAGGTTGCTGCTTGGTTTGCTTTGCTTCGGTTTGATTTCTGAATTAGGGTTAGGGTTTTCCCGAAAAGATGGGATGATTTCTATCATATCCTTTTTTTTTTTCCTTGGGCTGGAAATCACGACGAGAATAAGAAAAAGGACAAGAATTTGGTATGTCGTCATCTATCTGATATGGAGTTGGGATGCTTTTTTGTTGCTTCGTTTATTGTAGGCGCAGAGGGCTCTGCCGGTGGGTGATGACGGATTGAGAAAAAGGCTTGCATCTCCTCCGAAAAGGGATGACGATCGTGATGGACATTATGTTTTTAATCTCGGCGAAAATCTCACTCCAAGATGTGAGTTCATCGCTATTCGTTTACTTTTTTTTTTTTTTTTTTTCTCTCTCTCTCTCTTTAATTGGATGGATACGGAAAAGGAAGAGAATTACATTTATAGTGTTAACATTTTTTGAAAAAAAATTTTCTCTGACGATGAATGAAGAGTTATGTGTTTATCGGACAAGTATCCTGAAATTTCTATTCCTTCTAAATGTTACATGCATGTCAAAAACAGTATTCAAAAGGCTGGCCTTTTTTCAATTTTATTCTTACTAACAAAGTTCGTCTTTGTTTTTCGCGACTAAAATGTTGAAGCCTTGAAGGTCTCTCTTTTTAATCCACGCTTTTCCTCGGCGGCAATTAATTCACACCTTACCTTGGCATAACCGTTTAAAACCTTTATGGCTTGTTTTTACAGTTTTCCTAGTTCTTATATTTAGGCATTTGTTCATGTTAGAGACCTCTCACTCATTTCGAGATGATGTAGGTCTTTCTTTTGTCATAGATTTGCTGCTATACGCCGTGATGCTTGCTCTGTGCTGGTCTTCTGTTCGTTATTTGTTGGTGGTCTTTTTGTGCTTTGATTTTAGGGTTTTCACATATTTTTTTCCATTTGTTTTGCAATATTTACCAGATAAAATCATCAGCAAGATGGGTGAAGGTTAGCGGTCAAGTGCTTTGTGTATACAAGATTTTAATTTTTGTGACTGTGCTTGTGTCATTCAGCATATTGCTAGTGCTGTAGGCACATTTGGTCGAGTTTTGGAATGTTGGGACCGTCAAACCCGAGATTACGTGGCTGTTAAGGTAGTCAGAAGCATAAAAAAATACCGTGATGCAGCAATGATTGAAGTTGATGTGCTTCGGCATCTGGCTAAGAATGATGTAGGCAGCTCACGGTAAAGATTATTTGGATTATAATGATTGTTACTTGCTAGAAGTTGGTTATTTATCTTCTTTGACGACTGATTTTTACTCTATCATACTTCTTTGCAGCTGTGTGCAGTTTCGGAGCTGGTTTGATTATAGGAATCACATATGTATTGTAAGTATGCTACTTTTGTATATGCTTCTGTAAACTTTCCATTGATTTATCGTGTCTGTTCTGTTCGTCAGGAAAATATTAAATTGAAGTCTGGAGTTGCATTTCACTATGGAGGAGTTATTTCGTTTTTTATATTTTTAATCGTTATGAAAATAGTTGTTTCACGAGATAAATTTTCTTTGGTGGATGTGGCTTTTATTTCATTGAGGTTATCTGTTGGTCACTGCATCGTGAACTATTGATGTTTCTGATATGGTTCTGTTGTATGTGCATATTTTAATTTCTTTTTTATTTTTCTTCTGTTTCTTTTCTTTCCTATAAAAATTCTAAGAGAATAGAGCTGTTAAGTTCAGTTTAGCGGATTGTCTTTATATTCCTCCAAGTGGGCTTTATTCATAGATTTGGCAACTAAGCAGAAACCTTTCTTTGTATGAATTTTAATGGTGTTATCAGGTATTTGAGAAGCTTGGACCAAGCTTATTTGATTTTCTAAAGAGAAATAAATACTGCCCCTTCCCTGTGGATCTTGTTCGTGAATTTGGACGCCAGCTTTTGGAATCTGTAGCATGTCTGTGCATGGCCTTCAGCTTGTGTTTCATCTTTATTCTTATTTCTCTTGCTGATTAATTGTACTGAAAATTTCCTTGGCCTGCTTTTTTTGTCCAGGGATACAGTTTGTATCTTTGTTCTGTTTTCATGCTTTAACTAGTTTCTTGTGCTGTATCATATCCAGATATGCATGATTTACACCTAATCCACACTGACCTGAAGCCAGAAAATATACTTCTCGTTTCCCCTGAATATGTAAAGCTCCCTAAAAATAAGGTACTTAGCATTTTATGATACAAAATATGACATTATGGGTTTGGTAGACTCAATTATAAAATATTTAAGGAAAATACTTGGAATGGTACAGAGGGTTTTCTCAGATGAAACAGAATTCAGGTGCTTGCCCAAGTCTAGTGCTATTAAGCTGATTGATTTTGGTAGTACTGCATTTGATAATCAGAATCATAGCTCCACTGTTTCTACAAGGCATTACCGGGCCCCTGAGATTATTCTAGGTAACATGTGGCTTTGGCTGGTGAGAACCTTTTTTTTTTTACTTCATCTATTCCCTGTCAAAGTCCAATGTACAAACATTTTGTTGCCTGGGGCAGTAAATTCTGGATAGTAATAAGGAGAAATATTTTAACACGTTTGAAAATGCTAGTGAGAGAACCTAGAGGACCACTTCCATTTGCTTTGAACTTGGCATTATTCTGGATTTACAATTTGTGTTTTCTACGTTGATCATTTTGAGAGGCCTTTATACCGTAAGGATTATAAGCTGAATGTATTTTATGCCTCACCTTATAATACCTTAGGTATTATTTATTTCCTTTTAACTTATTTCCCTTGTATGTCTTGGTTTGCCTATACTTCTCTTCTCTGTTAGAAATTTGGCTTATAATCTCGTTTTTAACGTATTTATCTTTTCCATTATTTTCTCCTGACGACATTTAAAGAGGCAGAAGGTGGAATTGCCTCACGCTCATGCTTACAGTATGAAGCATTTCTAGTCATAAATTCTAGCAGCTCATACTTCAATGAAGATTCCTTCGACTTAATCCACTAGGATTCAAAGTTATTCATCTCTTTGTATTTGATCCACTTTGATTAAATGTTTGATGAAATGTGGTCTTTGGGGAGACTGCGCTAGCAATTATCTGGGACTTGATTGTTCTTCTGTAATATGTACTTATGCGTATTGTTGTTCTCACTTCTACATTTGACATGATGGTTGCAGGTTTGGGGTGGACTTATCCGTGTGATTTATGGAGTGTTGGTTGTATCCTGATCGAACTTTGCACGGTTGGTTTTTCTTGCATCCATTTAGATATGATTTAATTACATGGCTTGAATCCAGTTCTTCTGGTTTTAATATTTGACATGTCGAATCTTTTTCAGGGTGAAGCACTGTTTCAGACTCATGAAAACTTGGAGCACTTGGCGATGATGGAGAGGGTGTTGGGACTTTTACCGGAGTACATGGTTAGAAGAGCTAAGTAAGTATTGAATTTTCGATTTGCTTAAAAAAAAAAATAATAATTACGAAGTACATATTGATCTATTGTCCAAGTTCTTATGGAATGATTTTGGGACTAGTCAACGTCTGATTAATTGGAATTTAGGGCTGAATTGTTATGTCGGAACATATCTACTTACTCCTGCTTTGGTACATACAGCCGAGGTGCAGAAAAATATTTCAGGCGAGGTTGTCGACTAAATTGGCCCGAAGGAGCTATTTCAAGAGAGAGTATTAGAGCAGTAAAGA
Source organism: Bauhinia variegata (assembly GCA_022379115.2). Classification (NCBI taxonomy): domain Eukaryota; kingdom Viridiplantae; phylum Streptophyta; class Magnoliopsida; order Fabales; family Fabaceae; genus Bauhinia; species Bauhinia variegata. The sequence continues at coordinate 3,493,513 of CM039435.1, forward strand.
AGCTCGATTGTCTGAAGGTTTGTTTTGTGTTTTCTTTCCTCCAAACTTATTCTTGGGTGCCTCTAACTTTGTTGACAAGTTGGTAGTTGTTTCACCTGGTATATATGACTAACTGTTATGTTTCTGCAGGATCTTGTATCACGACGCGTTGAGCACTCGAGTTCCGCTTTTACTGACTTGTTACATGGTTTAATGAAATACGATCCTACTAAACGTCTAACGGCTCGACAAGCCCTTGATCATCCCTTCTTCACCAGTCCAACTTAGACAGACATAAGTTAGAAGGCATGTGTTTTAGAATGCTGACCTGGCCTTTTATTGGTCACTAGACATGTAGTTCGTTGCACAGCGAAAACTTCTGATGTCAAAATGTATTTATACTTGATTAGCGGCTAATGAAAAGTTGGTCACACCGCGAGTTGGTGTTAGGTTTTTGCTTCCTTATTTCATTATTTCATCAGTATTGCCATCGATTCAAAGCTCACATATGTTCTAGTTCTATTAATTCAAGCCAACTTGCATAAGACAAGTTCGATAAATAAATCGCTGTGGGCATGTGATCGAGATGAAAGCTCTGTTTTTATGCGCTGTGCGTTATTGCTGAGGCTTCGTATATTTATTGGTCATGTAAAGATTGTTCTACTCGAGTTAATTGAATAATCACTTGCTATGAATGAAATACCTGAATCTTTAGATGTGAAATGAAATTAATGGCACCAACCATGAGAAAGCATATTCAAGCGAGTTGGTTCTGCCAGCAAAAATGGATTCTCCAATGATCGCGAGTTGCTCCTTATGATTGTGCTGCTAGACTTTGATTTGAGAAATGACATACATGAAGCCACGGCATCACCAATAATCTCCGCAGGAGCAGGAACCATTCTCAAATCTGTGAAACCTATTCGCATCTCTCACTACAAATACAATCTTCAAAATCTTAGACAAACCCTTGATGAATGTATGGCAATCACCACAAATTCTCAAGTTCTTGAAAATCCGGATCGTCCTTTCTTCTTCTAGCCTCCCACAAACCAAAGCCAACCCAATTGCCAATTTCTCACTATGAACCCTTAAGCTCTCCACCTTGGACTCTTCTTCAACATCATGCAATGCAAAATTCACGTTATGAACATAACCTATTTCTTCTTTCATTCTTTTCTCCATTTCTTTCAATACTTGGTGAATTTTCTCTGTAAATGGATGCATGTCATCTCCATTGTAGAAGAAGTGGACTTCCTTGTCTATCTCTACCCAACTACGTCCTGCATCTTTCTTTAATCCCTTCTTCTTCACCATATATCTTATTTTTTCACTGTCTTTCCAATGTCCTGCGTCAGCATAGATATTTGACACCATCACATAATTCACTGGATTATTACCATCTAATCTCAGAAGAGTCTGTCCTACTTGTCTCCCCATCTCCAGGTCTCCATGCATTCTGCAGGCACTGAGTAAAGTCTGCCATATACCCACATTTGGCTTCAGCGGCATTGTCTCGATAAGATGCTTTGCTTCCTTTAGGCGGCCAGCTCGTCCAAGGAGATCAACCATGCAAGCATAATGCTCTACCTGTGGTTTGCTCTGCTGATTAGTACAATAACTATAGAAGTATTTTTGACCTTGTTCGATGAGTCCAGAATGGCTGCAAGCTGAGAGCACGGCCAAGTAAGTGACGCTGTCGGGTTCAATTCCATCCAATTTCATTTCTTCAAAAAGATCAACTGCCTTTTGTCCAATACCATGCTTTCCGTAACCAGTGATCATAACTGTCCAGGAAACCACATTTCGAGCTGGCATCTCTCCGAAAAGTACATCTCCCTCATCTGTTAATCCACATTTCATGTACATATCTAAAACCGAATTAGCCACCGATATTTCTAACCCATATGGCACTTTAATGGTATAAGCATGCATTTGCTTCCCCTGCTCTACAAGGGCAAAATCAGCAAACACACCTACTAGGCTTGAGAGTACAAACCCATCCACTTGATATCTGCTGCTCTCTCTCAACTGCTGAAACAAGTTCATGGCTTCTGGCAAGTTGTCTTCTTGTGCATAACCAAGAATTAAGGCACTCCAAGATATCACATTCTTCTGTTCAATCCGATCGAACACCCTCCTAGCTTCAACTATGCGCCCGCATTTGACATAAAGATCAACAAGAGCACCTGCAACAGTTGATTGAACCAAATATGCAAATCCTTGTCTGATTAAGGAGGCATGAATTTGGGCTCCTTCTACTACTGCACCGAGACAGCTACATGCCTTTAACGTGCTTGAATACGTATATTCATCGGGAATTTCCCCTATCTCTTGCATTTTTCGAAATAAATTTAAAGCCTCTTCCCCATATTTTTGGAGGGTGTATCCAGCAATCATTGCATTCCAACTTATAAGATTTCTTACTGGCATAGTGTCAAACATTCGTGCTGCCTCACTAATCCTTCCACATTTCGAATACATGTCAATTATCGAATTACCCACAACAGGCGCCCATTCAAAACCAGATTTAGCACAAACACTATGAATCTGCATTCCGTTCTCAGCAATGCCCAAAATCCCTGACGCTTTTAGATTAGTTGACAGTGTGAATTCATTTGGCTTTAGAGCTGAACGACCCATTCTAGAGAATAAGAATAACGGGGTTTTAGCATCACCATTTTGTAAATGGCCGCACATAAGAGCTGTCCAGGAGACCACATTTCTCTCGGGCATTTTATCAAACACAGCATATGCGAGGTCCATTTTGCCACATTTCGCGTACATATCAATGAGACAATTGTTTAATACTAAATCAAGCCCAAATCCTACTCTCTCTACGACCCCATGTATTTGCTTTCCCAGATCAAGCAAATGATTCTTCGAACATTTCTTCAAGAACTCGGCAAATAGCTGCACCTCACTCATCAATGGGAGAGATCACAAGTCTATTCACAGAAAATGTTAGCTAAAGATTCAATGACAAAGTCATCGATGAGAACAACAACTGCACAAACTATTATCCGAGAACTGGAAAATCATTTCGTCCCTTCCTTGAGAAACTGCGGAAAAATAGGAGAACTGAAGAAAATTCATGCCAACATAGTGAAACTATCATTATCACAAAGCAACTTTTTGGTGACAAAGATGTTGGATGTATGCGACAACTGTGGCGATATTGATTATGCGACCTTGCTCTTCGAACAACTAGTTGAGCCAAATGCGTTTTCCTACAACGCAATAATCAGAACATATGCCCACAATCACGCATATAACCTTGCAATCACTCAATTCAAGCAAATGCTGAGAGCTCAAAATCATATTTTGCCTGACAAATTCACATTTCCTTTTGTGATCAAGTCTTCTGCAGGGCTGTTAAGTCATCCTCTGGGTCAGCAAATTCATGCGCAGCTATGTAAGTTTGGGCCTGAGTCCCATTCTATAACAGAGAACGCACTAATAGATATGTATACGAAATGTGATGATCTGACAAATGCACATAAAGTGTTTGAGCAAATGACTAACCAAGACGTATTCTCATGGAATGGCCTAATTTATGGGCATGCAAGATTGGGCCAGATGGAAAGGGCACGGACTCTGTTTGATGGAATGCCTTGCAGGACAATCGTTTCTTGGACAACAATGATAACAGGGTATGCTCGAAACGGGTGCTACGCTGATGCCTTGGACATTTTCCGCAAAATGCAAGTGGCTGGCATTGAACCCGACGAGATTAGTCTTATATCTGTTTTGCCAGCGTGTTCTCAGCTGGGAGCTCTCGAGGTTGGAAGATGGATTCACTTGTACTCAGACAAAAATGGGTTTCTGCAAAAGACTAACATCAGCAATGCATTAATTGAAATGTATTCTAAGTGTGGTTGCATTGATGAAGCTCGGAACTTGTTTGATGAATTGGCTCACAGGGATGTGATTTCTTGGAGTACCATGATTGGAGCACTAGCTAATCATGGAAAAGCTCATGAAGCAATTGAACTCTTTCAAGATATGCAGAAAGCACTAGTTTTTCCAAATAAGATAACTTTTCTTGGCATCTTAACAGCCTGCACTCACGCAGGTTTATTGAATGAGGGGCTGAAATATTTTGATTCAATGAGAGAGAATTATAATATAGAGCCTGAAATTGAGCATTACGGTTGCTTAGTTGATCTTCTAGGTCGCTGCGGACGCCTTGATAAGGCTCTAGACACAATATTGAAGATGCCAATTGAGCCAGATTCAAGGATATGGGGCTCTCTGTTAAGTTCTTGCAGGACTCATAAAAATCTCGAAATTGCTATTATTGCTATGGAGCACCATCTAGAGCTTGAACCAGATGCATCTGGAAGCTACGTTATGCTTGCTAATATTTATGCAGAGCTTGGCAAGTGGGAAGATGTGTCAAGCATTAGAAAAGCCATCAGAAGCAAGAGAATCAAGAAAACCCCAGGATGCAGCTTGATTGAGATTGACAATTTGGTTCAAGAATTTTTATCGGATGATTATTCAAAACCCTTCGCACAAGAAATCTATGGGGTGTTAGAATTGTTGGCTTGGCATCAAAATAGAACCAGTGACCTGGTGGAATTTTTACAAGAGGATACAGGTCTAGCTTAGTCATTAGTTATTCCCTTTCCAGAAAGGGTTCACTTTCGAAGAGCGATGAATTAAATTGATTGTAACTAATCAAAATCTGGGCAACTTTTATAATTGAACTGATATCAGCATGCATTAGTATAGAACTTAAGGATCAAATTATGGAACTCTTGTTATTTTATTTTATTTTATTTTGCAATTGCTGACACTTTCAAGTAGGATGTATGACCTCTAACCAAATAAATAAACCAGAAACACAAAAAAATATACCTCTGGTATTATTTCACCATCAATATCCTCATAATAGATTTAGAACATGTTAGTAATCTACAACTTATAAAACCAAGCATGTAACTCCAATATAAAGAATGCAATACTGATATCCAATAGTCTAATCCTGATATCATAGATTCATAATAGCAAACCAGAGTGTCATCATATGAATTCCCTGAAATGAACACAAAACCTTCAGCTTACAGTGTGATCAGCATAATGGTACTTTTCTTTGGTTTTTATTATAATGATGCTAATTGACTCTTCTACTATTCTACAAATATCTAACCAGTAAATGGATCATAAGTCAAGGAAGAGTGCATGCAAATGAGATCCAAATTACTAAATTAGAGTCCCAAACGGAAGGAAATACTGAGAGAAAATGTTGATCCTTCTTGCTCAAGGCTATTTATAAAATACAGAAATCCCAAAAAAGGGGAAAAAGAATTACTTGCTAAATATCTGGACAAGAGAGAGGCCACATATAACAATAATTGCATAAATAGAACAATCCATAAAGAAAGCATCCATCACATTCCGGATAACCAATGCTGCTTCCAATGTCCTACCAAGATGTTCAGCCCAGCCATCTTCATCACGAGAAGTTGTATTTTGTCTTCCCGCAGCTCTTTGCAAACCTCTTTGTTTGCCAGCAATAAGTTGCACAGCCACAAGTGTTATATTTGTCACCAAAACCAAGTAGAGTGGCCTGAAGCTTATAATACTCTTCATAATCCAACTACCTAGCAAAGGAAACCCTAGATAAGACAAAACTACCAGCAAGGCTATAACAACAGAACAACAACGGCGGGTACTCTCTGATATAGTGATGGCATCACTTATTTCACTTGGGTTGAAAAATCTAGTTTCCCGAGTCTGCGGTTGTGAATGTTGATTGGTTCCTGAGGTATCAAGAGATGAGTCTGGGGGCAGTAGCACTTGTTCAACTTCAGGAGTAGGGACTCTTGAAATTTCATTGTTATCCTCAGATTCACGCAGAGGATGCGTTGAGCTATTGCCGTTGTAAGCTTTAGAAAGGTGGGTATCAGAAACAGGATCATGGTTTTGCAAAGCAGAATCCCATTCCTCTGCCTCACCGTGAGGGGAAACTGCGCATAAATGGAATTGGTTAGCGGAAGTGATGACAGAAGTATAAAAAATATGTTAGAAAACAGTCATAAAAATTATAAACTAAAGAGCCTAGCAGAACAAGAGCATGACTTCCTTCCCAATTATCATCAATTTATAATCTAACATCTCATTTCTCCAACAAACATAGTTACATTCCTATATAATTTTCAACTCTCCCTCCTCAAGAAAATTTATAGCTCAGCAAGTTATTTCCCAAATTTGTTCTAATCATTGTCCAGCTTTAATATAAAGAGTTCATTCAACAACCTCACTTCTATGGTAGAGCGTGACATAAATGAAACAAAGAAAACAGCTAGAAAATTGGATAATGACATCCGCCAAAGCAGCCTGAAAGGCTGAAACAGCAATCATTTTTTTTTTCTCCAGAATAGATGTTACCTCTGGGTGTATAAAAAATTCATAGCATTTTTCATGCACAACAGTCGCATTCCTAGGTAACTAACTTAAAATGCTATAACATGACTTTGTGCGCCTCTGAAATAGTTGCTAGGAGCTGAACCAGATATTGTCCCGCTCTAAGCACCTTTCAGAAATTTTCTATGAATTTGAGGCCAACCTTAAGATTTAATTTCCATTATTGCAGCAGACAATGTTGAGCTATATAATTACGGATTTAAATCCTATAATTACATGCAGTATAAACAATGCCATTCTCAAAAAAATAAAATAAAATGAAAAAAAGGAGCTTTTTGGTTACAAATGGCCATGCAACAGCGCAAGTCTCGGTTTTCAGATTAACAATTAGAAACATCACACAATGCATTATGTAAGAGTTTAGTAAACTAAAATAGATTTCAAACTCCATTGTAAATTAATCTTCCCCAATCGTACGGGCATGATAACCAATACAATCCAAAAATTTCCAATGCTTATAACTAAAATAGAACCGAAAGAAGGTTAAACTACAGTAAGATGATAAAGAGAAGCACTGAGTCTGCTGACCCTTGGTCTTGCTACCTTTAATACAATAGGTAAAATGTCTACCTTGAAAATTTGCAAACGCCACTAGTCTACGCCAGTCAACTAATTTCGCAAAATTTCCGTACTTGGTCCAATAGAAGTTGACTTATCTAGTAGTAATCACACCTCTGCTTTTACAAAACTTGCTAATGCATTATGAATCCATTCAAGTTTGCCCAACGAAGAAAAGTAGATTCCATTATTTTCCATCAAAGGAAGCACAAAGAAAGAAAAATCATACCGGTGGTGCTTTGATCGAAGACATGGAGTCGTGAAGCTTCGTCATTCGGAATCAACGGCTGGGATGGTGCAGGATCGGAATGCTGAGAGAGTGGCAGAGGTGAAGAATCAATGGAAGGTGGAAGAGAGTCGATCCGACCCGTAATTAAGGCTAAACGGTCGGATCCTCGCTCCAAGATTCTTTGTCTTCGGGCTTCTCTGTTGTTCGCCGCCATAATCGTTGCCCCAGTTTTATCGCGCACCGCCAAGCTCAGCTATGATAAAGCACGCTACTTTGCTCTTGGTCTTTTGCTATTCCCTTTGTTCGCGAGACTTCGATTGGAATGGCAAAGACTCGCATCAACTCCTCATCGACTTGATAACTTGTTATGTCAAAAAAGAAAATAATAATAATAAAGTTAAAACGACAATGATCATTCCTTTATCTCATTTCAATTTATTTTAGTAAATTCCTTTTTTATAGAAACAAATACATTTTTTAATCTAAATAATATTTTTTTGTTGGAATAGTAAATAATTTTTTTTGGGTAGAATAGAAATTAATGTTTTAATTTGTCAAAAATATATTTTCAGATCAATTTTCTTTGTTTGCTCATAAAATTGTGTCGTTTTGGATAGCGCTCTTAGATGTTTGACACCGATCACAAATCGCATTAGTATACTGTAGTATGGAATTTATTTCTTCGGAATATAAATACAAATGCACAAAATAAAAGGGCAGGGTATATCGATCCCACGATTTTGATAATTTAATTTTACGAGAGCTGTTAATCCAAACATTTTGTAACAAGATGCTTCAACGGAAAACTGAATATCAGAGGAAATTCACTATTGACCATAGAAAGTATGAAAAACAAATTAGTCATTCATCCAAGCTATCTATGATCGTTGTGCGCCGTTTCAATATCAAACTAGATGCAGTATGACAATAAGCATACGAATAAAAAGATAGCCTAGATGACACTATCGTTGCATGCTAACCATCCAACCACAGGAGATTGATTGGGTAGCCAAAAATATAATTTAGTCCCGAGCAAGCCAGATATATAATTGCAGCATGTGCCTAAGATGTTTGATCAGATGGCACAATGCGTCTGAATACAGCTTGGAAAGTTTGACCCCCGTTTCTGGCAACCTTTTGACCTTCTTCAGTTGCAGAACTTAGGAGCTTCACAACTGGATCTGCTTCAAGTTCTTTCTCACTCAGGGCCTCAAACATGGGGTGATTCTCCAAACACGATTTCATCCAGTCCCCAAGTTCTTCTACATCTGTTATTGTGTATATAATTCCACCAACCTCAAGGTATATGCATACTCATCTAGCAAGTGCGGACTGATTACACGACGACGATGATTCTTCTCTTTGAAGTGAGGATCCGGAAACAAGAAAAACTCTTTGAGAGCTGTCCTTTCTCAAAGTAATTGGGAATGTATTTCATGGAGTTCGTCCGCACCACTGAGACAGTTTGGTATTGACCTGGGTTTGCCACTCTTAGAGCTAAAATCCGTTCCTTGACATACTCTGTCACCTTATCTCTAAGTTCCATTCCAATCATGAGAGTTTCAGGGAAAAGGGTTGACAGACTGATAAGCAGCCCTCCGAAACCACAGCCAATATCAGCAAACTGGATTCTTTTAGAACAATCAGCTTGACCAGATGAGGGATAATATTGAGGGTAATGGAGGGAATAGTCAACATGACTAGGGAGATTGGTATAGGGAAATGGGAATCACTCAGTGGATTACTGTGGGCTCGTGCTCGATAGAAGCGTTTCCGAGGCAGTCCAGTTGACTTGCTGATAGTTGGATTAATCTCAGTCTCAGGCATATTTGCTATTCAACTGCAGAATAGTAAAACACATAATTCAAAAGACTCTGGTTACAATGATAACGCACATGAATGTTATTTCAATAGAAAAACTTGAACAAAAATGACGGGGATAAAAACTTGTTAAGAAATGATAAGGTGGTTCACTTTTCATGTAATTTAGTTTCACTCTTCGCAGATTAACAGTAATGATGAGTGTCTTAACTCTTGAGATGAAACATTTATACCTACAAGATAGAAGGTTAAATAACAAACTTGACTTTCACACATGCTTTTAAGTCAAGAAACATGAACATGTTTAGCCATGGTTAAGCCATCGATTAAACATACAGTTCCTTTTGACTTTACATTCACAATGTCGGTCTAATTCCATTGAGAATTGACTATTACCAGTGATGTTTAAAGCAGCCAAGAAACGAAGTATACACAAAGCAATATACAGGAGCGAGTTGCATAACAGTTGCAGGTTCAACTAAAACTGGCAAGTTATGCTGTAATTGGAACTTGGTCGCATATTATGTCTTATTATACTCTGTCTCAGCTTATAACCAAACCTCTCCCCCCATTCCCAAATAGAAAGAAAAGAAAACACATGTCGTAAGATGTATGAGTAATTCATGAAGGCTATCCAAACCACAGTACTAAACCTCACTTGCAATCCACTGAGTGGTCACTGAATTTTGTATAAAAAGCAAAGGTCATACATCTCTTTACGCTGCAACTTATAACAATTAACATATAACTGGAAATCATATCACTATAAGCCAAAATATAACGCATATCATTACAGACAAATATAGGTAGCAAGCTATGCAATAGAACGATGAGAACTACAAGAAGATTGAGATTTCAGACAAAATAAATAAATAAATAAACAGATAAATAAAATTCAACACTGAAATTGCATCGAAATAGTAAGAAACTGACAAGATTAAGCATTGACGATGGCATAAAAGTTATTCGTGTGGACTTATAGTGAGCACCTGTGTGCATGCTAATACGCATGACATTCGACAGCCCACATTCCAGATGGATATCAAATATTAGATTCATACAATTCAAGTTGATAATGTATCTCCTTATCAAGGAAAGTTAAATGAGA